>ML776738.1:504967-566207 GCA_009831015.1 Picea engelmannii
AAAACATCACTTTTTCGTCTAAGGAAGTAAACCCATGTGTATCTCATGCAATCATCAATAAATAACAGAAAGTAAAATGCACCTCCTAAAGACCTAGTCTGCATAGGCCCACAAACATCAATATGCACAAGATCTAACACATCTATCTTTTTCTTATCAGGATTAGAGGGGAATTCATCTCTGTACATCTTTCCTAATGCACATCCATCACAAGAAACCTTCTCATTATTTAACATGGGAATCCCTTCAACCATATTCTTTTTCTGTAATAACAATAAATCAGGATGATTGATGTGTCCATACCTTTGATGCCAAAGAATCTCTGTTGGCATAGTGGCAGAAGTCAGTTCATGATGTGCTTTGCTGGTAACATCAAGTTTATATAGACCTCCTACTCTGACACCCTTTGCAACAGTTCAAAAGTGGTCCAACAGATCCTTCACTATGCAATAATTCTTGAAGAATTCAACCTTCAAGTTATGATCTGTAATGGTGGACACAGAGATCAAATTTTTCTTTATTCCTGGCACATACACCACATTGCGAATGAGACAAACAGTACCATTCGGCAATGTTACAGGAATGTCTCCATATCCCTTGATCTGATGAGCGCGGTCATCTCCAAGATATATACTGGCACCATCCTCTGTTTCTTTGAAATTAACATACAAATTTTTATTACAAGTCATATGTACTGATGCTCCGGAATCCACAAACCAGTCATCCGAATCATTCGTTTCAGTAGATAAAGCAGCGTTAGACACAAATAGCCTAAGATCCCGTGAGTCAAAATTCGGGGGTTCATCAATATCATCACTAGCAATAAATAATCTGTGATCTTGATTTGAATATTTTTCTGCATAATGACCTGAATGTGTTCTAGGTTTATTCCTAGCCTCATCACTTTTCTTCTTATGACATTCTTTAACCATATGTCCACGTTGACCACAATAAAAACAACTCTTTGACTCATTCCTATCAGATTGAATACCTTGATTTGGAGATTGTCTTCTCTGCGATGAACTGCCTCTCTGCCATGAACTGCCTCTCTGCTATGAACTGCCTCCTCCGCCTCTTACTCCTGATCTCCCTCTCGCAGATCTATTATTTGACCATAGTGCCAAATCTTTACTCTGAGGCTTCAGATTCCCGCGCCTCTCTTCCTCTTGCAACAAAATACCTGTCAGTTCTTCAAATGTAGGAGGTTTCTCCCTTGTTGCAAGACCTGTTATGAACATATGATAATCTTCTAGCATACCATTTAAGGTAATAGTCACTAGATCGGTATTGGAAACAATTTCCCCTATATTTACTAACTTGTCTTTCAGCTCTTTAATGCGACCCAAAAATGAACTAATAGATTCATTTCCATCCATCTTAATGCCTAGAAATTTATTTTTTAGGAACAAAATGCGATTTGTGTTGCTAGTTTCATACAATGCTTTAAGAGATGTCCATGTAGCAACAGAAGTTGTAGCATCTCTAATATGTGGAATTATTCTATCTTTAACTGACATGCACAACAATACCTTTTCCTTGTTTTCGCGCTTCTCCCAGTCTTGGATCTGTGTTGCTGTCGCACCTGCAGCCGCATCATGTTTCAGTTCAGTTCCCTTCGCAATGTTCCAGACACCATAGCCCTCCATGAGCGTCTGCATCTTGAATTTCCAGTTAATGAAATTCGATCCATCTAACTTGTTGGCTTCGTTAAGGTAGGTCTCTGCCAGTGGATTCACCATCGCTGCAAGATATTTTCTGCAAGTGAATCACCAAGGATATGCAACTTTCTGTCGATTTTTCTCGTGTGATGAGCAGTCCATCGCTCTGCCTTCGGATCCACTGATCCAAATATATCTTTGTTCTCAGCTTAAATCAGGCATGCATCTTAGTATCCAAAATATCCACTTTAAAAAAAAACTTATAACTCCCTCTTTATATATAAAAAATAACCAACATATAACTCCACCTTTTTAAAGAAAAAACTTATAACTCAACTTTTACCAAGATAAAATATAAATTTCTTTAAAAAGGATTTGTGATCCTTAAGTCACAACTCCACCTTAAGTCATAACTCCACCTTTTTCTTATGATTTCCTTTAATAAACTTTATAACTCCACTTTTACCTCTTAAAAATTAAAGCTCATATAAAGAATCATATATAAAGACTTTTATATAAAAACTCCACGATTTTCTCATGGCATGCAAACTTACGTTCCAAAATCCATGCATGAAAGAATACTCACCCATGCAGTAAAAATGAAAAACTTACTCTCGTAAAAAAAAAAGCTTCAACGCATGCAAACTATATAAACTTTCAAAATTCAAGATTTGCTTTCCACGCATGTGTAAATACCATGGTTCTCGCACCTCATGCTAGAGTTGACTGCGGGGAGTTCGCACCTCACCCTTTACTTGGTTGCAGGGGGTTCGTACCTCACTCTTTACTTGGCTGCGGGGAGTTCGCAACTCACTCTTTACTTGGCTGCGGGGAGTTCGCAGCTCTCAAATAATCCAGTTGCGGGAATGTGAAGGATGTTCACACTTAAATGCACAGCAGGCTGCAAACTTCTTTGGTTCCGAGCATGCGCGAAAGTTTGAGTAATATAGGTTCGCACCCTACCAGAGGAGAGACCTGCGACCCTCTAGAATTTACACACCTCACTCTCATGGCTTTGATACCAAGATAAAATATATGAACCAAAACACACGGTGAGGCTATGCTCACTTCTCTGTATTAAATGAAGACATATTACATCCTTATATAGGAAAAGACTCCACCGAATTGGTTACATGCAAACCAAAGACAACTAGACTCTTAACTAAGAACTGACTCTTAACATGCCTACAAATGACTCTCACAACTGAACCTTATAACTAGTGCCTATTGTTGGTGCTTTCTCCATTATTTCCAAGTATAACTTCATATTGTCGGGTCATATAGAAGGATCAAATGATTTTTTTTCATATCAATTCGTTAGAATAATTTATCTATTATATTACCATGATGACAATATCTCTGCTGAGAGAACCATACACTATCCACAACACACTTTCAAGGAAAGCAAACAACGAGAAATAGAATCTCGACATGAATTCCACGCTCTTGATTTGGACTACAAGTCTTTGAATAAAACATTAACAATACACATTATCAATAGATATAATGGATGTTGAAAGTTGTTTCTCCACAAATATGAAAATTAAACAGATCATGGCTTACAATTATGGATAGCAGTGAAGCACAGAGAATAACAATCACTATCATTCCTAGAGATCCTACAAGGACCTTCTTGTAGGAAAATTAATCATTCTAGTGTCTAAAAGGACTCTTTATCTTAACTGATGGAATTTTGAAGAGTTACCACTGCCCATAAATTAATTGTCACGGTCTTGACCGCCTTATTCATTTAATGATCAAAGAATTATCACCATCACACCGTTTCTTTTTTTTACTGATGGAATTTCAAAGGGGCAATGAACCATTAATGTTCTGAAGGCAAAGTTAAACGACTAATTGTATCAATATATATACATCTATGCAATTCATATTTTGATATGCAACATATATACATAATTATAAATTAACAAAGAGTTTTGAAGAGTGTTAACAAGAGATTTTATGCTCTGTTCATTTTTTAATCTGAGTTTGTAAACTCATGATAATGTTCAAATTCATTACAGACTATTTTTTTTTTGTTGTAGCATGCGTACTATGTTCATTGTTTGAAATAGCTTTTATTACAGAAGTATTGGGTTGATTTATTGCTGTAGGGAAGGATTCAATGAAGTTGTTTTACTATTGTAACATGAGTTTTTAGTCTATTGTTATACTTTCCCTGTTTAATTATGTTTTTTTGTAAAACCATTTTACTCTCTACTGGAACACTTGCCGAAAATGTTGTTGTAGAACAGAGTATCGATCCTTGTGTATGATGTAGGAGTAATTCACTTAAGTTTTTTTTGTTGTAATAGTTTTTTATTATTTGCTGAAACACATTGTTGAAACACCTGGTTGTAGCTTACAATTGTTGTTACATAGTGCTAAAACTCGTGTTGTAATTGTTCATTGTTTTTTTAAGCACTCCCCTGCATCCTTCATTGTTGTATCAAAGCTAGAAATATTTCTAGTTCCTCGTTGTAACTGAATACAATGATTTGGAATATGATTTGAAATGGCTACAAACAGTAATTTGGCTCAGCCACAGATTCTTGTTTTGACTGAAAGGAATTATGATTCTTGTTTTATGAGAATGAGAACAATTCTTCATTCTCAATATCTTTCGGAGTTTGTTAGTATTAGTTATCCAGAGCCTACTGACCAAGCACTAGAAATGGCTTTGACAAATGCTAAACATATTTTGTTGAAGGAGAACAGAAAGAAAGACAACAAAGCCCTCAGTCTTATTCAGCAAGGCCTAAATGAAACCATATTTATGAAGGTGTCAAGTTCAGTTTCTTCAAATCAAGCTTGGGACATTCTTGAAACTAGCTATAAAGGTGTATTGAAGGTGAAGAATGTCAAGATTCATAATTTGAGAAGAGTCTTTGAAAATATGAAGGTGAAGGACAATGAGTCAGTTCATAGTTTCATGAATCAAGTAATGAATGTTGTGAATCAACTAAGGAAGTATGGTGAAGACCTCTCAGATAAGAAAGTTATTGAGAAAGTTCTTAGATCTTTGCCAAAGAAGTTTTAATATGTAGTTGTACCCATAGAAGAATTTAAAGATATTAGTCTTATGCCTATTGATGAATTAAGTGGTTCTTTGATTTCTCATGAATCTAGGATGTCTAGATACGATAATTCATTAGAGAATTCCTTCAAATACCAACTGCATTTTACTAGAGGTAGAGGTAGAGGAAGGTCGAGTAGCACATGAAGAGGTAGTCGATTTGTTGGTCAAAGAGACAAAAAAAATGATTCGGAATCTAAGGAGAAAACTCAGCAGAATCCTCCTAGTTTAAGGGGGAGTTGCAGCAGATCCTCACAACAAGGAAATCATTGGTATGATAAATATAAGTTACAATGTTATTATTGTAAGAAATTTGGAAATTATGCTAACAAGTGTTGGAAGAAGCAAGAAGATGTTGGAAAAAAGTCCGCTTACATGACAAAGGAGTCATAGGATGATCAAAAACTTGTGTTTCTGACTTGTAATGTCACCCAGGAAATTTCAAATGATGTTTGGTTTTTGTAAAACAAATGTAGAAACCACATGACTAGAAATAAAAACTTATTTTATAGTTTAGATACCAATATCCAGTTTGAGGTAAAGTTGGGTAATGACAATCATGTAAGAGTTAGTGCTAAAGGTGTGATTTGTGTTTATACTAAGAATGGCGAAAGAAGAAAAATATATGATATTTATTATGTACCTCGTATGAAATGAAATATGTTAAGTGTTGAAAAGATAATAGAAAAAAATATAGAGTATTATTTAAGAACAAGGTACATGTACAATTTACGAAAAGTATCCAAGTAAGCAGTTGATTGCCATAGTAGAGATTGCAAAGAATATAATGTTTCCACTTATTATGATAAATGATATGACTGACTTTTTGAATCCTTATAAAGATAAAGTTTTGGATGAGTCATGGTTATGACATTTGAAATATGACCATTTACATTTTGGAGATCTAGGTTTGCTGTAGATGAAGAAAATGGTGAAGGGTTTGCCCAGTATTCAACAACCAACAAACTTGTGTGAGAGTTGCATACTCACAAAGCATCACATGGATAAATTTATTTTTGGAGTTTCACACAGGGCTAAAGCTCCATTAGAACTTGTTCACACAAACTTATGTGGATCGATGAAAACATATTCATTGACTGATAATGTCTATTTTATGACTTTTATTGATGATTTCAATTGAAAATCTTGGGTTTATTTGCTAAAGAAGAAGTATGAAGATTTTGATATATTTAAGAGGTTTAAAATTATAATTGAAAATGAGAGTGGAAAATATATTAAATTTTTGAGATCAAACAGAGGAGGTGAGTATATGCTAATTGATTTCATGGAGTTTTTTTAGTATCATGGAATCAAGAGACAATTTACTATTCATTATACTCCGTAGTAGAATGGAGTAGCAGAAAGGAAGAATCAAACTATTATGAATATGGCTCGAAGTATGTTGAAGGAGAAGCATATTGCAAATGAATATTGGAGAGATGTAGTTGTTTGTTCAGTATATATTCTGAACATATTCCAACTAAGAGTATAAGGAACCAAGTTCCCCAAGAATCTTGGAGTGGTAAGAAAAACATTGTATCTCATTTGAGGAGTTTTGGGTGTGTATCTTATGGACATGTACCTCAAGAAATGAAGAGAATGTTGGATGAAATAAGTGAAAAAATGTTTCTTTGTTGGATACAGTGAGATGTCTAAGGAATATAGAATCTATAATCTCATCACCAGTAAGTATGTTATCATTAGAGATGTTGAGTTCAAAGAATAAGAGGATTGGGATTTTAACATTGATAAAATTGTTTCAGGGGGAGATAAAATATCTCATGAAGATGATGACGGAGATGAGCAGGCCATATAGGATGGTCAATTGATTCAAAAGTCACATACACCTGTAACAAGAACTCCTATATAAGACAATCACCAGGAGTCATCCCATCAAAACTAAGAATGTTGAGAACATATGAGCATGGTGAGCCATCATGTCTTGGTGGAAAACAAACATGATCAGAGGTAAGTGTTGAATCAAATCCTACTTTAGCTTCATGAATAAAAAAAAGTAGAGGCCATAAGTCTAGAAGTTTAAGAGAATTGTATGACCAAAATGATGAAGTAGACCAAGTTTCAATTTTTGCATTGATTGCATATGATCCTATAAATTTTGATGATGTAGTTAAGAAATAAGTTTGGGTAGAATCTATGAATGAGGAAATTGATGCAATAGAAAGGAATAATACTTGGGAACTTGTACATTTTCCTGAAGATAAAAATTGTATTGGTGTTAAATGGATTTACAAGATTAAGTTAAATGTTGAAATTAAAAAGAAAAAGGAAAAGCTTGTATCTCAGGGTTCAGTCAACAACCCGATATTGATTATAATGAAACTTTTGCACCTGTATCCAGGTTTGATACAATTAGAATGGTGTTAGCCATTGCTGCACATAATAAATGGTGTATGTACCAAATGGATGTAAAATTTTCATTTTTAAATGGTTTTCTAGAAGAAGAGGTTTATGTGAAACAATCTCCAGGATACAACATTGATGGACATGAAGGTAAGGTATACAGGTTAAAGAAAGTGTTGTATGGATTGAAACAAGCACCCAGAGTATGGTACAACATAATTTATTAATACTTGAATAATGAAGGATTCGACAAGATTCCAAGTGAGCCAACTCTGTATAAAAAAGTAAATCAGGAAGGTAAATTCTTGATTGTATGCTTGTATGTTGATAATTTGATTTTCATCAGAAATATTTCATTAGATGAGTTTAAGAAAAAAATGGAAACTGAGTTTGAAATGACTTATTTAGGAATGATGAAGTATTTTCTAGGCATTGAAGTAAATCAACCTGAAGATGTTATTTTTATTTGTCAAAATAAGTATGCAAAGGACATATCGAAAAGATTTAGGATGGTGAACTGAAAACCAGCTGTAACACCAATTGCAACTGGAAAAAAACTCAGTAAGAATGATGAGGGGTCATGTGTTGATCTGACTATGTATAAAAGACTATTTGGAAATCTTATGTATTTGACAACATCAAGACCTAATATTATGTTCGTTGTAAGTATGATTTCTAGATTTATGGAGACTCTGAAGAGAACCGATTGGAAAACATGAAAAAGGATCGTGAGATATGTTGCTGGAAAAACCAATTATGGTTTTTTATACGCATTATATTCATATTTTAATTTAATTGGATATACTGATAGTGATTTTTCAAGTATAATAGATGACATGAAGAGCACATCATGATATGCGTTCGACTTTGGATCAAGAGTTGTAGCTTGGGCTTCAAAGAAGCAACCCATTGTGACTTTATTATCTGCTAAGGTAGAGTATGTTGCAACAAAAAAAACTACATGAATTGTGTGGATGGGAAGGATTATGACTGATTTGCTGCATGAACATCAAGAACCAACTCAGATTTTATGTGATAATAAATCAACCATTGCTCTGTCACGTAATCATGTTTTCCAGAAAAAAACTATGCATATTGATACAAAATATCATTTTATTCGAGAGCTAATAAACAATGATGAAATTTTTGTACAGTTTTGCAAATCTGAAGATCAGTTTGACATGTTTACAAAGACCTTACCCAAAAAATTATTTGAAAATCACAGAAAGAACATTGGGGTTTGTGAACTGTAATATTGCAGAGTTTTGTTTTTGGGCGAAATGATTAAGGCGAAGAATGTCAGAAAATTAATCATTCCACTGCCTAAAAGATGGCTTATCGTAGCCGATCGAATTTTGAAGAGTTACCACCGCCTATAAATTAATTGTCATCGCCTTGACTGCCTTATTCATTTAATGATCAAATAATTATCACCGCCACACCATTTTATTTATTGACTGATCGAATTTCAAAGGGACAATGAACCGATAATGTTTTAAAAAATCCAAATTTGACATAGGTACAATGAAAAGGAAAGCTAACCAACTAATTGTATCAATATATATATACATCTATGTAATTCAAATTTTGATATGCAACAGATATACCGATATAGAAATTGACAAAGAGTTCTGAAGAGTGTTAACAAGAGATTTTATGCTCTGTACATTTTTGAATCTAAGTTTGTAAACTAATGATAATGTTCAAATTCATTACAAAGTATTTTTTTTTTGTAGCATGCATACTTTGTTTACTGTTTGAAAACTTCGGTTAAATCCTTATGATGTGCAGTGTTTTGTTGTAAAATTCTATTGAGTTTGTTGTAAAATTCTATTGAGTTTTTAGTACAGAGGTACTGGGTTGATTTATTGTTGAAGTGAAGTTATTTTGCTGTTGTAACATGAGTTTTTAGTGTGTTGTTATAATTTCTCTGTTTCTGTTATAACTCTATCGTATTGTAAATCCATTTTACTCTCTGCTGAAACACCTGTTGAAAATGTTGTTGTAGTTTTTTTTTTTCTATAATAGATTTTTATTATTTGCTGAAACATCTGTTGAAACACATTGCTGAAACACCTAGTTGTAGGTTACAAATGTTGAAACTAGTGTAGTAGTTGTTCATTGTTTTTTGAAGTACTCCCTTGCATCCTTCACTTGTTATGTTTATGGTCATGTACAACACAAAATGAAGATATGGCAATAGTCCCAAAGGCCACCAACGAGCTCGCGACCATCCCGACCAATCAATATATATAGAGACAATAAGTGCAGTCATTACAAGTGTAATATGCTAATCAATTATAAATAGGCACTAGCACAGCCACATAATTGTGGCTGATCAATGCCGAAAGGCTGATAAGATGAAAATAATCCTTAAAAGAATATATTAAATTTTATTATTGATTAACAAATAAACGGTTGAGCTTCATTTATTTGGTGTTAATATTTTAATTTCTGTTAATCACTTAGGTGGCAATCAGTTAGCTATCAAAGTAATTTTTAAATATGATTAGGTAAATGTAAAAAAGTAAACACATAAATGGATGTCTTGATAATAGCTAGGAAGTTAATGATTGAAATCACGGCCATTTATTTTGTGCGACTACTAAGAATATTCCAGCCATATTTAATCATGTCCATAGAAAACTTATTAAACACTAAACCCCTATTAAATCTGCCCATTGTCAATAGGTATACGCCTTTAGACGTAACAATATAAGGACTCTTCCATTAGAGTCTATTAATATATATGCACAAAATGATTATACTCACATTGGTGAACCATACATGAGCAATGCGAAGGCACTTCCTCTAATGTCACGTCAAGGCAGAAAAATCAGTGAACATGATTAACATCCTAGTTCATATAGAACTATCATGACTATATAAAATGTAAAAAGTAGGTCTGTTGTGATCACTATAAATAAAAATTCATATCTATGATTATCGAGGACTAAGACAGAGCTCAATGTTAAGGGATATGGTAGCGTTGAGGGACCTAAAATTCCAACTCCCAAGCGTATGAAGTTGTTCTTCATTTCTTTGTTCTCAAACGCTAAGTTCTTTATTTGCGCAACGACGAAAATAAGAAAAGTACTATACCTCTCAGCGAGGAGGTGGCACACGTCTTTTGCTTATACCATTTGTACCATTTGGAGTGTCAGCGTACAACCATGAGAGGGTGGGCGTATACTTATACCCGTTTCCTCAGTTGCAATTTTACTTTGCTTTCTCTCTGTCTCTGCAAGGATATTGTCTCACTTGGTGGACGCCAGAGCAAAGAACGCAGCATGAGAAAATCGTAAAGGCTGACTTATTCGACACGAGCACAGTAAACAAAAGGAGAGGTACGTGTTACTCGAATGGTTTTGGTTGATCCTAGCTCCGCAAATGCATTTCATCCTTACCTCGGTTTCCTGGCAAACTGTCAAAAACACAATGTATATTGTATTCCTATCCCACATGCAGGCATACACATATATTTAGTATTCAGAATTTGTCACCACCATTGCTTTTGTTGTTGACCGCATATGCTCTACGCCATCTTTATTTCTCCATATATGCGCGTCTCTTTCAGTTGAATCTGTAGTCTATTTACAATACAGGTATCTTAGGACATTTGTCTATTTACAATATAGGTATCTTAGGACAATTTTCATAGGTACCTGGTATTCATTTCGGAATTAAAATGTATGTGAAATTGCTTTTGTCGGTTAAGATGTAACTATCTTAAAAGTATTCCCCAATTTTTTAATTCAACGATTTAATTATATGGTGCATAAACATCCTCAACCTTTCATTCATGTACTAGCTGTAATCTTTTGCATCTCTAAAAACGCCAATGAATCCCTCTTCTCCATTGCTTTAAGTTGAATCTTTCCGCTACTTGCATCTCATGAGTATCTCTAGATTCATTTAGTATTAAAAGTAGCTGGTGCTTTTGCCTCGAGGGTTTAGATTCAACGCTTTACACTTTATTCCAATCAAGCAATTCAATTATATGGTTTACACTTTATTCAAATCAATTTTTATTATATAGTGCCTGATTTTATTACATGTTGCATAAGACCGTATAGGAAGCATAAGATTTCAGTCTTTGCATTTTATATTTCAAAATTATTTTTATTAATAAATACAGGTTGAGTAATCCTAAACGTTAAGAACGTGTTTCCTCCAAATAAGTTAAAGCTTCAAATTTAGAGGGGGATTGGTATCTATAAGAGAAAAAAGTTCCTTTTGATATGAGAGCTAATGCAATAATGCAATAAGTTTATATGAGAATTTTCTTGCCAGTTTAAAGAACATTGAGTTTTTGTCTGAAAAAATAAATTGTAATATAGGATTAAAGTAAGATTGTCCCCTATCCCATATTCTTTTGGAAGATGGTGGTTGTGCGAGCTGGTTGTGCGAGTCCTACTCTGGTTGGTATAGTTATCATTATTCTTCTTTATTTCAATGATATTGCTCTTATGGCAAGGAGTTCCTATAACCTTGGTAAGTAACTAAGAATCATCAAGGACTTTACTCTAGTACATATATGACTATGAACACCAACAAAACAAAGATTGTGATAATTAAATCTAAAAATATCACCTACAATAATTAATTTCTTATATGACAACAATAACTTGGAGGAAGTGCCTTCCTACAAATATCTCATAATGGAAACTCAATTGGAACTATAGCATTGAGAAAAGGATAAATGGAGGGTGGAAAGATTATTTCTGGCTTAAAACCAATTGTAAATTAGTGGAACTTTGACTATTGCATAAAAAGAAACTCCTCTTTGAGAGTCTCATCACACCTATTATATTATTATGATGTAAAGTTTCAACATATAGTATCTCTAGCTATTATTAGATAAATATAGAGAATATCCAAATGAATTTCACTTATAATCTCAAAAATACACCCTATCATATTCTCCTCATAGAAAGGAACATTTCACCCATTGAGAGCATGGTTATGATTAGATACTTAATGTAAAAGAACAAGATAAACAACATAGACGACAAGTGGACACACCCAAAAGTGCTAGAGATAGTATAAAGATGACAAGTCTTGGATAAACCATTGGGAAATACATGAAGCATCCATTTTACATAATATCAATAATATTAAAAATATTATTACATTTAAATCTAAGGAGAAGAGGATAAAAGAAAATAAAGATACTATAAGGAGGTAGTCAACCCTAATCTAGAAGATAAAAAAGGTCTCTTGGTTTTGAATACTGCAAAGAAAAGAATCAAGTTTCTAAAATAAGAAAAAATTCTCATGTGCTCCATACTAAGACTCTAGGAAAATAACTTTATCTTAGAGTGTCATACATATTGAGAGTCAATGTTGAGTAGTTCACAGAAAACCATGAGATGAAAAAATATATCATCTTTATAATACTAAGAATGTTAAAGGTGAAAAAAATAAATTCTTAGAGTATTTTAGGTGTACCCAAATTAGATCACAATGAGAGAAAGAAAGTAGTGGGAGAAAGAGGAGTAAAGAAAACCAGAGGAGGAGAGAGAATGGTAGAGAAGATTAAAAAAAGGGAAAGAGAGAAATAAAAACGATAGAGAAAAGGATAAAGAGAGAGAGTGAAGAAGTTGTGTGACTTACACCATATTAACAAGTTCTAAAATATTAGATGACAAGATCTAAGATTACACTCATGCCACATTTTGAAAAATATGGAATTGGTTTTCACTCAATCTTAGAGAAAAGAGAGGCATATGCCCATGTGACAAATTAACAAAGACAAAAGATTCTCCTCATTTTTTTTGGAAGTATAAACGTATTCTCATAGACCAAATTTCGGGCAAGAAGTGTATTTGTTTGAAGTATAAACGTATTCTCATAGACCAAATTTAGGGCACTAAGTGTATTTGATATGCATATGCCTATGTGACAAATGAACAATGACAAAATATTCCCCTCAGTTTTTCGAAGTATAAACATCTCATGCTCATACATAAGATTTTGGGCACAAATTTTCTTTTATATGGTGAGCATATATATATATATATATATATATATATATATAATTTTTTATATTAAATAATAAATAATTTCTGATATTAAATAATAAATAAATATTAACGAGGAATGAATTCTTTTGCATCTTCACGTTACAAAGAAAAAGTTCAGTTATAAAAATAATCGAGTTTTTTTTGTTTTTTTTAACAGATTATTGTCATAAACGCAAACATGGATAATCATGCATATTTATAAGTGCGGATAATCATGAAATCCATATTTCCTCCCGCCTCCAGTTATTTCATCGGAGCGGCACTTTGTTTTGTCCTCTTCATTCTTTTCCTCATACTTCCCCTCCATCGATTCCAGCGGTTTGACTCCATCCACTAGTTTTGCATCTTCTACACTTGGCTCTTTTTGTTGCGATAAAAACTGTATAAACCCATCTGAGCCAACCACAATGGCACTCCAACAAAGTTTGGTGCCTGCGTATAGCGTCTCCTACCTTTTTCGTCTTCAACACGTGGGCTCTTTTTGTTGCGATAAATACAGTATATCTGAGCCAACCCCAATGGCACTCCAACAAAGTTTGGTGCCTGCGCAATATGAAGTACACCACAAATAAACAAATCGCTAAGCGGGAGCTATATATCGCGGTTCTTACTGTGTGATATTGTTGGGTCATATAGAATGATCACATGAAATTTGTCATCTAAAGTCGTAAGAACAATTTAATTATTATATTACTATGATGACAATATCTCTGCTGAGAGCGCCATACACCATCCACAGCACACTTCCGAGGAAAGCGAACAAGAGAAATAGAAGCTCGGCATGAATTCCACGCTCTTGGTTTGGATTACAAGTCTCTAAATAGTGACAAACACAGTATAAAACATTAACAATAGGCATTATTAGTAGCAATAATGTATGCTAAAAGTTGTTGAGCCTTTTCAGATTTTTGTTCTCACCGCTGGTATAGTGCGCCATAATTATGAAAATTAAAGAGAGCGGAGCTTACAATTACGGATAGCGGCGAAGCGTAGAGAATAACAGTCGCTATCATTCCTGCAGTTCCTACAAGCACCTTCTTATGCTTATGGTCATGTACAGCACACAAATGAAGCTATCACAATAGTCCCAAACGCCACCAACTCACAGGCGACCATACCGGTAATTTTCCTCCAAATTATATATAAAGAGAGAGACGAGACAGTATGTGCAATCCCTCAAAATTCCAAGTGCATTATGCTAATCAATTATAAATAGGCCATTAATTTTAGCGAAGAAACTCTTCGATTACTATTTACTTTAGAGGAAATATGATGAAATTCCAATATTACCTTGGGTTTAGATGGAGCGAATATGTGATAGATGCAAACGAAGCAGCACTCGAGAAGGAGGTCAATGCCATTGACAACCATAAATACAATGTTATCCGACCCATTGCTGATTAGAGGTGACCCGTATAACGTGTAGAGAAGACAATTGAAGAGCGCTATTGTATATGGTAAGCCCGAAAAGCTCTCCGTAGTTCTCTTTTCTATCACCCTCTTGAATGTAGTATTGTTCACCAATATCGCAAAATATGAAATCAATATTATACACAATATGGTTCTTTACTCATATTGGAATGAAAATGATTATACTCACATCACATTGGAACGAAAATGATTATACTCACATCGGTTCGCCATACACCATACATGAGTATTAGTGGACATGTCATGTCCACTAATGTCATGTCTAGAAAAGAACTTACTGTAATGTCATGTTTAGTCAGAAAAAATAATGGACATCTCGGTTCATGATGATGATAATGATGAACATCCACTAAGACCTAATTGGTCTATCGGATTTTAAGAGGGTAACTGATTACTTGTGATTTTTTAGAATTTTGTTTCTGTGCTCGAAAAGCATTAAGAGAAGCTTTCCAAGATCACCATACTTTTGTTGAGTTAAGAGGTTAGGAAGGTTGGTAGTGTGATCAATATTTTGAAAATGAGATCTAATATGGGTATAGGATGGACAATCTAAGAGAAAGTGTTTTTCATCTTCAACCTTCTTAGTGTCACAAAGGTGACACATTCTTTCATCCCATGGAGTTTTAGGAATTGACCAACGCCTAGTTTCACTATGGAGCTTGTGAGAATTTGTTCTTATCTTAGCAATGCTTATTTTTTTCTTTACACTTGGAAAAACAGATAGATAACTTTGATCTTCTAAATTAGGGTTGATTACATCTTTATAATACCTTAATTTTCTTTTTTCCTCTAACTCTTTATCACACCACATTTTTTAATTAAATTTTGATTTGACATTTTTTTAATGGTATCTTTATTCTGCAAAATGGTTTTTTCCATGATTCCCCAATAGTTTAGCCAAGACCGGGCGTCTTTATGCCATCCTCGTTTGAGTCGATGGTGGTTATGACTTGATTTTGAAGCAATTTTAGGTAGCCTCATCTTCCATGTTGTTTAACTTGTTCTTATACAGATACTCATAGCCATGCTTTCAATGGGGGAAAGACTTGTTTCTATAAGGAGGATGTGATAGGGCGTATTTCCTTTAATTTTTAGATTATAGGTTATACAATTCTTTTGTATTTTCTCTATCTTTCTCCAGGATTCACGAGAGATACTACAGCCCCAGAATTCACATCCATAAAGAATAATAGGTGTAACAAGAGTCTCAAAGAGGAGTTTCTTCTTATCCCAACTCCAAGGATCAACTGATTTACAATTTTTTTCAAGCCCATAATAAGATTTCCATCCCCGAGTAATCCTTTTCTCAATGCTATAATTCCAATTGAGCTTGTGGTGAATATCAATTCCAAGATATTTGTATGAAGTCACTTTCTCCAAGTTGTTGTTGTCATATACAAAGGTATCATAAGAGATTTTATTGGATTTAATAAAGACTTTAGTCTTATCAGTATTAACAATCATACTCATATTGGAGAAAAAATTCAATATGATCAAAATATAGAAAAAAAAAAAAAAAATTTGATATGACCAATAAAAACATAAATTCATATTTTATATTTCAAAATTATGATTACTAACATCTTAACTGAACATATTCTATACAAATGAAATAAAAATATGAACAAATGGTTAATTTATTATATAATATATGGTTTCATTCTATAATACATAACCATATATAATAATCTCAATCTTGTTTTTTACATTTTAAATTTGTTAGATAAATGGTTTTTTCAAAGAAATTGAAACTCATGAAATAAAAGTATTGATAAAATTGAAATTCATGAAATTTAAATTATAAATAAATAATTATAATAATATAAAAATAAAAGTTTCGATATGTCAAGTACCTCTCAAATGACCAAACTTATTAACACGAAAAGTACCTCTCATCATCATGTTATTCATGCTACATGCCTTTTATTCATGGTCAATCTTATCACTTTGATTTTCTCACAATGCATGTGAGAACTAATACTTGAATTTAACATATTTAAGTGTAAATCATGTTATTCATGCTACATGCCTTTTATTCATGATCAATTTTATCACTTTTATTTTTAAACAATGCATGTGGGAACTAATACTTGAATTTAACATATTTAATTGTAAGGATGTTGTGCAATCTCAAATGACCAAACTTATTAACATGAAAAGTACCTTTCATCATCATGTTATTCATGATCAATCTTATCACTTTGATTTTTACACAATGCATGTGAGAACTAATACTTGAATTTAACATATTTAATTAATTTTAACATATTTACTCAATCTTATCTCTTTGACTTTTACACAATGCATGTGAGAACTAATACTTGAATTTAACATATTTACACAATCTTATCACATTGATTTTTACACAATGCATGTGAGAACTAATACTTGAGTTTAACATATTTAAGTGTAAGGATGTTGTACAATAGATTTCTATTTATATTATTTATAGCATGGTATTTGTTGTGCTCTTTCTAGCCTAAGTCTTTCTTTAAACCTTACAATGTTTTAAGTACACTTAGTCATTGTAGTTGAGTATAGAAATGCTATTTTTTTCCAATACTTGGTTATGATATTATTAGTTTGATTTTGAAAAAGTGTATGATTGATTATTTTGATGTTTATCTATAGGTGTTTGGTTCTTCACTCATTATAGGTGTTTGGTTCTTCACTCATTATGGATTAGACTGGAAATAATGTATCTATACACTTTACCAACAAATTAGTATTATTATTATTTCTCTTTCTTTCCAATGGTTTGATTCTTTATAGCCTTTTCAATCATGGCTTGGATCCTCCTCGTCCATGTGACTAATCTCCTACACGATGGTGCCTCTCCAATCCCTCTTCATTAGGGTTTAGTCATTATCCGGGTTTCCCCTCTTGGTATTAATAGGGATGGATTGCCTTTTGTTGTCTCTAGACCCCTGTTGGTTTTGGGTACATGTACCATTTGTTAAAGGTCATTTCATCTTTTCCTAAGAGTATGGCATGGGTTACTTCAGCGTTGCTTGGTACTCGGACATTGGCACGAGGCATTTTCTCTACCCCTTCTTACCCTGAAAAAAGAAGGGCCACCTTACATCCTTGAACTGATAACCATTTTTTGGCTAACCTAGCCTCCTCCATCCCTCAAGACCTATAGCTGTTTCATTTTGGGATTCAATTTTTTTTCATAAATTATATGAACAAATTTACAATTTCTATATTTCTATTCAATTTAGGTATTGAGGATTACAAATGTAATGACCCCACCGTTACAACAACTAAGCGACATACAACAGGTAAACACAAATTTCTTTTATTGTTGCGTTAGGAAATTAAAGCGTCACTATAATTAGCAACATCATCGACACATAAATCACATAAATTAACAATCAACACTAACGTATTAACAATAATTCACGCCTCAAACCGACACATCCTCAATTTAGTAATGACATATAATCAACCATCATCATAATGAAATGACGACGGAAGTAACAACATCACCTACTACTCATCATTGAAGTAGATAAAAATGCCATCAACGCGTCAATGAAGGGTAGCGACTCATAACATAAATAGATTACCACATTAGCACAAATTGAAAGCTCGAAGCAAATTACAACAACATTCAACTAGACAATTGATACAAGTGTCTACTCATCCATCCTACCATGCAAGGTTAGGACCTCCAGGACACATAAGCAACGCTCAAGCCCAGGTTCTAATTGATGTTAACCATTTAAGGTTTCAAGGATGGCGATTGTTTTGAGGAACAAGGAGGTGTCTAGATCCCACTAACACAATCAATCCAAGAAACTAGCTAAACACATAGTCTACAATCACCAATCAAATAAATCCATCAATCCTAAACATCAATTAATAAAGTAACATGAGAATCATTTGCATAACACATAATAGACCATATTAAATCCAAGGTGCAAATCATTTAACAATTAATTTCAGGGCACAAGGCCTAGTCACAAACGCCGCCATCCATCATAAAAACATTTCATTACACACTACAAGACTAATGTTTGAGACCATCATTTAGTACATAAATCCATTGCGCAAGAAGTCTAAGTAGTCGATCAATAAGAAACACATCATTCTAAGGTCATAAGTATAAACCACTTTTTCATTCATCAATCAATAACCAATCATTGCGCACGGTTAAATAATTACATAACCATCCATATATTTCATTATTCGTGCACAATTTAATCAACTCTAATTTAAATTTGGGGCACAAGATCAACATCTACTTTAATGCAGGGATAAAGGTAACATCAATTCTAACTATGCAACGCAAGTAATCTAAATTTTTAATTCAATCCAATAACATTGATATTCAAGCCGCAATATACAACTATAATTAATCCATCATGCCCTAATAAATTTTAATGGCGCAAGTAGCAACTATTAAATCAACATACATTATAGTATAATTTATTTCGTGCAAGATGTTTAATGTATACAACTAACCTTCATTTAATTTTATTGTGCGCAAGAGTTCTTATTACCTAGTTCACTCATTCATTTCATTATCATTTATTGCACAAGATCTAAAGTCTAACACGTTCATTCATCACTAGTGCTATTATGATGTTACCCCTACAATTGTAGTTATAATTATACAAATACCTCATTATTAGTATAAATGCTTAGAATAATAAACATATTCAATAATTATTACCATATCATCATTATTCAAAAACAATCATAATCAATAATATACCATTGTAATATTATTGAATCAACAATCATTAATAAAACTTACCGTCATGGAATAATTACCTAGCATTAATATTCAATAGACAATCAGATTCATTAATATACCATTGTGATATTATTGAATCACCAATCATTAATAAAGCTTATTGTCATTAAAAATTGCATTGCATTATCATTCAATAAAAGAACATATTTAATAATAGACCATTATAGTACTATTGAATCAACACATTAATAAAGACTTACAACATCAAATTTTTACAATAAAATAATACATTGATGGGAAAAAATCATCTACACCATGGAAACAACCATCATTAATACAATACTACATTTTAAAAGTAGTAAATTGAAATTTAAAATCATTAATTTAAGGAGGGAAAAACGTTGGGATTTAGTGCCGCAATTTCGAAGAGAGACATGCCATCGCAGAAAAGAAGAATGCTATTCGCTGGGCATGGGGACACTGAGATAACTCTGCCACACGTTAAAAACGTTGATTGTAGAGGAGTAGTACTCACATTTGTGTGAATTTCCAGATGATTTTATTGAAGAAATATTGTCATGGCTGCCGGCGGAATATCTCTGTAAATTCGACATTGTTTGCAAAGAATGGAACACACTGTTTTCGTCAACCAAATTTATTACTGCACAATGAGCAGAGGCGCCTCCTTACAAAAACCCAATGTTGTTGGTAGGTGTTGTGGAGTACAATCGGGTGTGTTTCACATACTCCTCCTTCACGCGGAGTTGGAAGACCTCTCGTTTATCCCTTCCCTTTATAGAGGAAAAAGAAGGTGTGCCTAGGGTTTCTAATCCCTTTTGTTACCTCGGATTAGGAGAAGGCCTCTTCTTGATTGGAGGTAATTCCACCCAGTCCATCTATGTCTGCAATTCTCTCACAGTGAAGTTCTTTAGACTTCCACCCATGATGCTCGACGAACATTATTTGACTAGGGAGATAGGTATCGTGCGGGTCCTTGGACGAAACACAGTGGAAATTTTCGATTCCACTCACGAGGCGTGGAGGATTTCCAGAGTCTCGGACCTGAATTTGAATTTATACCCACATGTGAATAAGGGCGAGGGAATAGTTTTTTCCGGACTCACATTATTCTATTGTTTAATGGAGTCAGATACCGTGGACGACATTATAAGTTTCAACATGCGAGATGGGACGTCCATCTTTGTTCCAGAGGTATATTTATGTTCATAACAGAGAATAGGTGCGTGAAGGAGTAATTCACAGAGTCCTTGGGCAGCGAAATTCGTGTGGAAGATAATTTTCTCCCAAGCATTAGGTCAAACAAATTTTATCGGAGAAATCGTTTTAAACTTTGCACACATAAAAATTTTAAACCCCAAATCGTTTTTACAAACAAATTTTCTAGGAGAAATTATTTTAAACTAAACAAATTTTCTGGGAGAAATCGTTTTAAACTTTGCACACATAAAATTTTTAAACCCCAAATCGCTTTTACAAACAAATTTTCTCAGAGAAATCGTTTTAAACTTTGCACACATAAAAATTTTAAACCCCAAAAACACTTGCTCAGAGCAAGAAAATCGTTGCAAACTTGCACAGAGAACACGTTTAAACCCCAAATCGTTTTTACACTTTGCTCATAGAAAAATCATTTTAAACTTTGCACAAAGAATTGGAAAATACATGAGTCAAAGAATCCAACCATCAAATTTTATTCCCAACTAACCCCCTCCAGCAAACTTTCCCAACAATAACAACATCGATTACAATTTCATCAACACATGAATCTATGTACAATTTATAACTAATTTATAGTTGCAACTTTTTAAAAAAAATGTGTACCGTAACCAACACATGGCTTGTTGATGTTCTTCAGCTGCTGGAGATCCTCCTCGTTCCTGCTTGTTAATTGCTAAGACCTCACCGGTACCTCTCAACAAACACTAGGGGCACTCTTCTTCCCCCTGAGCCCCCCGAGCCGCAAAGGGGACATGCACACAAACTCGAGAAAATCTAGCTCCCAGCTCACCTCGCAAGGTCGAGCTACCACTCTCTATTTGAGTTGGGTATCCCAACTCCCACAAAAAAAATCAGTCAAGAAAAACTCGACAGCGTAACCTTACGCATACCAGTTGTCATCATTTCCTCTCATTTTCCATTACTTTTATAGATTTCTTCTTAGTGACACTTGCTAAATGCATGTTAAAACGCCTTTCTTAAATCTTAGTTGAGTTTTATTTAGGAAACCTCTCTAGACTAGATTCCTTCCTATGTTCCACATTCCTTTTTGCATTTAATTTTTCCTTTTTGTCTAAGTTCCAAATTAGCATGTCTTTGCACATAAAGAATAATTAATTCTTAGATAAATTATTTCCCTTTAAATTCTTAATTCGATTTTTCTTCATCCCCCCTTCATTAATTGGTTAATTAATTTTTAGTCCTCATACCCTATTTAGACCTAGGCTTTAATTTCAACTAGGCTTAGCAAATTTTTAGGGGAATTTTATAATTAATATACTTTACTCATACAACATTTTTTTTTTAAGGCTGACCACGTCAAAATAAAATATGTTTTCTAGGAACCTAGGTTCATTGACTCACCAGTGTTAAAAATCATGGCGTACCCTTCGGGACACACTACATGCTCCAAGGGTGCCACTCATCTTTACTCATGTTTCATTTATGCGACGTGCCCTTCAAGATGCACTACGTGCTCCAAGGGTGTCACTCGCCTTTTGACTGATTTTGGTAGCTGTCCAACCCTCTGAGTCAATACTCCATTAGGCGAACTTGTGGGAGACTAAGGGCCTATAAGGAATAAGGACCCTGCCTTATTACACACCCCTTAGAATCTTCGTGAGAGACTATCTCAGTTTTTCCTCATAGCATCGTGGATCTCTCGAACTAGGTAATATTTAACCTATAGTTTGAGCCACGACAGGAGTGCTAGTAGGTTGTGGCAGGGTTTCTACCACACATCTCACTCAATATCTATGGTTGATCTGCATGGCTCCTTTACTCCTAATGTGAGTCTAATTAGCAAGCAATTGTCAACCTGCATCCACCAACAAAACATTTCAACGATCCATAAACAACATCATAATATACCTAGTATTATGTCACATATGCAATAACAAATATACTCAAACCATATACAGTCCACTCCTTGAATAGATCCAGAGTGCAAGGAGGTCCATCGATATCCTCAATTTGTCAAGAGTCCTACACACTCAGGAGTAACTAGTCAATAGAACCTGTCTATACATAATAACATAATATAACATCATAATCCACAATATCATCATCAGAATCCATAAGAGAAGCAAACAATCATATAATGAATTGGATCACTTGCATGCAAGTGTCCTCAAAGAATAAGTCACATCAGGTGCGCACAAGAACGAGATGTTACATACACCCCCTCTTGTTTTAAACTTCCTCCCGAAGTTTCATAGTATGCAAGTGCAAAAATAAAGTATCTAACAATATCTAAATGTCTAGCTATCAAACAAAAATGGAAATTGTTTCCGCATATCATGTGTGTCCTCCTAGGTAGCTGAGTGTGGACTATAATTGTCCCACTGAACCTTGACCTGGTCGACTATTTGACGTCGTAGTCGTCGAATGCGATGGTCCAGAACATGGATTGGCTCCGTCGTGACACACCCTCATTCGATACCTGCAAAGAACTCATGTCAATCACATGTGTAGGATCACTAACACAATGTCTAAAAACAGATACATGAAAATCATCATGCATACACCTAAAAGAATTTGGAAAGGCTAGTCAATAGGAAACAAACCCCTTCATTTCCAAAACCTCAAAAGGTCCCACGAACCTAGTAGAGAGTTTAACACTCTTTCAAAACTTTATAGAACTCTTGTGTGGTTTCAACTGAAAGAAAACTCGATCACCAAATTCATAACTATGGTCAACGCGATGCGCATCTAAATAACTCTTCTGTCGATCTTGCGGTTCCTTGATCCTTTGTCTTATCATTTTTTTTTTCTCTTCCATTTCTTGAATTTCTTCTGATCCTACCAAGACCCTATCCTTAATCTAATCCCAGCTCAAAGCTGTATGACACGGTTTCCCGTAAATAAACTCAAAATGCGTTATCTTAATGGTGCTTTGATAGGTGTTGTTGTATGCAAACTCTACCAATGGAAATAAATCTTCCCAACACTTTTGTTGGTCCATCATGTACATACGCAACATATATTCCAAGATTTGGTTCATTCTTTTTGTCTTCCCCTCTATATTAAGGTGATACGCGATACTAAAGTTAAGTTGGGTTCCCAAGGCCTCTTAAAAACTATTCCAAAATTGTCATGTAAACACTGATCCTCGATAAGATATGATCCTCTTAGGAATGCCATGCGGCCTCACTATCTTGTTGATAAACATTCTAGATAAGTCTGGTGCCTGATACATTGTAGGCACAGGGAGAAAATGTGCACTCTTCGTCAGAGTGTCAACTACCACGAAAATCGATTTGTGCCTCCTTGCCGTTAATGACAATCCAACAATGAAGTCCATCGAAATGACCTCCCATTTTGATTATGAAATAGCATGTGGCTGTAGTAAGCCTGTCGGATGTCTATGTTAAGCCTTCACTTGCTGACATTCGAGACATCTCGACACGTAGTTGACTATGTCTTCCTTCATTCCTTTCTAGAATAATAAAGGTTTAAGGTTTTCCCTCATCTTTGTGACTCCTGGATGATCCATGTAAACAACTCTATGATCTTTGTTTAATATCAAACCTCTCAATTTGTCATTGGGAGGTACGTAAATCTGGTTATTATATCTCACTATTCCATCATTGTCAACAGTATATCCCTCAAATTTTGGTACCAACATGGTGTTTTGTGTGATAAATTCCTTAACCTCTTGATAACAGTCATCGTAACATTGTATAGTTAGAATCTGTTCACGTAGATTTTTCTAAAGAGGTATGACCGAAAATATGTGTGGTCTCTGATTCAATGCATCAACCACTGTGTTCACTATTCCTTTTATGTAAGTAATCTTGAAATCATACTCGCTAAGTAGTTCCGACCAACACCTTTGTCATGCGTTTAAGTCGCTTTGTGTAAAAATGTGTTGTAAACGACAATGGTCCATTTTTAGTTTGAATTTTCGTACAACCAGGTAATGTCTCCACACTCTTAGGGCATACAAAATGGATAATAAATCAAATTTGTGTGTCATGTAGTTCTCCTCATGATTTCTTAACTTTCTTGAGATGTAAGCGATCACTCGACCATCTTGCATCAAGACTCTCCCTGAGCCTTCCTTAGATGCATCAGTGCATACCAAGAAGTTCTCATCCAGGTCAGGGACTTTTAGTATCGACATTGTCGTCAACAACTCCTTGAGCCTTTGAAATACTTCAACACATTTCTCGGTCCATACAAACTTCTTGTTCTTCTTCTTCAATTCCGTAATCAGATTTTCTATCTTCAAAAAACCCTCGACGAATCGTCGATAATATCTCGCTAAAACCATGAAGCTACATACCTCTAGGAAATTCTTCGAGACAAGCCATTCCATAATAGCCTCAACCTTCGCTGGATCCACAGTGATAACTTTTTTGGAGATAACATGCCCCAAGTAATGAATATTTGATCGATAAAACGTGCATTTCGACAGTTTCCCAAAAAAATTGTTCTCTCGTAGACACTGTAGTACCAAGCGCAAATGTTCGTCACGTTCTTCCATTGTTCGAGAATATATCAAAATATCGTCAATGAATACTTGAACAAACTTGTCCAAGTATTCGTGAAACACCCCATTCATCAATATCATGAATATGCCCGGGGCATTTGTTAGTTCAAATGGTAAAGCAATAAACTCATAATGTCCAAACCTTGTCTTAAATGCGGTATTAAGAATGTATTCCTCCTTGATACGTAACTGGTGATACCCTGATCTCAAGTCGATCTTCAAAAATGTTGTCGCGCCTTTCATCTGATCAAATAGATTGTCTATTCTTAGCAACAAAAACTGGTTCTTGATCATTTCCTTGTTCAATTGACGATATTCAATGCAGAGTCTCCACGACCCATCCTTCTTTCATATGAAAATAACAGGTGCACCCCAAGGTGACACACTTGAATGTATAATTCCTAGGTCCAACAACTCCTTCAGTTGAATTTTTAACTCCTGTAACTCAAGGGTCAACATCCGATAAGGCATTCTTTCTATCGGTTCAGTTCTCAATTTTAGGTCGATGATAAATTTCAATTCCCTCTCAGGCGACAATCCTAGCAACTCCTATGGGAATACGTCTGCAAACTCTCGTACTACCAGAAGGTTTTCTAGTCCTTCCGCCACACTATTTTCATTCAACGCAAGGATCACATATAGCTTGCATCCCTTGCGCATTCTCTTTCGAAGATGTAGGGAAGAGATGAACCTTAGGGAAAATCCCTGGTTCCTTCCTACAATCACACATCTTTGTCCCTCATCATCGACCAAAATCAACCATTTTGTCTTACAGTTGAGTGTCTCCTCATGTAATTCTAACCAGCCCATACCGATCACGACATCATAAGATCCTAAGATCGTGCCATATAGGTTGGCCTTCGTGACAAAATATCATAGCTTAAGGCTACAGTTCGTAACCTTTCTTCCAACCTTCTGCCTGGCTCCCGAAGGCATTTCTATGTAGCTAAACTCGTCCTGTTCAACTGCCTTTACCTTAATTCTTTTTAGTGTTGCACCATAAATAAAACTCTCTATAGCACCTAGATCTATCAAAATACTAAATGTATGGTCAGGGATGGTACGTGATGTCTCAAGCATGGTAGAATGGTGCTTGGCCTAGCGGTTATTCACCGCTACATGAATCCAGTGGGCCTTGCCCAAATCTACTACTATAGGGGGTTGTTTGTCCCGAAAGCTTTGTCCCTCTCAACCGGACAATCACGTTGGTAATGTGGCTCTCCACATGTCGAGAATCTGGTATTCGGTCCAATACTTCTTGTCCCGAAGTAGAAGTTGATGGCGCACCAACCTGAAACTCTGGTTTGTTCTGTTGAACAGGCCTGAATTGTTGCTGGTGCGGTCGAAGTTGTTGCTGGTGTTGTGGTCCTCTGTAGGGAGTCCGTTGCTGAGGCACTAGATTTTGTGGTGCTGTGAATGTGGATCCTCTTGGTGATGCTCGATGCCTTCATGGATTTCTAGTCAGTGTTTGATGCTATTTCACACCAGATGTCGCATATCCCATCAGTCTCGGAGGAGTCCTGCTCTAACCCCCGCTGATGAGCTCTTCCTCAGCTATGAGGGCCTTTCAGACAACATCGTGCAATGTCTATGGCATTAATATCCTCACTTTCACATGAATGTTGACATTAAGTCCAAACGCAAACTTGTTGACCTTAAGCTTCTCGGTGTTCAGATGTGGAGCATACCTAAGAAACTCCATGCAACGAGCCTCGTACTCAGGCACGGTACGACCTCCCTGTCATAAAAAGTTGAACTCATTGAGATGATGCCCAATGAATTCCTCCGACAAATACCTCTCCTGGAACTACTCCTTTAACAGTTCCCATGACAAGTCTTCAACGACCATGTTCAGTTGTAGCAGGAGCATTTTCCACCATAGCAGAGCATTACCCTTCAATTAAAATACTTCCATATGGACCTTCATGTTGGATATATATCCGCGAAGTGAAAATCACATTGCCATATTCTCCAACCATGCCTCGACAGCTGCGTCGTCTGTGGTACCAAAGACCTTGGGAAGCTTGACCTTCTCAAGTTCTCGGTGAACACTACCAGTACCTACTGGGGAACGGGGTGGACCCTTAGGGGGTACCGATGCCTTGGCCTCATCTCTATAGAAACAGATAATTAGGGCCTCTGACATCCTCTGAAACGACCTCATCAACCCAACCACATCCCCCACAGTTATATGTTCCTATTTGAAGACTTGTTCTTCTTCTTAGGGGTTAAAACCCTATGGCGTGGATGCTACAAAAGGCGTTGTGCCTCCTCCACTAGCACCATGTCGTCTGTCTCCACTATGTCCTCTAACCATGATTACCTACATGGATATAATTCGAATTAATTAATGACAACTTATAATCAAGGGTTCATACAGTGGAAGGCGTAATGATCCCAAGTCACGGGGTTGAACTTGCTCTGATACCATATGTAATAGCCCCAGGATTACGATAACTAAGCGACATACAACAGGTAGAATTTTTTTTCTTTTATTATTATGTTAGGAAATTAAAACGTCACTATAATTAGCAATATCATTCACACATCAATCACATAAATTAACGAACAAGATTAATGTATTAACAATAATTCACGGCTCAAGCCGACACATCATCAATTTAGTAACGACATATAATCAACCATCATCATAATGAAATGACAACACAAGTAACAAAAACATTCAATGAAATCAATGTAACAATGAAATCAATGTGTCAATGAAGGGTAGCGACTCATAACATAAATAGATTAGAAAATTAGCACAAATTGAAAGTTGGACGTAAATTACAACAACATTCAACCATACAATTGATATAAGTGTCTACCATTCCATCCTACCCCGCAAGGTTAGGACCTCCAAGACACATAAGAAACGCTCAAGCTCAGGTTCCAATTTATTTTAACCATTTAAGGTCTCAAGGCTAGCAACTGTTCTGAGGAACAAGGAGCTCTCTACATCCCACTGACAAAATCAATCCAAGAAACTAGCTAAACACAGAGTCTACGATCATCGATCACATAAATCCATCAATCCTAAACATCAATTAATCAAGGAACATGTGAATCATTCCCATAACACATAATAGACCATATTAAATCCAAGGCACAAATCATCTAACAATTAATTTCGGGGTGCAAGGTCCAATGACAAACGTCGCCATTTATCATAATACAATTTGATTACACGCTAAAAGAGTAATTTCTAAGACCATCATTTAGTACATAAATCTATTGCGCAAGAAGTCTATGTACTCGACCAATAAGTGGCACATCATTCTAAGGTCACAAGTATAAACCACTTTATCATTCATCAATCAATAATCAATCCTTGTGCAAGCTTAAATAATTACATAACCATCCATATATTGCATTATTAGTGCGCAATTTAATCAACTTTAATTTAAATTTGGGGCACAAGATCAACATCTACTTTAATGAAAGGAGCAAGGTAACATCAATTCCAACTATGTGGCGCAAGTAATCCACAATTTTAATCCAATCCAACAACATCGATATTCAAGGCGCAATAGAAAACTATAATTAATCCATCAAGACTTAGCAAATTTTAATGGCGTAAGTAGCAATTGTTAAATCAACATACATTATAGGATGATTTATTTCATGCAAGATGTTTAATGTCTACAACCATCCTTTCTTTAATTTTTTTGTGCGCAAGAGGACTTATTACCTAGTTCACTCATTCATTTGATTATCATTTATTGCGCAAGGTCTAAAGTCTAATGCCTGCATTCATCACTAGTGCTAGTATGATGTTACCCCTAAAAGTGTCTTTATAATTAAAGAAATTTCTCATTATTAATATAAATCCTTTGTATAATAAAAATATTCAATAATTATCACCATATCATCATTATTCAAAAACAATCATAATCAATAATACACCATTGTAATATTATTGAATCAACAATCATTAATAAAACATACTGTCATGGAATAATTACCTAGCATTATTATTCAATAGACAATAAGATTCATTAATATACCATTGTAATACTATTGAATCACCAATCATTAATAAAACTTACCATCATTAAAAATTACATTGCGTTATGAGTCAATAAAACAACATATTTAATAATAGACCATTATAGTACTATTGAATCAACACATTAATAAATACTTGTCATCATCAATTTTTTACAATAAAATAATACATTGATGGGGATGAATTTCAGTTACACGATGGAAACAAAAATCATTAATCCAATCCTTCATTTAAAAAATAGTAAACTGAAATTGAAAATCATAAATTTAAGGAGGGAAAAATGATGGGATTTAGTGCCGCAATTTCGGAGTGAGACAGGCCATCGCAGAAAAGCAGAATACTATTCTTTGGGCATGGGGACACTGAGATAACTCTGTCACATTTAAAAAATGTTCATTTCAGAGGAAGAGTAGTCACGTTTGTGTGAATTTCTAGATGATTTGATTGAATAAATATTTCCATGGTTGTCGTAGGAATATCTTTGTAAATTCGACACTGTTTGTAAAGAATGGAACGCACTTTTTTCGTCAACCAAATTTATTACTGCACAATGAGATGAGGCGCATCCTAACAAAATCCCAATGTTGTTGGTAGGTGTTGTGGAGTAGAATCGAAATTGTTTCGCATAGTCCTCCTTCACACGGAGTTGGAAGACCTTTCATTTATCCCTTCCCTTTATAGAGGAAAGAGAAGGTGTGCCTAGGGTTTCTATTCCGTTTTGTTACCTGGGGTCGAGAGAAGGCCTCTTCTTCTTTGGAGGAAATTCCACCCACTCCATCTATTTCGGCAATCCTCTCACAAGGAATTTCTTTACACTTCCACCCATGACGCTCGATGAATATTATTTGACTGGGGAGATAGGCATCGTGTGGGAAGGGGAATATGGATACAATGTAGCATTTTTGCAACTCTCCAGGATCCTTGGATGCAACACTGTGGAAAATTTCGATTCCACTCACAAGTCATGGAGGATTTCCAAAGTCTTGGACAAGAATTTGAATTTATACCCACATGTGAATAAGGGCGAGGGAATAGTTTTTTACGGACTCGCCTTCTTCTATTGTTTAATGGAGTCACACATCGTGGACAACATTATAAGTTTCAACATTGGAGATGGGGCGTCCATATTTGTTCCACTGTCGAGATATATTTATGTTCATAACAGAGAATCGATATGTGGAGTAATCGATATGTGGAGTAATTCACTGTAACAACCCTGAGCAGCTAATTAATTGTCCTGAATTAACAATTGTTTAATGTATAATTAGTTAGTTAATTAATTAATTAATTGTTCTGATTTAATAATTGTTTAATGTATAATTAGTTAATTAATTAATTAATTAATTAACTGATTAAATATTTGATTAATGAATTTGAGTTTAATAAATTTTAATTTACTAAATGAAAACTTAACATATTAAATGAGGGAACCATTTAAGTGAAAGGGGATAAGGTGGTTGGCATTGAATGGAGGGATAAGGTGGGTGAGTCTTAATGAAAGGGAGAAGGCGGTGAAGGGAGAGGGGGATATGAGGGGGAAAAACATTCGGGAGAAGGGGATTATTATTTTGGAGGGAGCATTATTTTGAGATTGGAAGACTCTATTACTGTTTTTTTTTTTGGCTGGAGAAGCTTGTGGTAGGACTGTTATAGAGGGGGCACGTGTTGCTGGGAGTTTTGGGCTCGGGGGCCAGGAATCCTTATGGAATCCTGGAGCTAGGGAGCCGAAGAGGTTCTGTTCCTTGTTGGCTGGGAGGTTAGACAGTTTTGGGCAGAGCATAAGGCAGAGTTGGCAACTGTAGCATCAGTTAGAGGTATGTATTTTCATTACTATGTTGTGTTATGTAATTTATTATGATCTGCTCATAAATGTTAATTATGTTGAATGGTTATGAATGGTTATATGCTAAATAAGGAATTGTAAAGATGTCAGGATAGCACTTTTCTAATTAAACTTAATGTTTTATATTATGTTTTATAAGGCTCTCTTGGAAGAGACCTTACACATGGTATCAGAGCCTGGTTTCAAAACTAAAACCTGGGGCTTAACCACTCACATGATTGGAAGTTATGTATATTGTTCCCTAAAACAACTCTTAACCTATAGAGCTTATTAATAACCCTTTACATCAAACCATAAATCACCCCGACTTAACCCAAAATTGACCAAAAATGACCACTAAAACCCTATATTTACAACCCTTCAACAACCAAAGATAGCCCAAAAATGATACAAAAACCCCACGAAGAGAACTACCTAGAAACCCTAAAGAAAAGAGTGAGTGTAGCTGGGAAACAAGACCCTACACATCCCTTGTTCCAGTCATCTTCTACCTAACCTGCAAATGACAAAGACAAGAAAAAGACTATGATTATATATATACAAGAAATATGTTTTGCTACATTATAGATATAATTTAAGATATATATAAATCAATCATGTTGTATATAAAACTAACTTGTATATATAATAAAATAAATAAATTATTTTACATGCTAACCTTCTTGAAATGTTACATTGTTTTTTTTTCTTTCCTTATACAATAAACAAAGGGCCTACTATACTAAACCTTTTATTTGATCAAGGAAATCACCAATTTCCAAATCGTATGGTACACTTAACTTACCCAAGCCCATGAGATAATTTTTTATAAAAGAAATTTATAATTTGTGTTTTGAATTATGGAGGGTTGTGGCACTTGGTTCTGTCGCTCTTTCCGCCATGGCCATGGTGCGTTCTCAGAGGAGGGTGGCCAAGAGACCAAAGCCTCTATATCTATCGAAAACTCATGAAATGTACAAATTGAATCCTGTACTGAAACCTTTAAAACCAAAAAAAAAAATAATAAATAAAGAAATAAAAATAAAACATATATCTTGTGGTCAAGGGTTCGCAGCCATGAAATTAGCAGCATGGGTCAACCAGGGTCACGCACAACGGGAGAGACGAGTCATGACTGACTGCATTTTTCAGTCTGTCTTTTAAAAAAAAATGCCGAGGGATAGAAGAAGGGGCCTCACATATGAGCTGGAATGATACCTGAGCTGCCGACCCAAGAAACCCTCAGCCAACTTCAAAACCTCGCCCTTCGCTGAGTTGATCTACCTCCACACGTAGACGAGCCGAGACATGGAGAGAAGGAAGTAAGGAAAAAAAAGGGGGAGAAAAGAGTTTGTCTTTCGGACAATGCGACCACACCAACCCGCCGAAGTAGCAATTCCAAAGGGCAGGTCGGCCTAGCTGTCATGGTTGTGCCCTCTAGGAAGTTGTTCATGGAGCCAAGGTCGCACCCATGGACTTGATAAAAAAAAAGGAAACTTAGACCATTGTTGCAGAGGCTGAGAGGATGAGCGGGGAAGAACAATAGAGTGTAAACGTGAGCATGAGCTGGGGTAGGGAGCCATGAGGAGCCTTCATTCTGAAAAAAAAAAGGGTATTTCGTTCTAGAGATCTCGATATTCTGCCATTATGTGTTCCAAATTCTAAAAGGCTTCGATCGGAAAGTGGTCCATTTTCTATTCGTAGCATCAGAATGTGACATTTGGGATTGAACCCGCAATCTCCTTCTTAACAAACAAACCTGCCAACCGAGACCAGCTTTTTCCATTTTCATGTTTTGCTTGACGAAACCGAAAAGGATGAGGCAGAACCCCAACTCCTTCGTCCCATTCTTGGAATGACAAAACAACGAATCCACAGGGTAAATTACAAGTTATACTATGCCATTCTCATCCAAGCAGACCAGAATATCCTTTCGTGAAGCCTTGTGGAAAAGGAAGCAAAGGAAAATATGCAGAGGAGGCTGGCAAAGCAGGCTTCAGAGGTTGACAAGCTTTCGGTAAATAAAAGGAGGAGCCCACGGGGGCATTTCCACTGATCGAAACACAAAGCGCCATTGAAGGAAGGAACCATGAGTCACCACCTGAAACCAAGTGCCAAAGGAGGAGCTCATGAGGGCATAGTTGTAGCCCACAAGCCTTTGCCAAGCCACAAGGGAGGAGCCCGCAAGAAACCAACCAATAAACCACTAGATCTAAGTGCACTTGCACCAAACTCATCACATTAATTAAGCCAAGACCAAGCTTTCAGGGCCAAATCCATCAAGGGAGGAGCCTCTAGACATTACCATAACCCCGCCGCAGTTGCAGAGTGGGAGAAGCCTAGGCCGCACGTGCATAGTGAGAAAGGAGACAAATGATGGAGCGTTTAGGGTTTGAGGACAGTTTAGGGTTGGGATAGAGAGGTGTGTAGGGTTGGGAGTCTTTGGGAATGAGAATGGTGAGGGAAGCACATGTGGGCCTCATGCGAGGACCCACTGCCCACGTTAAAATTCTTTGTATTTTTTTTTTCTTTATTTATTTTTATTATTATTTATTTTATATATATTTTTATATATTTTGTTATTATCATTTATTATTATTTTTTTTTTTGTAGGGTTAAAGTTTAATGTTTTATGTTTTAAATAATAGTTTGAATTAAATTTAATAATCTAAATAATAGTTTGAATTAAATTTATAATTTATAATTTATTTTTGTGCTTAAATTATATTTAAATTATTATGTTTTAAAACATAATAATGTTAAAACATAATAATCATAATAATGTATTATTAGTTAAATGTTAATAATGTTGGTCATGTTTTAAAAACATTAGTTAATTAATAATGTTTCAAAATTTATTTATAATTAAAATTATGTTTAATTATATTTAAATTTATGATTCATGTTTAAATTTAAAACTAGTTAAAGCGACTAATTAACTTGTTTTAAGCGAAAATTTTAAATAATTTGACCAAGATAAGTGGGAGGGGGGCTTCATGCACACTAGGAAGGTAAGTTATAGAAATTGACAAGTATGGTGCAATGCTAGCGTAGCTACTAGGCGTCAGAGTCAGTAGTTTTCTTTGGCGAATACATCAATCTTAGAGGCTTTCGACCCTGACCTAGCCACTTCCCCTAAAGAGAGTAACGTCTGTTTACAGACAAATAAGAAAAAAACTTATTCCTAACCATGTTTTCAAGTTTAAGTTGTGCAAATGTGAATTGACCTAGATGCTCCCTGACAAACTTTTGGTGGATACAGATTCAATCATACATGATGGTTACGAATAGAGGAAATAAAGGTAGAGGGGAATCATCGCAGGGACCGCCAATGCCACCACCACCATCACCTGAATTAGCTCTCATACTACGCTCTTTGGAGGCCATAAATGAGACTTTAAAGGGGCATCAGACAACAGGGATCGAAGTGGAACCCCCACCATCTGGAGTGGGTAATCCTAAAGCATTGAGGGATTCAGGGGGAGGGCCTCCACTCAAAGACATCACTAGAAAATTGCAGAAGATCAAACTTCCAGAGCTTGTCGGGGGTTGTGCCAGTGAATGTGCAGAAGCATGGTTGGAAGGCATGACAAGGTGTTTCTCCTTAAGAGACTAGGCATGCACATCAAAGGTGAAGATAGTGATTTTTTAGTTGAGAGATAGTGCCTTGAACTAGTGGGGCAACCTGGAGAGGCAACTGCACCTTACCCCAGACACCATCTCTTGGGAAATTTTTGAGGAGAGGCTCTGAAGGAAATATCTACCAACTTACTATGAGGAACAATAGGTGGAAGCATTTCATGCTCTAGTATAGGGAAACAAGACCGTAGAAGAATACGAGATCAGGTTTATGGAGTTGGTTAAATATGTTTCATACATGGATAATGATCAATGAAAGGTAAAACACTTTGTTTATGGGTTAAACCCTAAGATAAGGGCCATGGTGTGGATGTGGAAACTATCTTCGGTAGCGGAAGTAGTAGAAAATGCATGTTATGTTGAGGAACACATGAACTTAAATGGAGGTATATGGTCTACCTTTCCGCATTGTCCTGGATTCGTGGGGAAGGCCTCTAGGACCTTCTCCAGGGGAGGGAGCTCCAGGCCACCTCCGTATGGTAATAGAGTCACACCAAGGACAGTCTCCATAGGTATTTGAATGGTAGTGAGTGCAACATCCCGTTCATCACCAATGACACAGGAAGGTCCACGACCATCTCAAGGAGCAGCTAGTAGAGGCAGGGGTTCCAGGGGAAGGAACTCATTTCAGAGACCGTCACAGAGCAGTGCGCAGGTTCCATCTCGTGATACATGTTGGGGGTGTGGAGGACCCCATTACCAGCGTGACTGCCCAGAGTTGCAAGCAGGGTTTGTGCATAGAGAAGGAAAGGCCTCGATGGGAAGAGAAAGTGGTAGCCACCAGATTTATGCAGCAGTTAATAATCGCCAAGAAGAACATCAATCCATGACGGTGGAGTCGTCATGTATGCTAAATCATATCAATGTTAAAATTTTATTTGATTCTGGTGCTACAGATAGTTTCATTTCACCATCTGCATTAGAAAAGAGTGGGTTGGCAGCCTATGAGCACGATGAATTTAAACAAGTCGAGATGGCTTCGAGGGAAAAACAAGCGGTAGGACCTAGTGTTAATAATTGTCTAGTAGACCTGGGAGTGTGTACTAACAGGTTGAAGGTATACTTCACTGCTCTCGGGACGTATGACCTAATCATTGGAATGGACTGGTTAGAAGCTCATCGAGCTATGGTAGACTGTTTCACAAAAAGGGTGCTTTGTGTTGACGATGAAGGAAGGCCAGTAGAGATCCACGATGTATGGAGAAAGGTGTCTCTACGCTTTATCTCAACTATGAAGGTTAAATGGTGCATGAGGCAAGGGTGTTGACTTTATGTAGTGGAAGCAGTGAGTGAAAGGAAAGGACCCTCCTTGGATTAGTACCCAGTATTGTTAGAGTTTAAAGATGTTTTTCGAATGAGTTACCAGGGTTACCTCCTGAGAGGGAGCTTGATTTTACTATTGAGCTAAAACCTGGTGCAGAACCAATTTCCAAGACTCTGTATAGGATGACAACGCCAGAAATTTGTGAGTTGCAGATGTAGTTGAAAGAGCTACTCGACTTAGGACTAATAAGGCCCAGTGTCTCACCTTGGGGTGCACTAGTAATCTTTGTGAAGAAGAAGGATGGTTCCTTACGATTATGCATAGATTACAGGGACTTGAACCGTGCTACAGTGAAAAATAGGTACCCAATGTCACGAATAGGTGATCTCTTTGATCAAATGAAAGGAGCAACAGTATTCTCAAAGATTGATTTGCGATCAGGGTATCACCAGTTAAGGATTAAGGAAGGCGATATTCCTAAAATTTCCTTTTGAACTCGGTTTGGGCATTACGAGTTCATTATAGTACCTTTCAGATTGACTAATGCACCAGCAGTATTCATGAGACTCATGAATGGTGTATTCTGGAAGTACTTAGATCGCTTTTTACAAGTATTTTTAGATGATATCCTCATCTATTCCAAGAATGAAAGAGAACATGAGGAACACTTGTGAGTGGTGTTGTCTTGCCTTAGAGAAAACAAATTGTATGGGAAGTTGTTGAAGTGTTCCTTCTTCCAGAAAGAAATCCACTATTTAGGTCATATCATTTCCGGTGAAGGAATCTCCATGGACCCAGAAAAGGTAAAGGCCATTGTGGAGTGGCCAATGACAAAAAATGCTCATGAGGTAAGAAGCTTCATGGGGCTAGCAGGTTATTATTGGAGATTTGTGGAAGGGTTCTCTAAAATAGTGAAACCCATCACCACTTTGCAGTGCAAAGGGGACAGGTATGAATGGACAGACGAATGTGATAGTGCATTCATCGAGCTTAAAATGTTACTAACTAGTGCGCCAATTCTACGAGTGTCGGATATGGAAAATGACTTCACAGTCTGCACAGATGCCTCGAAGCAAGGGTTGGGGGCCGTGCTAATGCAGGATGGAAGAGTCATAGCTTATGCATCAAGGAAGTTGAAGAAACACAAGGAGCTTTATGCTACTCATGATTTAGAGTTGGAAGCTATAATGCTAGCTCTGAAACTTTGGAGGCACTATCTAGTAGGGTGAAACTTTGAGCTCAAAATGGACCATCAAATTTTAAAACATCTCTTCACTCAAAGGGATCTGAATTCCAGGAAAAGGCGATGGAGTGAGTTCATGAGTGAGTATGATTTTGGTATTTCATATATCAAGGGAAAAGAGAATGTGGTCGTGGATGCCTTGAGTAGGAGGCCACGTATCTTCTCCTTGGTACCCTTAAAATTCAATCCGAGGGAACATGTGTTGACGCAACTCATTGGGGATAGTTGGTATTTAAAGGTTACCTCAAAACTCCAGAGTGGGAGGCAATTAGATACAAAGTATGAAGGATATAGTCTAGAAGCTGACGGACTATTAAGACATCGAGGAAGGATGTACGTCCCCAAAAGTGGAGATATTTGAAGCATCATACTAAAGGAAGCCCATAGAGCACTTTATTGTGTACATCCGGGTGTGAAGAAGATGTACGTAGACATGAGGAATCTCTTCTTCTAGTTAGGCATGAAGTGTGATGTAGTCCATTTTTTCACCAAGTGCATAGAGTGTCAACAAGTGAAAGCGGACCACCATCACCCTGCAGGTCTCCTACAACCACATGATTTTCCTATGTCCAAGTGGGAAGTCATTTCCATGGATTTTGTTGTGGGGTTTCTGCTCACATCTCATTGACACAATGCCATTCTTGTAATAGTTTATAAGTTAACCAAGAGTTCTCATTTTATTCCAGTTAGAGACACTTACGATGTCACCAATGTGGCACGTGTGTTTGTAAGCAAGGTCATCTGTTTGCATGGGATACCTAAGAAGATCATTTCAGATAGGGACTCTAGATTCACTTCTAGGTTTTGGACAAGTTTGCAGTCAGTGTTGGGGACTCAGTTGAACTTGAGCATAACTTATCATCTTGAAACAGATGGGCAAACTGAGAGAGTAAATCAAGTCATGGAAGACATGCTTAGAATGTATGTCATGGATAATCAAACCCATTGGGAGAAGTACCTACCTTTGGCGGAGTTCGCCTACAATAACATTTTTCATAGCTCCATCGGAATTCCACCCTACGAAGCTCTATATGGAAGGCCATGCAGAATGTCGTTGAGTTGGGAGAGGTTAGAAGACCGAGTAACAGTTGGGCCAGAATTGATTCAAGAGATGGAGGAACAGATGATTCAGATTAGGCAGAGACTAAAGGAAGCACAGTATAGATAGAAAATTTATGCGGCTGCACACAGGACAGATCGAAGTTATAAAGTGGGAGATTAGGTTTTCATTCATTTCAGGCCTAATAAGAGTACCATTCATTTTGGGAAGGGGACAAAGTTGTCACCTCGATTTATAGGACTGTTCAAAATCCAAGAGAAAATTGGACCCATTGCCTATCGTCTCGTACTGCCACCCCACTTGCATAAAAATCATAATGTTTTTCATGTATCTATTCTATGTCATTATGTTGCTGATGAATCACATAAACTAAATTGGAAGGAATTGCAGGTATTGGACGTGGGAACCCTCATGGTAGAACTGTTACGCATATTGGACCAGAGAGTCTGACAGCTCAGGAACCATCTGGTAGACCAAGTTAAGGTCCAGTGGGACAAGTATAGTCCAGAATATGCTAGTTGGGAGGATGCCGAGACATTATGACGAGATTATCCCTCACTTATTTTACCACCTCGAGAATCTGTTTCTCGAAGTTTGGGAGTATGTAACGCCACCTTTTGAATTAGACAGCTATGATTACCTGAGGCCTAAACACCTTTATTTTCTATTCAAAATGAAACTATTAAATGATACACTTGAACTTTTAAGACGTATGAACCTTTATGAATGTTTAAATGTGTTTGAATAATGATGGACATGATGCGATATATTGTGAGAATGTAAATTTTATAAATGTTTAAATGTTATTGATGATGATGGATATGATGCGATCTACTATGTGAATGTAAATTCTATGAATGTTTAAATGTTATTGATGATGATGGATATGATGTGATATATTGTGTAAATGAGAAACCTATGGAGGTTTAAATGCTATTTGAATGATGCTGGATATGATGCAATCTATTATGTAAATGATGATTCTATGAATGGGTAACGTTAATCGAATTATGGGGATATTATGAGATCTATTTCTAACTTGAAAACTTGATGTTAAAATTGTTGGTACGTGGATACCAAATTGAAATTATGGTTGTATGCAATTACATGATGATGATGCATAGATATGTACAATTTTGTGTCACAGACTAATTTGTAGGTTATTGGGCTATGAAATAGCCAAGGGATAATGGTGATGAAAGCAAATGTCATGCCCACCAACCAAGAAAAAATATGGTATGAATATTTGTATGTGAAATTATATTGGTTTAGATACATTGCTATGATATGTGAACCAGTGTAGGATTTCAGGAGGTGAAACTTCCCAAAACCAAATAAACGATGACAAAACTCTCAGCAACACGGTGCCACTGTATATTCCATTGTCGGGTGTGGACCCTAGCCCTGTTAGGAGGGGTGGAAACATTTCCCACTGTGTATCCTTTGAAACCTGGAGTCATGGGAGGACGGTGTTAGCTCACACTCCCCTAGACATGTGATGATGATTGTCAGTTTCCTGCTGGGGAAGCTTGGTCAAGATAGTGACACTTCTTCTTATGGGTTCTATTTGGAGTTAGGTCAATATAATTGACACTCCAAGATAGTCCAACAGAGGAAGGATAGGAATGGAATATGGAAGTAAGTTAGGGAGGAAGGATGAGTAGAAATAATTGAGAGTGTATGGAGATTTGCCTTATGGTGGCATTTATTGGTTTCCCTTCTGAAAAAAAAATGTGTATATATGAATATTCATAATTACTTAACTAAACTACAATTGTCTAAATATCATTGTTGATCTAGATAATTGTAATTAAAGGATTTCAAAAACATTTGATTAGGTTATTATCTTTTATAATATGAATAGTCTTGTTGATTGGATTGGATGCATACATAAATTACTATAGGGGTGATAGTTATTGTTATTAGTTCATGCACGAGACTTGTATGTACTAGCTACACATGCATTTCTTGTACATGTACACTAGTATGTATGAGTTTTCTTGGCTTACTTACTGATAACGTTGTTTATTGGATATGAATGTGAGAACCATGTGTCATTTCCCTTGTATCATAAAGTACTTTAAACTTCGGGATGAAGTTTCCTGAAGGGTGGGTGTATGTAACAACCCTGAGTAGCTAATTAATTGTCCTAAATTAACAATTGTTTAATGTATAATTAGTTAATTAATTAATTAATTAACTAATTAAATATTTGGTTAATGAATTTGAGTTTAATAAATTTGAATTTACTAAATGAAAACTTAACGTATCAAATGAGGGAACCATTTAAGAGAAAGGGGATAAGGTGGTTGGCATTGAATGAAGGGATAAGGTGGGTGAATCTTAATGATAGGGAGAAGGCGGTGAAGGGAGAGGGGGATATGAGGGGGGAAAACACTCGGGAGAAGGGGATTATTATTTTGGAGGGAGCATTATTTTGAGATTGGAAGATTGTATTACTGTTTTTTTTTTTGGCTGGAAAATCTTGTGGTAGGACTGTTACAGAGGGGGCACCTGTTGCTGGGAGTTTTGGGCTCAGGGGCCAGGAATCCTTACGGAATCTTGGAGCTAGAGAGATGTAGAGGCTCTATTCCTAGCTGGCTAGGAGGTTAGACGGTTTTGGGCAGAGCATAAGGTAGAATTGGTAGCAGTAGCATCAGTTAGAGGTATGTATTTTCATTATTCTGCTGTGTTATGTAATTTATTATGATCTGCTCATAAATTTTAATTATGTTGAATGGTTATATGCTGAATAAGGAATTGTAAAGATGTCAGGATAACACTTCTCTAATTAAATTTAATGTTTTATATTATGTTTTATAAGGCTCTGTTGGAAGAGACCTTACATTCACAGAGCCCTTGGGCAGCGAAATTCGTGTGTGCAAGATAATTTTCTCTCAAGCATTCGATCAAACAACTTTGCTCAGAGAAATTATTTTAAACTTTGCATAGAGAAAAAAATTTAAACCCGAAATATTTTTTACACTTTCTCGAAGAAAATAAATCATTGCAAACTTTCACAGAGAAAACTTTTAAACCCCAAATCGTTTTTACACTTTGCTGAGAGAAAAAATAGTTTTAAACTTTGCACATAGAATTGAAAAATACACTAGTCAGAGAGCCCAACCATCAAATTTTATTTCTATCTAACCCCCTCAAGAAAACTTTCCCAACAATAACATACATCCATTACAGTTTCATCAACACATGAATCTATGTACAATTTCTAACTAATTTACAGCTGTAACTTTAAAAAAAAATGTGTACCATAACCGACAGATGGGTTGTTGATGTTCTTCATCTTCTGGCGATCCTAATCGCTCCCTCTTGCTAATGGATGAGACCTCACCGGTACCTCCCAACAAAATCTTGGGGTACTCTTCTCCCCCCAAGCCTCCCGAGCCACAAATGGGCCACACACACTAACTAGAGAAAAGCTATCTCCCAGCTCACCTCCAAAGGTCGATCTATCACTCTCTATTTGAGCTCGGTATCCCGACTCCCATAAGAAAAATCAGTCAAGAAAAAACCAGCAGCATAACCTTACACATACCAGTAGTCATCCCTTCCTCTCCTTTGCCATTATTTTTATATATTTCTTCTTAGTGACACTTGTTAAATGCACGTTAAATTATTTTTATCAATTTTTTATTAGGAAATATTCTCCCCTGTACCCTTATCACCCGATCCCTTAGTTGCACCAGAAATTCATTTAATTAATTAAATTAATTTTCCAATTTCCCTCACCCACCTAAAAGAGTTCCTTAAAATGCTCCTTGTGGTCCCTGTATTCCCTCAATTTCCTTTAATGACTGACGCCTTTCTTAAAGATTAGTTGAGTTTTATTTAGGAAAGTTCTCTAGACCAGATTCCTTCCTATGTTTCACATTCTTTTTTGCATTTAATTTCCCCTTTTTGTCTAAGTTCCAAATTAGGATGTCTTTGCACATAAACAATAATTAATTCTTAGATAAATTATTTCCCTTTAAATTATTAATTTGATTTTTCTTCATCCCCCTTTTATTAATTGATTAATTAATTTTTAGTCCACATACCCTATTTAGACCTAGGCTTTAATTTCAACTAGGCTTAGCAAATTTTTAGGGGAATCTTATAATTAATATACTTTACTCATACAACATTTTTATTTTAAGGCTGACCATGTCAAAATAAAATATTGTTTTCTAGGCACCTAGTTTCATTGACTCACCAGTGTTAAAAATCACAATGTGCCCTTCAAGATGCACTATGTGATCTAAGGGTAGCACTTGCCTTTATTCATGTTTCATTTATGATACATGACCTTCAAGACACACTACATGATTCAAGCGTTCCACTCACCTTTTGACTTCTTTTGGTAGTTTTCCAACCCTTGGAGTCAATACTCCATCAGGTGACCTTGTGGGAGACTAAGGGCCTCTAAGGAATAAGGACCCTACCTTATTATGCACCCTTTAGAATCTTCATGAGCGATTGTCTCAGTCTGCCCTTAGGACATCGTGGATATATCGAACTAGATAATTGTTAACCTACAGTTCGAGCCATGGCGAGAGTGCTAGTAGGATTTGGCAGGGATGCTTCCACACCTCTCCCTCAATATATCTGGCTGTTGTGCGTGGCCCCTTTACTCCTAATGTGTGCCTTATTAACAAGAAATTGGCATCCTGCATCCATCAATGAAACATGTCAATGATCCATAAACAACATCATAATATACCCAATCATATGTCACATATACAATAACATAAATATTCAAACCATATATAGTCCACTCCTTGACTCGATCTGGATTCCAAGGAGGTCCATCGATGCCATCGGCATCATCAATCTATCAAGAGTCCTTCACACTTAGGAGAAACTAGTCAATAGAACTTACCTATAGATAATAACATAACATAACATCATAATCCACAATTTCATCATCAGAATCCATAAGCGAAGCAGACAATCATATAATGAATCAGATCACTTGCATGCAAGTGTCCTCAAAGAATAAGTCACATCAGGTGCGCGCAAGAGCAAGATGTTACAAAAAACTCCAAAACTTCATGAAATGTTCACCTTGTCTTATATATGGGGGAGTACAAGATAATGGTGGTGTGTGATGATGTGTTAGTGGCAATGCATATCTTGAAAAAAAATAATTTATTTACTTCAAGGGACAATTAGAGGTATTTACATAAATAATTTGAATATGGGGCAAGAAGATGAAATATAAGAAAACCAAAAAGCTTTTAGAATATGTAATATTTGTTTATTAAATCTTTGTATGACTATGAAAACTACCTTTACATATTCTTTATCTTATTATTGTGGGTCACTACAGACTTTGGGTGTTATTTAATTTGGTAGTATATATTTGTTTACCTTGAGAATTGGAGAATTGGAGAATCATAGAATCACACATATGTTGAGATATTTCCAACTCTAACAACATCTATGTGCTAGAAAAATCAAATAATATTGTAGAATTTTATCCTTGAGATACCAAAGGAATCAAAATTTTCATTTAATTCCATTATGCTTCCACTCTTATTGGAAAAGCTACTAAAATGAACTACCAATAGAAACGTCGTGGTGGTGGAGGGCCTAGACCATGCACCACCAAATGTTGTGACGATTTTCCAATGTATAAATGTTGGTAAGATCATTGAGATAATTTCCAATGACTACCAAACCTACAATCCTCCACCAAATGAAGAACTAACATCCCATCAAATGATAGTCTTCAATGATGGTGATTGTGTCCCAACTTTATTTTATATGTCTTAAAACAATTCCATGGAAATTCCTTTAGCTGCACCACTCAATTATGTGCATCTAGACCATTATGCCACCTAGGTTGAAGTGAAAGTTGTATCACACGTTTATTAAACTAAGAGGACACTAGGGACATTATCCATTGAAATATGTAGGGAATGATACAAAATATGAGAGACATAGAGTGGAGGGTAATAATATTGAAGACATAGAGAATAATCATGATGAGTAGTGATGGATAATTAATAGGTAGCTATAAATTTATTAAAATAAAGGGATGAATCTACCAAGATAACCACCTCACATTTTGTATTGTGTTTTTACTATAAAGAAAAGGTGATTAGGTATATAGTGTTAATTTTTTGGGTTATGAACATTCAATTGATTTTTAGTTTTCTTATCTCATTTTGTATCAATATGTCATGTTAGTGTCTCATGGTGATGTAGGAGCATGTGACAACACGTTCTAGAATTGACCTCATAGGTTGAAAGCACATTTACCAAGGGAATTCATTCCTTAATTTCTTATTTAAGTTTGTAATAATTTGAATAATCTATAGAAGACATTTTGGTTGAGTTTGTTTTCTAGGTGTCAATTTATTACCAGAGTTTAGGAACAATTTCCATATTTGGATTTTGTTTATATAACTTGGGATTTTGTTAGGATATGAGCTATCCGAGGGCTTGAGATATATTGAGTGTTTTTTAAGAGTTAGAAGGTTAGAGATAGAGAGAGAGAGAGAGTAAGTGAGTGTGTGAGATTGAGTGTGAAAGGGTGGTTTGAAGAGGTCTAAAAGACCATGAAGGAGTGATCCTTCCTGTATAATTTTATTCAATCAATGATATAATGAAAGACCAGATTGTGTGATATTTTCATTAGTCTTTTTGAATGACTAAATTACATATATAAATTATCTGGACATAGTGACAAGCTTTTGTGATTGCAAGCGAAAGGATCGCACAGATAATAGTTCAATTACATTCGATCCATTTACATGAAATGAAGCATAAACCATGAACAATAGCATCAGTAATAATCAATATTACAAGAAGAATAACCATGCATAGAGACACGAGTATAATAGAAAAAGCTAAGACAAAATGATTATAATAGATTGATATATTATTACAATGATGAGAGTTCCCTATATATATAACATATGGTGACCATCCATGAAGGGATGTGTCCCTTGGATAATAAGTAACTACTTATTTATTAAGTATATTTATATGTTATATTATAAATATCATGTCATATATTATATGATATTATATATATATATATATGGAAGAATGTATTATCGATGTTGTCCAAACATCAACACTCCCTCTCAACAAGGAAGACATTCTCAACCAAGGTTGTTCACCATAGGTACACCCCCATGAGTGAATGTTAGCATGATGCTAACTGACACATAGAAAACACCTTGAGCACCTCAAGTCCATATTATTCCTTGTCATGATCAAGGAAGGATTACGTTTGGGCCAATTTACCACAAGTGCACCTTTATGATAAATGTATCCTATCTCCCTTGGTCTACAACCCAATCTAGGAGAAGTTTTTCCCGATCCCGAAACATCAACACTTCCTCTTAGCTAGGGAGGCATCTTTCCATACTAGTACACAAATACTATCCAGAGACACACAGTCTCCGCTAGTGGTACAAAGCCACCATAGTTAAAAAGGTTTTTCACACATTACACTCCCATGTGGACTTCTAGAGGCTAGACCCTATAGAAACACTAGGGTCAACTCCCATAATGTGCAACATCAAGGATCAACTCCCTTGACATGTCCTCATGTGCTCTCCACATGAGATGTTGGAATATAATCCCAAATGCACTTATCCCTGCTTGAATAAGTGTCCCACTTATGCCTTCTCAAATAAGTGTCCTAATAGATAAACTCAACTCAATTCACAGAGTAGTATGATCTAGAGAATATTTGTCACACATGGCACTCCCATGTGTACTTCTAGAGGATAAACCCTCTAGAAACACAAGGGTCCACTCCCATAGTGTGTGACATCAAGGGTAAAATCCCTTGACATGTCCTCATGTGCTCTCCACATGGGACGTTTGTCTATAATCCCAAACCCACTTATCACTTCTTAGATAAGTTTCATCACAGATCAATTCACTTCAGTCACAGAGGAGTATGATTTGGAGAATGTTTCAGGAAGTTGTAAACATCAACACTCCCTTTCAGCAAGAGAGGCATTCTTTGCCACAACAAGTTTTTCACGAAAGTACTCAAACTTCATCCTCGTAAGGGGTTTGGTAAGAACATCAACAACCTTCTCATATGTAGGAAGGTACTGCACAAATACTTTCTTCCTCTGCACCATGTCTCAAATGTAATGGTACTTGATATCAATGTTTTTCGATTTGTCATGAAACACTGGATTCTCTGAGAGATTCACATATCTCTCATTATCACAATGAATAACGATGGAATCTAGCACATGTCCAAATAAATATGCAAGGAGATTGCAAAGCCACACTACTTCACGGACCACCACACTCAATGCAATGTACTCTACTTCTGCAGTACTCAAGGCCGCAAAAGTCTGCTTCCTGCTACATGATGTAACCATGGCAGATCCCAAAGTGAACCAACACCTCGAGGTTCTCTTCCTATCTACTTCACTCCATTCCCAATCAGATTTAGTATATCCCTGCAATCTCATTTTAATACTAGAAGTATATCTCAAGAAATTTCCAATTGTTCCTCACAAGTATCTCAATGCATGCTTCAGAACAATCCAGTGTGTCTGTCTCGATTAGCTCATAAACTAGCTAAGTGAACTCACTGAATATAAAATATATGGTCTGGTGTTAACTAGATAAATCAATGATCCAATCAGTTGTCAGTATAGGGTCAGATCAATATCATCTGAATCGGAATAATACAAACTTAGTTTCTTGATATTCGTCACCATTGGTGTAGCCATGGGTTTACAATTCAGCATGCCAAACTTTTTCAATATCTCAACTATGTACTTCCCCTGACTTAGGAATATCTCATTAGTTCTCTTCCACACCTCTAATCCCAATAAGTACTGCATCATACCAAGGTCTTTCATCTCAAACTCATAGGCCAATGCATACTTTCATTCAGTAATAAGGCTCTCTGTATCGATGAGGAATAAATTATCAACGTAGAGGACCATAATCAAGGCCTCACCGTTAACAATATTGTAGTATAGGTTGGGATCATCAACACTTTTTATTAAGCCCAAAATTATCAAGTGTTCATCAATCCTCACATACCAAGCTCGAGGTGCATGCTTGATTCCATACATGGCCTTCTTCAATCTACACACATGCAACTCCTTCTCGTGTATGACGAAACCATCTGGCTGCTCGATGTATATTTCTTCCTCAATCTCTCCATTGAGAAAGGTTGTCTTCACATCTATTTGATGTAGTCTCCAAACAATGTATGTTTCAAGGGAAATAATTGTCTGGATAGAAGTGTGTCAAGAAATAGGAGAAAATGTCTCCTCATTATCTATTCCCTCCACCTGTGTGAATCCTCTAGCAACAAATATTGCTTTGTGCTTCTCGATGCTTCTGTCAGTTGTATGTTTGATATTATAGATCCATTTGGAAGTCACTACATACTTCCCTTCATGTCTCAGAACAATATCCCACACATCATTCTTCATTATGTACTGATACTCCTCCATCATGACATCTCTCCATACTAGTTGACTAGATGCCTCCTCATAACATGAAGGCTATGAATCAATGATGTGGCTCATAAATACGGAATATCACAAATATCTCTGAGGTATCTTTCTCTCTTGAAAGGTACCATGAGGATTTGCATGTCCTTCTTCCTCCTATAGAGTCTGACGAGCCCATGTAGGTCTCTTCTAACCTACTACAATATCTCTGGGAACATCAATTGGAGGTTCAAGATCAATGGGATCAATAGGCTCAACTACCTCCCTCCGAACTGTAGGAGGGTGAGGGGGAGAAGGATTCATCTCTTCCTATTTCTCACTATCAATTTCCATGTGAGATCCTCTATGTCTCATGAAGGATACCTCCTCCTCAAAGGTAACATCTCTCCTCACCTAAATCTATCTCTGACCAGGGATGTATATCTGGTATGCCTTCAAAGACTCATTCTACCCCACAAATGTACCCTTTCTACTTGAAGGATCTATCTTGGTCCTTTTCTCTTTGGGTATATGAATGTATACTTGAAAACCAAATATTCTGAAGTATCCAACCTCAAGCTTCACTATGGTGAAGGCCTCCTTGGGGTTCATGTTCCTTAAAGTCTTATGAGGACTTCTGTTCTGAACATACACTGTAGTCATGGATGCTTCTGCCCAAAAACACATAGCTAAATGTTGATCATGAACCATCAAATTGACTACCTCAACAATATATTTGTTCTTCCTCTTTGCGACCCCATTCTGTTGAGGGTTGTAAGGAATAGTGTACTCCCTATTGATCCCTACCTCAATGCAGAAATCATTAAAATCCTAGGAGACGTATTCTCCTCCATTATCTGATCTAAACACTTTGATCTTCTTTCTAGTTAGATTTTCAACCTGTGCTCTATACTCTTGAAATATGGAAAGGACTCCATCCTTGGTATTCATTAAGTAAATCCAAGTCTTCCGAGACTGGTCATCAATGAATATCACATAGTATAGTTATCCAGTCAAGGAAGCAATTGTCATGGGTCCACATAAATCTGTATGAACCAAGTCTAAGATCCCCTTGGATCTATTGTCGCTGCTCGGAAATGACCCCTTGGAATTATTTCCAAGAGCACAACCTATGCAAATACCATCGTGTTCAACATGGATCTTTGGAAGGCCTGTCACCATATCCCCAAGAGAGGGAAGAGCTCTATAATGTAAATGAGCAAGTGTCCTATGCCATAGTTCTCTCAAACTAATAGAATCATGTATTAAGGCCTGAACTAGTCGGACAATCAATATGTACAATCTATCCTCTCGAACACCAATCACCTAAGCATAATCCATACTAGAGTTCTTGTTCCATGCAAGAATCTTTCTGTCAAAGAAAGAAACCGTGTATCCTTTTTTCTCTAAGTTTGAAATAGAGACAAGGTTCCTTCTCATCCCAGGTACAAATAATACATCACTCAAATGGGGTGGGGTGCCATAATCTAATTGTAAGGAAGTGGATCCAACTCCCTTCACAGTATATCTAGCATCATCACCAAGTACAACATGCAAAAATGATTCTTTCTCTACTAGATATGTAAGATGCTCTCTGTATCCAGTCATATGTATGGAAGCACCATTGTCAATCAACCAAATATCATTACTAGTAGGAACCATACTTGAGAGGGATGAAATGAAGAAAAATATTCATTGTTCATGATTGCATTCCTTTACTTCCTCTAAGGTGGTTCTAAATCAACATTAGTAGTGGAATCATGTTGCTTCCCTTTCTTCCATGTAGGACAATTTTTCACATAGTGTCCATACTTGTCACATCTGAATCACTGAACCTTTGACATGTCCTTCTTTTTGTGATCATAAGTTGGTGTTGACTTCCTTCCTTTAAATGTTTTGCCAAAACCTCTTCTTTTTCCTTTTATTTTCCTTGCATGAGTGGCAAGGGATTAATTGTCATCATGATGGGAACATTGCATGCCTCTAGCTACAAGTATGGTCTCTTCTTGAGTACATTCTACCCATAAACTATCAAACTTGGGAAATTTGGATCTCCCACTGATACCTTGAATGAATGATTCCCAATGGCTTGGAAGACCATTAAGGATAATCATGACAAGTTCTTTATCAGAAATTATTTCACCAATATCATACAACTGACCTTTGATCTCTGAAATATTCATGAAGAAGGTCGCAACTATATCATACTTCGTCATCTTGAGATTCTGAAGCTGGTGTCTCAAGGCAAGTTCTCTGTTGTTGTTTTTTCTCTAAAACAACTTCTTCAAGGCGTAATACATCTACTAAGTTTTCTTCAAGTTGGATATGTGAGGATAAAATGGTCTCTCACAGAATAGATGATGATCTTTCTATATTTTTCATCATTCTTCCTCCATTGATATTTTTCTTCATCACCAATTGATTCTGGTACAACTTCTTCAATGTACTTCATTAGGTCACTCTCTTCTAGAGTGACAAGCAATCTATATTTCCAGGAACTGAAGATGGTTGTTTCATCAAGCCTATATTCCACCAAAATACTGTTCACCATGGTTGTTGGAAGAGTGTAGAAGCTTTAACATGAGTTGCAGTTGTAGCAAAACAACAAATTGTAAGAAAGTTACGACGCGCTATTGTAGAAGGTCAATTCCTGTGCAATAGTCTTATTTCAATAACGCTGCTCTAATACCATGTTAGAGTTTGATCTTGTTAAATTACATTCAATTTCTTTACAAATTTACATGAACTTAAGCATAAACCATCAACAATAGTAGCAGTAATAACCAAGATCACAAGAAGAATAACCATGCATAGAGACATGAGTACAATAGAAAATTCTAAGACGAAATTACTATAATAGATTGATATATTATTACAATGATAAGAGTTCCATATATATAGAACATATGGTGAGCATCCATGAAAGGATGTGTCCCTTGGATAATAAGTAACTACTTATTTATTAAGTATATTTATACGTGGTATTATAAATATCATGTCATATATTATATAATACTATATATATATATATATATATATATATATATATATATGGAAGAATGTATTCCCGATGTTGTCAAAACATCAACAAGAAACTATTTCCATATTTGGATTTCTTTTAGATAACTCGAGATTTTGTTAGGATATGAGCTATCCAAGGGCTTGAGATATATTGAGTGTTTTTTAAGAGTTAGAAGGAGAGAGAGAGAGAGAGAGAGAGAGAGAGAGAGAGAGAGAGTAAGAGAGTGTGAAAGGGTGGATTGCAGAGGTTTGAGAGACCATGAAGGAGTGATCCTTCCTATATAATTTTATTCACTCAATGATATAATGGAAGACCATATTGTGTGCTATTGTCATTCGTTGTTTTTGAATGACTAAATTACATCTATAAATTATCTGGACATAGTGACAAAGTTTTGTGATTGAGATCAAAAGGATCACACAAAGAGTAGTTCTAGGTATGAACCAAGTCATATTAAAATTCTTATGTGTTTGTGTTTTATTGGAATGGATGGTCAGGATTGGTTGAAGAACATAGATTGATGAATCATATCATAGCGGGCATCGTCTCTCAGATTATTTTCATTATCTTAACACTTGATTAAGTATGTTGTCATGAGGTCTGGTGTCCCGGTGATTTGATACACATGGCACTAATAAATGTAAAGGAGATCATATGGTGGATATCATATCGCCAGATTGACGGTTCTTGTTAATTTCATATCTCATCCATCAAGAGTTATGATTGTTGGGAAGTGATAAGAGTCTTGAAGTCCTAGTGACAATATACGTCAGCAACTAACATGTGGAGTTCCAATAGACATGACATATTTGGAATGGAAATGGAAAGAATTATATGGAGGAGAATGATCCACCGTCGATCATGATAGGATCAATGGTGATCATGTTTTAAAGTACATCATTTAATTATTAAGGGTCGTCCACGAGTCAAGATCTAACCATTGATTGGGGGTGAATATCGAAGATGTTGAGTCTATGCATATAAACAAAGTACAAGGAGTTTAACACAAATAGGGCCTATATGCTACGATAAGGGGCCCCAAGATATTCCAGGCTGAAGTCAGTCCCCATGATGGCCCATAATGAGGATTTGGAATTTAATTAAGAATAATCAATGGTATAGATATGATCCAAGATTGATATCAACAATGGAAATTATATATCCCATTTGACTTTTTAGAATGTTGGATCATTTTTATTGATTGTTGATAAAGTTGAGGATCAAGGATCCAGGGTGATCATGCACACTGAAAGTGATAGAGTTTTAGCTGAGCTTCGACCATCCACGTAGTGTCTTAGGATAACCACTCTCATACGCGTGGACAATGGAGAATGAACGTGGATCCATCAATAACATTTTTGAATCCCAATCTCCGATCACTCACCTAACTAAGGAGAATACCACCTTGTTAAAGTAGTATACCAACCCCCACAAAGTAACTCCTAGACATGGTCTATGGTCTTATGGATTAAACAAATAAGAAGATAGCCTCGAAAGAGTTAACAAATGCATTTTATCCCTAGTTATAGAAGTTGGTCGTGTGGACGATAAAGGGATAATAAACACACAAAAGGAAGGTTCATAATTGATAAGGAAATCTTGGTGTCAACGACAGGTCTAAGCGCCTTTGTATATATGGTAAATAATAAGGCCTGAAAAAAAATTAAGAGCGGCTCAAGTTTAAAGTTGCTATAAAGTTACTTATAACTTCGTGCTTGTGGGAAATTGAACAGTAAGGTCATCGATTTTGGCATCAGAGAATAAATAAAAACTCATTTGAATGTTTGTAGGGAATTAAAATCATCAAAGAACCACAAGTGCAAGAGAAAGAAAGGATGCAATAAAGAAACCTGCAGGGGTTGAAGAAAAGAATTTTTGGAAATGAAGATGTGGTCAGATCTAACATCTAATATGTTTTTTACCTTTTCAAATTGATTTAGACTGATAAAAGTGGAAAAGAATATTTGACACGGAACTTTGATTCTAACCAAAGGAGCAAGGTCGAAAAGGAAAGCTGGGACAAGATTTTGAAATAGATCTTTCAAGTATTGATTGTAAGTATCATCAAAGAGATATTATAGGAGAGGATTACAACAAGAAGGTTGTAACAACGAAAAGGTATCACAAAATAAGCTTTTCATATATAGAGCCTTACAAGAAGGGGTGTTCTATATTTTTTCCAGCTGATATTGGAAAGTGGAGAACAGTGGAATTTCTAAGGAAAGTGTGAGTAGTGTGTAGAGAGACAAGTGAGGAGAAGAGCATGCTCATGAGGTTCTAGAGGAAAGGATGAGTGATTACAAAAGGTCAACATTGAGACAATATTTATGAGGTATAGAGTAGAAAGGTAAGGATACTTGTTACAATTAGTAAGCTTGGTTGCAACTCATGGTGGGCATGGAAAATATCACAAAATGAAAGATGAAGATGACTATTGATAGTCATGAGAGTGGTTCAAATAAAGGCCACATTAAGAGGAAATAATATGCCAGATAAGATGGAAAGTAGAGAATGAGTGATGAATAATTTAATAGGGAAATGATTGAAAGGCCTGATAGAATTATGTGGAACAATTGCTACAAGAATCTGAAGAAACCCAAAGATGTGTTTGGATAATGAAAAATAAGGCTAGATGGCCTATTAAATAATTGATTGTAAGAGATTAGAGACACATGTTGAAATATTGTTTGAAGAAGGTAGAATCACTCAAGATAGATGAGTGTGAGGTAGAAGTTCACTATCGTGAACTTGATCAAGGATGAATCCTAGGAGAGGATGACGATGAGATGATGATTTGATTAGATCAACACAAAGAAGGGATGGTAGTAACATTAAGTGAGGAAGAGGAGTATCATGAAATTCAAACTAATTGTTTGTGTGAGTATGTATTTCCAGGTACTGAAGAGAATGAAGATGAACAAAAGAAAGGAATTAAAAAGGAAGTATAAATGCAAGAAGAACAAAGTTATGATTTTGAAAAGCAACATCGGATAGAATCTTCTAAAGATAGAAAATCTCAAGGAACTTCCATAGAAGAAAGAAGTTCAATATTGTTTCATGAGTACAGTAATAAAGAAGTTAATGAACCTCAAATAGACATCAAGGAGAGTTGGGAAACTACAAGAGACCGAGGAGTTCATATTGAAACTCTACAAGATTATGAAGAGAGAAGTAAACTCATAGGTATAATGGTTTGGTTATATTTTCTTTTGCTAAATGTTTACCTGAATATATTTGAAATAATTTTGTTAAAGTTTAAGGACATAGGGAATTTGGAAAATAAAGGAAGATGCATGTCGTGCATATTTATGAATGTCAATAAGAACAATGTAAATATGACAAGGAGGAATCTGATAAGGAGAAATTAGCTCAATATATTTCATATAGTCCAGAGGCCACTATGGACCACATAATCCAGGAAGACAGAGATAAATTCATTTAAGTTGAAGAGGAATATTCATCACAGAGGCCTGAGGAATAGAAAGTTGTTTGTATGAGTAGTGAAGAAGACAATGATGTAAATTATGATCAAGAGATGATAAAGGAAAAGAAAATACCATATGACAAATGTACAAATAAATAAATAAGCCATACATTTGCAGCAAAAAATAATGAAATGTGAGAAGATGGTGAAACCAGGAAAACAAAGGATGAGGTAATGTATTTTTTTTTAGATTTCATTTAATGAACATGAGGAGATAATAATAATTAAAGAGTTCAGAATTGTTATTAGAAACAATCCAGAAATTGATAATAGTATAAGTCAAGGAGATAGAGAAATGGAGAGAAAGAGAGTGGAAATGAAAATAAAACTCAAAATGTTGGTGCAGGAGAGGAAAGATAAAGAGAAAATTAAGGAAGAGGTTTTAGAATTTAACCAATATTCTGATAAAAAAGAAGATAAGACAAAGTTTTCAAAGACAAGATAGTATGGAGTAGGAGAGATACATGACACAACCATTATTTCATGTACACATCAACATGATTAGAACCAAAATATATATTTATAAAGAATGAATGGGAAGATAAATGCAGAATTCCATATTTTAACTTTTTAATTGTAGAGTGTATTTTACAGGATGAAGGACAAAATGATATTAGAAACATGTTTGTTTGTGTATATATATACAAACACAGAATACTTAAAGATGGAAATAGTCATCCTTTATTATAGGAACAATAATATGGGAGAAGGAAACAAGATGTCTCAGAAGATTGGAGTGGATAAAGAAGAGTTTTTATAAATCTTACACAAGGTATTGTTGAGGAAAAAGAGGATTGTAGAAGATGTGAAGTTGCAGAGCATGAAAGTTTTTTGTCATGAAAACAAGAAAGACTCCAAGATCAAAAAATTGCCTAGGAAACTAATGCATATGAGTACAACATAGATATAAGAACCAATTGGCTGAGTTCATCAGTTCAAGGACAAAATTGTGCAATAGAGAGTCAAAATATAAGTGAATGGTTCTATATCCTCATACTAGGCAAGGAATTAATAATTTTTTAAGCTAAGAATATTCCATTTAAAAAAATGGACAAGTGGTCAATGAAGGCAACAAAAGAGATATATTTTATAACCTCTCATGATCAACAAGTTAAGGAATTATAGATTAATGAAAAAGATGGTATGAGGGAATTTGTTTGTAGGCATAATATGATGTTGATGATGGGATCAAAGATCAAAAAGTATAGTGAGGTACAATACCAAGGATCTAGTGAGGGATGCATGGAGAAAAAAATCAATGGTTTTGGAGTATTGACTAGTGATTGTAATAAGTGTTGCAAGCTAACAATGTTATTAAAAGAAGTAATAATATACAAGAAGAGGAATCATACAGAATTAAAGTGTCAAAGGGGAAGAAGTTAGTAGCAAGTAAAAGTGAAAGTATCAGAGTTAGTAAGGAAAGTATCTGAGAGGAATATCACCAACAATGAACTATTGATCAATGATGGAAGAAGAAGAAAGGAAGTTGCACTATGGAAAATAAAATTTTGGAATCCTAGAAGGATGTATACGACAAAAATGCAACAACAAGATAGTCATGCAAGTGGACAACAACAACACAAAGTTTGGAATCCAGGAGGACGATAAGAAAAAATAAATGCACCTGTAATTGAAAATTTTCATACAACCATATGGAAGATATAATCAGATAAATATTATAGCCGAAACAATAGGAAGACTCATGAAGAGGAGTCAATGTTTTATTTTTACCTCGAGTGTTTGATGCAAGAGAATTTGACAACAAGTTCTAGAATTGACCTCATAAGTGAAAACCACATTTACGAATGGAGTTAGTTCCTTAATTTATTATTTAAGTTTGTAACAATTCAAATTTTTTTTAGAAGGCATTTTCATTGAGTTCGTTTACTAGGTGTCGAGTTGTTACTAGAGTTTATGAATAGTTTCTAGTTTAGATTTTGTTTAGATAAGTCAATATTTTTTCAGGATATGAGTTGTTTGAGGGATCAAGATATATTGAATATTTTTTAAGAGTTATAAGGTTATAGAGAGAGACAGAATAAGCGATTTTGTGATATTTCATGTGAAAGGTTGGATTGCAGAGGTCCAAGAGACCATGAAGGAGTGAGACTTCCTGTATAATTGTATTCCTTCAATGATATAATTAAAGACAAGATCATGTGGTATTGTCATCCTTTGTGTTTGAATTATTAAATTACATGTATTAATTATCTGGAAAGAGTGATAAGGTTTTGTGATTTCAGGTGAAGGGATTGCACACAGAGTAGTTCCAGGTCTTAACCAAGTGCCATTAAAATTCTCACGTGTTTTTGTTTTATTGGAATGGATGATAAATATTGATCGAACTCCACTATGAAATCCATATGAAATGGTAACTCCACTATGAAATACATCAATATGAATTCCCATTTTGTTTGAGGAATGTCATGAGGATATAACAAGATGGTAGGATTGAAATTCCTTTCATTAACAAGATGGAATTATAAAGACTTGGACACACACAGAGACACATGTTTTTTCATGCTTGCCCAAAGAAATTATTGTTCAAATCAACATATATTTTCTTTACAAATGGATGGGAGGAATATAAATAATGATGAGCTTCCCTCAAGATTGGTTTATGAAGGCCTTCACCTTTTGGTACAAAATCCCTTCTCAAAAATATTATTAGTCCATCCTCATCACAAAAGTATCCTTCAATCATGCTTGTACATGTTCATTTTCCACTAATTAGATCTTCCACTTCTTTACACCAACTATTATTTTTCTAAGAACTGAGAACACAATCCATTAAATACACATTCGAGGGAATTATAGAGTAAATACAAGGTATCTGACTAAGTGCATTAGCAACCTTGTTTAGAGTATGCTTGACATATGTTATGTGCAATTCATACTCACTTAGAGTCTCTAAACTCCTTTGTCTTGCATTTAGATATTTTTGTGACAAAATATATTGTAACCCACTCTGATAAGTTTTTAACTCAAATATTTGGCCCGCTAGATAGTACCTCCATAATCTCAAAGCATGGACTATTGCTGCCAACTCCATGTCATTAGTTTCATTGTATTGTTCATGAGTTTTTAACTTCCTAGAGGTGTATGATACCACTCCACCATACTTGGAAAGAATAGCTCCCAGTCCTTCATTGGATGCATCTGTACATACCACAAAAGGTCAATCCATATCAGGAACTTTCAATGGATTTTTCCTTTTTAAAAAATGTAATTATTTAACCATAAAACTATATTTTTATAAATTTTAACTCAATCTAAATAATAAAATGAAATGTGCATAGTTCAACCTTTAAGGAATATGAAATAACCTTTAACAAAAGTAGCAATTTGACATATGTAAACCTATATGAATTTCACAATGAGACATTAGTTTTGAACAATGTCACAATCCAACATAACCCTCCTGGACTAATTCACATCTCTTCATTCAGACCAATTTGGCTTGATTTGTTATATCATTAGATTTCACATCTCTTCGTTATAATATTTAATCATCCATATATTTAATCAATTATGTAGCATTTCAAAAGTACATTGGACAACACAATAGAATAAAATAAAACATGTTTTATTGTATATGAACAATAGGCTATTTTTCATATAAATTTGGTCGACACTTATTGGTAACCCCTTGTATTTCAATCGGGACACTATGTCCATTACATTAAAAAAATGTCTTATTTTCACTGAAAATTATTTTAAAAAATACAACAAATTTCATTGATATCCAAATATATTGATCATCATTCTTCCCCGGAACTATTGTCAGTGCTTGAGCTACTTCCATGAATTAAGATATTTGGTTGAATGTTTTGTTGTTTGTATCCATTGTTTTCCTCTTCTTCATGATGAAATTCATGTATGGAATTCGATCCAACTCCCTCTCTATCTGGTTAGAATCAAAAACGATCACATCTAAAACCCCACAGGCCTTACCAATCGTTAGATCAACCAGTGGACGGGGATTGTCAATCCCCATGGATTGTTGGGATCCCACTTACTCTTGGTTTATCCCATCAATCGAACTCTGCAATTGAATTTGTGTAATTGTTGGTGGATCAACCATAACCGTCGATCTCCTAGGGAGATCTGACAGTCCTGACCAATTGTGGAAGTGGAATAAATGTGATGTTTAATCCTCCCTTCGCACTCCGTAATCAATCCCTACCCTTGATCTAATGCATGTGCATCCAACGTGTAATAAACCTCAAATTTATCACAATTTTTTTTTTTCCTAGGGACACTATCCTTTAATTTTTCATAAGATGGGTGCTTACATCTCCTTTTGGCTTGGAATGACCCTTGAACATATCACTTTAGCACAACGAGAAGTTTCGATGAAAAATAAAAAATCCATTTCCTATACCCCTATATCATGCTATAGAAACGTTGATACTTAGGTTTATTTTCCCATACGCAAAGTTGTATTTCCACTTCCCTAATTAAGGGAGTCGAGCTGGAGTGGATCTTGCATGCACCATGTTATAACTCGGACATTAATTACCTATACACTTACCAAGATGAGTTGACATTAGGACTAAGGGTGGGTAACCAAGCACTTCTTTCTAATGTAACGTTTTGGTTATGATATGATTGGTGTCTTCCATCATAATGAACAGTTCCCGACTCATCCCGCTTAGGTCACTACGTAACTAATTAACTACCCCTCCTCGTTCTGTTGGTGTAATGAGAGGAGCACCTCAGAGAGTTGAGGTGTAACGACCGATCATGTACACTAGACAGTCATGGATATACTACATATCTTTCACATTTAAGGAAGGCAGGTGCGTCTGACTAGGGGAGTTAAGACTCTGACCTAGAATTAAATTGGCCTCTGTCTCGACGCCTCATCCCCTGTTCTTCCCAATCCTGATGCGCAATCCAAGCCCTAGAACATGGCTTGTACTTTCGAAAGGTTAAGGGTGTTAATCGTCCCTCTAGGGTTTGGCAGTCTCATTCTTGTTCTTGTGATTTCGTAGAGGAGGTTCTGTACTGAGCATTGTTGCACAGGAAAGGGTTGTCACCTCTGCGATCCTCGTTGGTGCAGTCAACAACAATCCTATGTCTACCTGGTAAGACCCTATGGAACTATAGAACCTCTGTTTAAAAAAAAAATGAAACCCAAGGTTCATGAGTGTGATTAGGAGAATTTTTACTTTCTGTAATTGTTGTTGGGAAAAACACCCTACGGACTAGCAAACTAGGGTCAGACTTGCATGCAGATTTTGACCGAAAAGAAACTACTTTTTAACCTACAACCCAATATTTAAACCCCTCTTTCACAGTAAATGCATGGAAAAAGATCACCAACCTTATTATTGGCGTTCGATGTAGATCCTCCATTGTGCTTTGATCACTTGCTTGCGCTGCTCCTTCCACAGATGACCTGCACTCAAGACAAACACAATTATGCATGCATGCTACTTCTATACTCAAGGGTTAGAAATCAATCATAAACTAATCAAACCATATACAATTCATGCATTGGGATGGGAAAAGTATTCTTTTATTACTGAAAGTGAATCAACTTACAAAAAAGCTGAGACCAGCCACCGCTCCTTGAACTTGATCCTGGGCTCCTCTTTTGTCCTTCAACTGCTTTGCATTAAATCTCCTTTGGCATGAGGAAAGCCTAAAGGGTTGGGACAATGGATTACGTAAATGGGTAGATTTTCTTCGCTATATTTTTTCCTCTTCCAAATGGTACCCCTACTCCTTCTTTTATAGGCTAGAAGGAGCTAGGGTTTTGGATGAACCCTCGGCCATGCATGGCCGGGAGTTTCAGTTAACTGACCCATAGATTTTTGTTCCATCGGCAACTTTCCTTTTTTCGTGCTTTGTTAGGTACACGCGGGCTGTAGTGAGTCAGCCAGCGTACACACGCGTGCAGTAATGGGTTAGGGTGTGTGGGACTTGACACAAGAGGATTTCCAAAGAGTTGTTCAGCAGAGTTTTGGCAAGGAAGGGATATGAGTTGGTTTGATGCTAGGTAAGCATGTGTGGTGCAATTTAGGGTTATAACAGATGCCCCTTAATGTGTGAGGTCAGAAGAGCATCTGATGGCCGAAATACATTACCAATCTTTACTGATGTGCCAAACGATTGAGCCCAAGGATCAGGAACCAGGAGGTGTCGTCTGCAAAATAACAAATCTCTCATCGAGGTGGGCATACCCATGCTCGGGATAAAATAGAACCATGGCTACCAATCATATACACTGTATATCCATGTCAAATAACTATAAAGAGTAGCCACGAATAATATACAGTGGAGCTACATCTCGAAATCAAAAAGATATACATATAGAGTATCCATCTTCCAGAAGCTGATTCGGCCTGATGGCTGTACTTCAGAGCTCGAGAAACAACTTCAAAATCTTCTAAAACTCGGGTAGGAGTGTAATATGAGTGTACGACTGCACTACCCAGAGGTTTTCTATGGCTCGTCGCTTATGGACTTGATAATCTTGATGATAGGACTGAAGGCTTCAGTGATTTCGAACAAGGACTTGATTGGGCGTTCAGGATGGCCAGGTATGCAGACAAGAGACATATTGCATAGGGGCTGACTCAGGCTTAGTGAAAAAATTCCCTTGGATAATAGCACGACAAGTGATAAGACTCAGGAAGCATATATGTTAATCATAAGTCTACGAAGAAGGAGGCAACGCAAACTCTCCATATGTTTGGAAGAATAACCAAATAGTGGAGGACACAACTCTATATAGCGAGAAAAGCTTCCTAAGGTCATACTACATCCCATAGTCTGATGATCAAACAGATAGATGTGCTTTATCCAAGGGCGACTCATTATGATGCCAATAAAGAAAATACTTTTCCCATCCTCTTTTTGGGGTATATTTGAATTTTTTGTTCTTTTTGATAATTTTTGAAAAAGAATAAAGGAATATTACGTTACAATGGAGGAACGAGTACTGCAAATGTAATGTCCCCACATTGGGACATCATCACAGGGCAGAGACTTATGATGACCAGAGTAGCTAGATGGATGTTATAGTGAGTACAGGGGTATTTGAGAGGCATTGTGGGGTCCAGTTGGCATTTGTCATCATATTCCATCATTATGAGCCATTCCATACAGGTTGGCTTTTGTTTCGTTCCATTCCGACGATTTCCATGATTTTGACTATTTTGAACTATAAGTTAATTAAAATAATTGAAAAGGTCATTTTGGGCACATTACTTGGAGGAACCTCTCAGTGTAATAGCTCATTGGAATCGGGAGGAGAAACACTACATG
>ML776738.1:585003-621850 GCA_009831015.1 Picea engelmannii
GGAGACCGAGGCAGTGATACAGAAGCATGGGCACACCGTGCAGGAGCTCATGGACAGGAGCCCATGAAATCTTCTGAGCCGAGGAGTATGATGCAGGAGCATCGCTCACTCATCAAGCGAGCCAACGCATGGAGAAAAGAAGACAGTTGGACATCGCCAACACCGAATTTTGAAACACTTGATATTTGTTGCGCCAAGCATTAATGAGTTGATGTAATGAAGTGCACTTGTATTATATTATAGATAGGAAGGAATTTAATAGTTTTAATGCTGATAGATAGGAATTTATTGTAGAATTGATAGTTTCAGATTTCGAGAGGGCAAACGGAATATAGGCACCCTCCTTTGTATTATTGTATCATTCTTACATCCAGAAAAGAAGAGCAGAGTAGAGAACTTGTGCAGAACACCCATGTACAGATTGAATTAATAGAAAAGAGTCTGTGATTCAATTCCATGGTTTGTGTTGTCTCTCTGTGTTGATATTATGCTTATGGATGTTTTCTTTCTTGTATGCATTTGCTTTTGAGTATGTTGTGCATGTGATTTCAGAGGTTTACTGAAGTCTGAGAGAAAGGAGAATAAGTTTCAATTGTTTTCTGTCTGAGCCAGGAGATTCCTGCATAGAGTGCAGCTGAATTCCTCCGCATTGAGTGCGTTGAGGAGGCTCTACAGTTAGACTCTTATTCCCTTCTGCCCAGGAGTTGAATTGGGTTATCAGTGTCGTGCAAGAGAAGTGCATACAAGGCTGAAATAGAAGTCTCAGCAGTTGTCTGAGAAGAAGGCTAAGGATTTCTGTAGCTGCGAGTGCACAGAGTCCAGGTGACTTCAACATTTGGGAGTTGTTGAAGGTCGAGCACAAGGAGTGTGCGCCAAGTATCTGAAGGAGTCAGAGTGAAGTACGCTCAGGAGGGATAATTTCGTCGAGAACCCAAAGGAGCACACCCAGGAGAGATTCGAACCGGAAGAAGTTTTGAAGCGGAAGAAATCTCCAAGAAGGAGAATCAACGGTCAGGGTTCATAGGAGGAGAACCGTGAAATCCTGTTGACCTTTAGATCGAGGAGAAGTTGCGCAGGAGTTAATCGTACGCGCAGGGAGGACCAATGCCCATTGGGATTTAGACGTTCGATGTTTGGCGAGACAAGAGTTTTGAACTCGTCGAAATCGTGAATAGCGATTTCCCAATTTAACGGGAGCCGTCGATCAGAGCAGGGACAGGTGGCACGCAATCCCAACATATCGGGGTTCGGTGTTTCGGGGTTTTCGACACCCAAGAAAATTTGTATCGTGGATTCGCGATCCACGAAATCCCGAAGTGACATGGCTGCGTGGGACCTGAAGACTCTAGTGGAGTACAGGTGGCGCTATATCGAGGAATCGGCACATCGGCATTCGAGGTTTTGAAGTTCAAAGTGTCGACATCGAAAACAGCGATTTTTCGATAGGGAAATCCCCGATATACGGAACCGTTGACCGTTGACCATCGGGGATCGGGGTTCGGAGTTTTGAAGTGCATGTGAACTGTGCTAACGAGTTTCGCAATTCTGCGAAACCCGATTCCCCGATTCGCGAAGGAGAGATCGTCGAAGGAGTACTGTGGGTAGTGAAGCTTCCTGAGAGGAAGTTGGAAGAGCTTTGACTCTTCGGGCCCGTGAGACAAGAAGGTCCTGGTGAGAGCGGGTCCAACCGTGAGGGTCATGACTACTGCACCAAAGAATCAGAGTAAAGAATCACACAATGGCAATAAAAAAGACAAAGACTCTCATGCTTGTCTAAAAACCATAATTTTTTTTTTTTTGTTTTCTGTCAACTATTAACTGAGAAAAAGCAGGCTAAGGGTAATATGACGTAACCTACTGACTGTTCAAACCTAGACTCAAACACCTGAGAGGAATACTTCTTATCAAAGGAGGGGATGACTGCCCCACCCTGAACAAAAAGTAGCCTGTCAAGCACAGGACTGTCACTAAAACAGCGTGCGTGCAAACGCGTGTTGAACAGAGATAGAAAGCATGTACATGCGGGCTGACCTTGTACAGGCCACGTGTATATCTAAATTCTAAGAAAAAATATGAAAACAAGTAGTCTAGACTAGGAAGAGGCCTCTGGTATTGATAACGAGGGTCCCTTGAAGGCTTGGATGCTTTTTCTAATAGAAAAGACAAATAATGCAAGGGATAATAAGGGAAAAAAAAACAATCTGAGATAGGACTGTGAACCAACAAGACTCAGACATGATTCAAGAAAACCCCTTGAGAATGTATAATTCTGACAGGGAAGAGGAGGACTGCCTCTAGGGTTCTCTGAACTCCTACACGATACTGCTATCTCTACAGCTAGTGTTCACACATGGGCTATAAGAGGATAGGGCATGGGTACACGCGTGAAAGCCTTCTGCAGGCCGTGTGTACCTCTTTGTGTCCCAAAAAATACAGTCAAGAAAAAGTCGGGGAAAGCTGGTATGGAAAACCAGACTCCCTGCTAGCTCAGACCTTATAGAAAAAGACAGGCAAATAAAAAATAGAAAACCTAATCTTTAAACCACCCACAAACATGAATAAATCCAGGAACCCTAAAGAGTATCCTCCCCAGTATGGTCACTAATTATGTTGTTGGGAAAAACACCCTATGGACTAACAAACTAGGGTCAGACTTGCATGCAGATTTTGACCGAAAAGAAGCTACTTTTTAACCTACAACCCAAGATTTAAACCCCTCTTTCATAGTAAATGCATGGAAAAGGACCACCAACCTTATTACCAGCGTTCGATGTAGATCCTCTATTGCACTTTGATCACTTGCTTGCACTGCTCCTTCCACAGATGACCTGCACTCAAGACAAACACAACTATGCATGCATGCTACTTCTATACTCAAGGGTTAGAAATCAAGCATAAATTAATCAAGCCATAAACAATTCATGCATTGGGACGGGAAAAGTATTCTTTTATTACTGAAAGTGAATCAACTTACAAAAAAGCTGAGACCGACCACCACTCCTTGAACCTAATCCTGGGCTCCTCTTCTTCTGTCCTTCAACTGCTTTGCGTTAAATCTCCTTTGGCATGAGGAAAGGATAAAGGGTTGGGACAATGGATTACGTAAATGGGCAGAGTTTCTTCGCTATATTTTTTCCTCTCCCAAATGGTACCCCTACCCCTTATTTTATAGGCTAGAAGGAGCTAGGGTTTTGGATGAACCGTCGACCATGCATGACCGGGAGTTTCAGTTAACTGACCCATAGATTTTTGTTCCATCGACAACTTTCCTTTTTTCATGCTTTGTTAGGTACATGCAGGCTGTAGTGAGTCAGCCAGCGTGCACACGCGTGCAGTAATGGGTTAGGGTGCATGGGCCTTGACACAAGAGGATTTCCAAAGAGTTGTTCAACAGAGTTTTGGCAAGGAAGGGATATGAGTTGGCCTGATGCCAGGTAAGAATGTGTGGTGCAATTTAGGGTTATAACAGTAATAGGAGTCAGAGTTTATGTGATCTCTTTTATCATTCCAGTGTAGACCGGGGTAGAGGTTAACAGTGAGAGTCCTTACTTTATACCACCATGTCCATGCGCCCTCTATTTGTGTCCCATGGATTTCTTCCGACTCTTTTAATTAACTCTGAGGATGGCAACTACTTTAGAGGCAAACCTGTGTAGCACCGAAAGGGTTTATCCATTTATTGCAGAGAGACACAAGGGTCTATCGTACTGTCCTCCTCTGTGTTTGATGCATTCTATTTGTAGTATAGTGATGGTTTGCTGGTAAATTATTTCTGGATCTTGTTGATTGTTCATATATATATATATAATGTCATTTCCCAGATTCTTCATATCTATCCGTGCAAAGTTCTATTTATGTAAGATTGATCTTCTTGAATTCGCAGTATTACTTCCTCTGTTAACTTTTTTGTTTAAAGCTCTGCGTGAAAGGGGTATCGTTGTATTAATGGTGGGACTTTGTTTTGTTACAAGGTATGCACTAGAAGTTCTAGGCATCACTTTCCTCGGCCAGGTTCACGATTACAAGCCAGGCATGGCCACTGGAGCTCGCGACATTTTTAAGTTAAGTAGTCTGATATCCCTTTGGACCTCAACTACTCGATTTTATGATTTGAAGTTTAATGTTTTGCTAACACTTTCTGGTGATGGCCGAGTGCAGGGATGTTCACTCCTCGGTGCAGGTACCAGCATCTGTTCAACATGACAAACGTACTCGGTTTCCATAAAGATGGCTCTCAAATCGCTCCTTAAAAATAATAAGTATGGAAGTCCCGATTATGTTCGTAGTGTTTCTTTTGTGATGACTATTTTGGGAAAACACTTATCTACGACACTCTGTACATTACCCCTGTGATTCATTGTATTCAGAACAATTTACTAGTCATACTGGCCATTATTGCTGGATCTTGTTGATGACAGTTTGTGTGGTCCTTTGTTATCGAAAACTGTCTAATTGGATTTTTCTTGGAAAAATTTCTAAAAAAATATGAAGCAATTTGGTTGCTAGTTATTCTATAATGGAATCGCTCCCCTATGTTTCAACCCCTTGATTGAAATTTATAGAATGGAAATAAAAGCACATTTTTCGTTCATTGTTAAATATTCGGTTCTGTTTCAAGTTTTGAACTTATGTGAGCATGTAATGGTTATGTTCGTGCACTGATACATGTTTGACTCTTCTCAGTTTGAATCATAGAAATATGCGAATATAGCTCTGTTCGTGAATTGTTACCTAATTGACTTTGTGTTTCTCTTCTAAAGGTTGGAATACACTTACGCATATATATGTTCTCTCTATTCATTCATTGATGTGTATATCCAACTCTGATTAAGATTTTGAAACCTTTATATATGTATTTGCTCTGTTCATGTATATCCGAATCTATTTTTAAGGTTTCGAAAACCTATATATATATATATTTTCTTTGTTCGTGTATGTTCGACTCTGTTAAGGTTTGAAACCTATATGTATATGTATTCGCTCTATTCGTGTATATTCGACTCTGTTTCAGGTTTGGAAACTATATATATATATATAGGTGTAATCGCCATGTTTGTTCATTGATATACATACTCGATTCTGTTTAAAATTTTGGAAACATATATATATATATATATACTTATATACACTCTGTTCGTTCATTGATATTCATACCCGACTCTATTTAAAGTTTGGAATCGTATGTACGCATATAATACTTCTTTTCATTCACTGTTAGGTATTCGATTCTATATATATTTTTATGAAATCAAAATGACATTCCAGAAAATAATTCTACAATTAGATTCTACAGTCTATTTACTAAATTCTTGAATAGCCATTGTCTAGTTTATTGCATGAATACCATCGTTAAGGATCCCATTAAAACAACAACCAATTTTTCCAACAGAGGTATAATATCGAATTATTTAGGTACAGGAAAAGACTTACAGTAGTTATACAATCATTAACACAAAAATAAAACCAGAACTCTTTTCTATATAACTATAGCATGAACAGTATATATAACAAATAAATCATTCAGACAGATGGAGTTTAGAGTAATATATCTGAACTATCTTGCGGAGAAACAAAGGTAACAGCCACGTTCCTCCCAACCGTAGAAGCAAGCAACCACAATTTCTTGCCCGATTCACCCCCTAGCCTTACCATGAGTCCATAAGGGCGAACTTGGAAATCCATTTACCACACAGTCCTTCAATTCAATCCCCTTTTTTCCCTTTCCTCACACCCTTCCAGTGTTCATAACAGCAAGTGGAAAAGAACAAAATGACTAGACTCTTTTCCCAACATACTTGGCAACGTCCTGCCTCCTCACATATGCTTATTTGTAACCTTCCTAGGTCTTTTCCCTTCCTTGGGATTTTTGCAGCTTCCTAAATCCCTGATTTTCAGGGGCTGCCCATGGCCAAATCATTAGTTTTCCACTTGTAAAAATCAGCTCAGGGGTAGTTCCAACATGTTCCCCACTCATGGAGTCATGGTCAGCTACTTTTAACATGGCTATTCCATTTGTCTTCTTGCAATTAATATAAAATATTATGTTTTCCGTACAAGTGTCATAATCCAATATCTAGTTGGGACAAATCAGATCTCTGCCCAACAGTCAAAATCAATTATTACAATTATAAAATTCGAAATTCGGAATTGCCATAAATGGCAAAAATTTTCCAATTTCGAATTTACTAAAAACGTAAATAAATTTCTAGCAATTTAAATTCTAAAAAGATTTTTATTTTCTTTATTCCTTTTATTTTTGGGGATGTCACATCCTTTCCCCCTTAAATAAAACATTGTCCTCAGTGTTCGTTCCTTTCTTGGAACAAGATTGGATGGGATTTCTGCAAATCTCCTTCCAACTCCCAAGTGGCCTCCTCAGGACTAAAGTGCTTCCATTGCACCTTTACCTGAGCGACGTCTCTGTTCCGAAGTGCTATTTCTCTCTGGTCCAGAATGCGCAGGGGTTCCTCCTGGAACTCGCCTTCGGGTTCCACGTGCACCAAGTTCCAATCAATCATATGAGTAGGGTCATGAATATACTTTTTCAGCAATGAAACATGAAATGCATTATGAATTCTTATATTAGTTGGAAGTGCAAGTTGGTATGCTATGGGTCCAATTCGAGCTAGTATATCGAAGGGCCCACAAAACCTGGGTGCCAACTTAGCACAGTTCCCTAACTTTAATGAGCTTTTTCAGGCTTTGACTTTTTAATAAACATGGTCTACTGCTTTAAATTCCAGGTGCCTTCTTTTTTGATCTGCATAACTCTCTTCTATCTGTCCTATGCCTCTTTCAAGTTCTGTTGTACCTTTCTCACCATGTTCTCCATTTCTTGGAGCATTTCGGGTCCGACCATGAGTCTGTCAGTCGGGTTATCCCAGCTAATCAGAGTTGTACACTTTTTGTCGTACAATACTTTGAAAGGGCTCAATTTTGCTGAAGTTTGGTACCCATCGTTATATGCAAATTCTACCAAGTGTATATAACCCTCCCACTTATTTGGTTTTGTTCTTACGTACATGCAGAGCATATCCTCTATGATTTGGTTTGTCCTTTCGGTCTGTCCATCCATTTGTGGATGATAACTTGTACTCAAATTCAGGTTGGTATGGAGCCCTGCAAACAATTCCTTCCAAAAGGTGGAGGTGAATTTTACGTCTCTATCTAAAATCACTGTTTTAGGAATACCATGCAGTCTAAAGATTTCTTTCATGAATATTTCATCAATGTTTATAGCTTTAAAAGTAGACTTTACTGGAATAAAGTGTGCAGACTTACTGAGTTTATCGATTACAACCATGATAGAGTCATTATGTTTCTTAGTTTTAGGAAAACCTATTATAAAGTCGAGTGATATAGTCTCCCATTTCCATTTTGGTACTGGTAATGGCTGTAAGAGGCCGGCTGGATGCTGGTGCTCGGCCTTAACCTGTTGACAATCTTGGCATCTAGCCAAGTATTCCACTATTTTGCCTTTCATATTAGGCCAATAAAATAGTTTCCTGAGTGTTGTTATTGTTTTTTGGTACCCTAGGTGGCCAGAATACGGCTTCTTATGCACTTCGTCCAATATTGTCACCTTTAACCCTGCTGAATCTGGTATGTAAAGTATGTTTTTAAATCGTAGTAGTCCCTTCTCGTCGACACTTAGATCTGAATTATCTGAGTTCACGGTTATATTTGGAAATTCTTCCATCATTTTGGTATAGTTTTTGTCATCAATACCTACCGTCCTTATTCTTTCTTCCAGATCAATTTATGCTCTGCTAATGTTCATCTCAAATAACCCATGGATTCTTCTACTTAAAGCATCTGCTACTTTGTTTTCCTTGCCCTTGATATGTCTAAATTCGAAGTCGAATTTGCTTAAGAAGGCTAACCACCTTGCTTGCATTGCGTTAAGATCTGGTTGGTTAAACAAGTATTTCACCCCACTGTTTTCCGTTAATAATAGGAATCTTCTGCCCATTATGTAATGTCACCACATCTTTAAGGCGTGTATTACTGCTACCAATTCTAAGTCATGAGTGACGTAATTTCGCTCATGCTCTTTTAATTTCTGGGACTCATAACAAATAACATGTCCTTCTTGAGTTAGGACACCACCTAGCCCTTCTTTACTTGCATCGACACATACCATGAAGTCTTTATCTGGGTCTGCTACTTTTAATATGGGTGCCATTGTCAATAATTCCTTTAGCTTGTTGAAGCTGTCATGATATTTCTCTGACCAGTTAAACCTGGTTCCTTTCTTCTGTAATGATGTGATAGGGTAGGCTATCTTGGAAAACCCTTCTATAAACCTGCGGTAATATCCGGTGATTCCGATGAACGACCGTATATCTGCTACATCTTTAGGTATCGGCCATTCCAAAATGGCTTTCGTCTTTTCCGGGTCTACGACAATGCCCTCTGCTGAAATCACATGCCCAAGGTATTGTATTTCCTTCTGATAGAAGTCACATTTGTCGAAGTTGGCGTACAATTTGTGCTTCCTTAATGTTTGCAGAACTATTCTTAAGTGTTCCTCATGTTCCTCCTCTATCTTTGAATAGACCAGGATATCATCGATGAATACTACCATGAATTTGTCCAAGTACTCATTGAAAATACTGTTCATTAGACACATAAATGTGGCTGGGGCATTAGTGAGTCCGAAAGGTACGACTACAAACTCGTAGTGTCCATATATTGTCTGAAATGTTGTTTTGTTTATGTCCTCGTCTTTTATCCGAACTTGATGATAACCAGATCGTAAGTCCAATTTTGAAAAGATCTTGGCCCCCCCTACTTGATCGAACAGATCATTTATCCTTGCTAAGGGGTATTTATTCTTAATAGTCATCTTGTTCAGTTGTCTGTAGTCGATACATAATCTTAGAGTACCGTCCTTCTTTTTCACAAAGAGGACTGGTGCTCCCCAAGGTGAGAGACTTGGTATGATATACTCTTTGTCCAACAATTCCTGTAATTGTATTTTTAATTCTGTCAGTTCTGGTAAACTCATCCGGTAAAGAGCCTTTGAGATAAGGGCAGAACCGGGTAACAGATCTATGGAGAAGTCTATTTCCCTTCTAGGGGGTAATTCTGGTATCTCATCTACAAACATGTCTCTAAAATCACGTAGGACAACAAAGTCTTCCAACTTTGGCTTATCCTTCTCTTCTGCTAGACTTGTCACTTGGATGGCATAAACTTGACATCCTTTTCTCACACATTTATTTAGTTGCATCGCTGAAATTTGTCTGACTGATACCGGTTTTGGTATACCTTGGGCTGTCCCGGTGGTGTCAGAATCATCTTTATAGCTAAGCATCTTTGTATAACAATTTAATATTGCTTTTTGTCATTCCAACCAGTCCATCCCAATAATCATATCGTAACATCCTAGTGGTAGGATGTTCAGATCAGTCCTTATAGTTTGACCATCTAGGCTGAACTCAAAATCTGAAATGTAGTTAATCACTTTCCTTTTTGTACTTGTTGCTAGTTGCACAAGCCATGATTTTGCATGCTTCAGTCTCTTAAGTTTGTTCGACTCTACTACTTTCGGAGTAATATAGCTTAATGTTGCTCTGGGGTCAATTAAAATAGGAATTTGAGTGTCCTGGATTTTACCTTCGACTTCCACCACTGAGGACTGTTGGTTAGCTTGTCGTCCATCAATGGTCGCATTTATCCGATGTAGGCTTCTGCCCACGTCTCCCATGGTTGAGGCTTCTTGCAGGTTATGAACGACAGTTCTATTTGATGAACTCAAACGGGGGTAGTTTCTCCTGGGATGAGGCTCTCCACATTCCCAACACTTTAATGGCTCATGGGAGCTGTCCCCAAACCTCTTCGCTCCCAGGTTTACCGGTTTTCCACTGCCTTGAGTGTTCGGAGGATTGGAGTGAAAATTCTTTCTCGGAAAACTCCTTGCAGTACTCCAATAAGGAGCTGGCTGGTACCCCTTCTTCTGCTGGTTCATTTGATCATGTTTCTTATCTTTCCAATCCTTTGGAAACTCTGCTTGTTGTTTATACTGGTCGTAGCACATTCGCGCTTTTCTAAATACTTCACTTAAGGATTTGGGGTTGTCAAACTCAATTTTGTCTTGTAGGACTGTGGTAGACAACTTAGAAATCATTGAATTTTTACTTTATCCTCACAGATGTATGGTACGAATCTTAGTAGATCTAGAAATTTATTTATAAGATCCTCCATCGTCATTTGTCCGAGTCGTAAATCACAAAATTCATTCATATTTCTTTCATAATAATTTTCTGAAAGGTATTGTTTCTTAAAACACTTCTTAAAGTCAGACCATTCCAACTGTTTCTCCTTTAGGCCCTTGGCCAATTTTAGATCTTGCCACCAAATACTGGCCTTCCCTTTCAGATTGTATATGGCCATCTTGACCTTCATGTTGCTGGAATAGTTATAAATTTGGAAATACTTTTTGATGTCCAATATCCATGCCTCTGCTTCGTCTCCTGTCCTATATTCCCCGTTAAAGGTAGCGGGTTTAATCTTTTTGAATTCTCCTTCAAGGTGGTCTACTTGTTTTCTTTTTCTGTCAGTTTTTGTTCCATCCTTAGCTGGAGGTGTTCCTTCAGATGAACTGTCTCCTTTTTCTATTTTTGGCTTTGAGTTCTTGGAGGCTCTCTTGCTGACTTCCTCATCGTTATTATTGTCTTTTGGGATTTTAATGGTCACTATACTGCGCAGCATGACTTCGTTTATCTCCTGTTGTTCTTGTTGTGCCTTCTTCATTTTTTCATTGTCAGCTTTAAAGATCTGTAGTTCGACGATCAGGTTCCTCATTGTTTCCAACACTTCTGTGGGTGAGATTTCGTCACTATTCTTCCTTGTATCTCTGGGAGGTCCTTGCTATGGATTTTCTTCGATCCTGTTTTCTGCATTGTCTCTAGCTGCCATACTTATTCACCAAAACAGAGAAATTTTTCTGTTTGTAACCACACCATTTATTATTATTTTTTTTTTATCCAAAACAAAATATATACTAAGCACTATAGTGGTCCTGTTCAGGCCCAGTGTTGTAACTTTCGCTCTGATACCATATGTAATAAACCTCAAATTTATCATAAAAAAAAAATTTGTTAGGGACACTATCCTTTAAATTTTCATAAGATGGGTGCTTACATCTCCTTTTGTCTTGGAATGACCCTTGAACATATCACTTTAGCACAACGAGAAGTTTCAATGAAAAATAAGAAAGCCATTTCCTATACCCCTATATCATGTTATATAAATGTTGATATTTAGGTTTATTTTCCCATACACAAAGTTGTATTTCCACTTCCCTAATTAAGGGAGTCGGGCTAGAGTGGACCTTGCACGCACCATGCTATAACTCTGACATTAATTACCTATACACTTACCAAGCTGAATTGACATTAGGACTAAGGGTGGGTAACCAAGAACTTCTTTCTGATGTAACGTTTTGGTTATGATACGATTGGTGTCTTCCATCATAACGAATAGTTCCCGACTCGTCCCACTTAGGTCACCGTGTAACTAATTAACTACCCCTCCTCGTTCTATTGGTGTAACGAGAGGAACACTTCAGAGAGTTGAGGTGTAACGATCGATCATGTACATTGGACAGTCATGGATATACTACGTATCTTTCACATTTAAGGAAGGTAGGTGCGTCTGATAGGGGGAGTTAAGACTCTGACCTGGAATTAAATTGGCCTCCGTCCCGATGCCTCGTCCCCTATTCTTCCCAATCCTGATGTGCCATCCAAGCCCTAGCACATGGATTGTACTTTCAAAAGGTTAAGGGTGTTGATCGTCCCTCTAGGGTTTGGCAGTCTCATTCTTGTTCTTGTGATTTCGTAGATGAGGTTTTGTACTGATCATTGTTGCATAGGAAAGGGTTGTCGCCTCTGCGATCCTCGTTGGTGCAGTCAACAACAATCCTCCATCTACCTAGTAAGAGCCTATGGAACTATCGAACCTCAGTTTAAAAAAGAAAAGGAAACACAGGGTTCATGAGTGTTATTAGGAGAATTTTTACTTTCTGTAATAGGAGTAAGAGTTTATGTGATCTCTCCCGTCATTCTAGTGTAGACCGGGGTAGAGGTTAACACCGAGAGTCCTTACTTTATACCACCATGGCCATGCACCCTCTGTTTGTGTCCCATGGATTTCTTCCGACTCTTTTACTTAACTCTAAGGATGGCAACTACTTCGGAGGAAAACCTGTGTAGCACCGAAAGGGTTTATCCATTCGTCGCATAGAGACACAAGGGTCTATCGTACTGTCCTCCTCTGTGTTTGATGCATTCTATTTGTAGTATAGTGATCACCTGCTGGTAAATTATTTCTGGATATTGTTGATTGTTCGTATATATATATATATATATAAAATGTTGTTTCTCAGATTCTTCATATCTATCCGTGCAAAGTTTTGTTTATGTAAGATTGATCTTCTTGAATTCGTAGTATTACTTCCCCTGTTAACTTTTTTGTTTAAAGATCTGCATGAAAGCAGTATCATTGTATTAATGGTGGGACTTTGTTTTATTAAGAGGTACCCACCAAAAGTTCTAGGCATCACTTTCCCTGGCCAAGGTCATGATTACAGACCAGGCACGGCCATTGGAGGTCACGACGTTTCTAAGTTAAGTAGTCTGGCATCCCTGTGGACCTCAACTATTCGATTTTATGATTTGAAGTTTAATATTTTGCTAACACTTTCTGGTGATGGATGAGTGAAAGGATGTTCACTCCTCGGTGTAGGTATTGGCTTCTATTCAACATGACAAAGGTACTCGGGTTCCATAAAGATGGCTCTCAAATCGCTCCTTAAAAATAAGTATGGAAGTCTCGATTATGTTCGTAGTGTTTCTGTTGTGATGACTATTTTGGTAAAAAACTTATCTATAACACTCTGTACATTACCCCTGTGATTCATTATATTCAGAATAATTTACTAGTCATACTGGCCATTATTGTTGGATCTTGTTGATGACAGTCTGTGTGGTCCTTTGTTACCGAAAATTGTCTAATTGGACTTTTCTTGGAAAACTTTCTAACAAAATATGAAGCAATTTGGTTGCTAGTTATTCTATAATGGAATCACTCCCCTATGTTTCAACCCCTTGATTGAAATTTACAGAATGGAAATAAAAGGATACGGTTCGTTCATTGTTAAATATTCAGTTTTGTTTCAAGTTTTGAACTTATGTGAGCATGTAATGGTTCTGTTCGTGCACTGATACATGTTTGACTCTACTTAGTTTGAATCATAGAAATATGCGAATATAGATCTATTTGTGCATTGTTACCTAATCGGCTCTGTGTTTCTCTTCTAAAGGTTGGCATACACTTACGCATATATATGTTCGCTCTATTCATTCATTGATGTGTATATATGACTCTGATTAAGATTTTGAAACCTTTATATATGTATTTTCTCTGTTCATGTATATCCGAATCTATTTTTAAGGTTTGGAAAACACACACACACACACACACACACACACACACACACACACACACATATATATATATATATATATTCGCTCTGTTCATGTATATTTGACTATGTTAAGGTTTGAAACCTATATATATATATATATATATATATAATCGCCATGTTCGTTCATTAATATACATACTCGATTCTGTTTAAAATTTTGGAAACATATATATATATATATACTTATATACACTATGTTCGTTCATTGATATTCATACCCGACTCTATTTAATGTTTGGAATCGTATGTACGCATATAATACTTCTTTTCATTCACTGTTAGGTATTTGATTCTATATATATTTTTATGAAATCAAAATGACATTCCAGAAAATAATTCTATAATTAGATTCTATAGTCTATTTATTGAATTCTTGAATAACCATTGTCTAGGTTATTGCATGAATACCATCGTTAAGGATCCCATTAAAACAACAACCAATTCATCCAACAGAGGTAGAATATCGAGTTATTTAGGTACAGGAAAAGACTTACAACAATTATACGATCATTAACACAAAAAGAAAACCAGAACTCTTTTTTGTATAACTATAGCATGACCAGTATATCTAACAAACAAATCATTTAGACAGATCGAGTTTAGGGTAACATATCTGAACTATCTTATGGAGAAACAAAGGGAACAACCACGTTCCTCCCAACCGTAGAACCGAGCAGCCACAATTTCTTGCATGATTCACCCCCTAGCCTTACCATGAGTCCATAAGGGAGAACTTGGAAATCCCTTTACCACACAGTCCTTCAATTCAGTCCCCTTTTTTCCCTTGCCTCACACCCTTCCAGTGTTCATAACAGCAAGTGGAAAAGAAAAAAATGACTAGACTCTTTTCCCAGCATATTTGGCAGCGTCCTGCCTCCTCACATATGCTTATTTGTAACTTGCTTGGGTCTTTTCCCTTCCTTGGGATTTTCGTAGCTTCCTAAATCCCTGATTTTTAGGAGCTGCCCATGTCCAAATAATTAGTTTTCCACTTGTAAAAATAACCCCAGGGGTAGTTCCAACATGTTCCCCACTCATGGAGTCATGGTCAACTACTTTTAACATGGCTGTTCCATTTGTCTTCCTGCAATTAATATAAAATATTATGTTTTCCGTACAAGTGTCATAATCCAATATCTAGTTGGGACAAATTAGTCTCTGCCCAACAGTCAAAATCATTTATTACCAATATAAAATTCGAAATTCAGAATTTCCATAAATGGAAAAAATTTTCCAATTTCGAATTTACTAAAAATGGAAATAAATTTCTAGCAATTTAAATTCTAAAAATATTTTTATTTTCTTTATTCCTTTGATTTTTGGGGATGTCACACAATGGTCATGCCTTGATATAATCGTTGACCACTCCCTTTAGCGGATCGAACGGTTGGTGTTGTTCAATATGATAGATGAATGGTTTACGTTCTCCCTTCTGTGACTATCACTCCCCCTATGCAAAGCTCAACTCCGTCTCTATTGATCGATTCATGAATCTACCTACCAACACTTTGAATGAATTCTCTTATTATATCATGGATGCATAGATTAATACCACATGATTCAAACTAGAATTTCATAAACAAAGATCACTCAACCTTACAATAATTGGAAATATACACACAAGGATCTGAAAGAGAGTCTAGTCGCTCTCTGGTATTTCTATTCAAGTTTAAAAACACCTTCAGAACCAGTGGCTCCTCCTCTTACATCCAACCAACCCTTTTCTTAATACAATTACATAGATTTAAGCTTGATTGAGCCTCGGTTGTTTCAACAACCCGATCACTAAAAATCCTCTAATCATCTATAATTAAGAAACTAGCCAACCTCTTGGCTAACATAATTATCTGAAAGTGAGAGGTTTTAGTAACAAACTTTGCAAGTTAATTTTATGCATCTTATGCGCTGGATCGTTAAGAATGAAAACACATAAACTCATAATTATTATGAAGAATTAATAGTTATTAAGTGCAGAAATTAAAGAAGGAAGAACAATAGAAAGAGAGAAATAGAGACATGATAAGTTTGATAACAGAGTTCACCAAGGTGTGGCTACATCTTCGGGTCTCACTTCCAATGGTGACCTCTTTGTTTCTCTTCTATGAATGATCAATTATATCAACAAGTTGTTTCCAATATGTTGAAAAAGAAATATGCATCTGTTGTACATGATCTCCATGATCAGATGCAAAAGACCTCACCAAAATCCTATTTCGAAGGGGATCAAAAGGCCTCTTACAACATGATAACCAACAAAATGGTCTCTCTCCTATAAGCATTATCTCCACATCCCTGCAATAAAATCACTATCTTTTGATGGCACACAGGCCTGGTTTACGTAGAAAAATATTTGTGGTTGAATTCCCAACTTCCTCCAACAATCTGTCCTTTTCGTAGGCTCAAATCCCTAAAAATATGGCAAAATACCATAAAAATCAGGCAAATATTACAAAATATTTTAAAAACATATTGTATCTAAGATCAAAAACCCACTCTGGCTATATATGGAACATGCACCCACTATTCAACCAAGTCCAAGTCATTTGGGGAGGCAAGTATTTAGGCGTTAGTCCTCCAACTGTGCATGCCCCTTATCTTCTCGACACCTGGTCCTTTGGATGACACATGTTTGTTCTTTGGTCAACGGGATATCCCCCGCTGACCAGGGATTATCCCAAAAATTGCACCCACATCAACTTAAATAACGTTTTTTCCACTTGTTTAAATAAGTAGCATGGTAGTGTAGGTGGTTAGCACATTGGTGTAGTCCGTTGGTCGTAGAATATGTCACAGGTTCGATTCCGCTAGAGGTGGACAATTTTGGACCGACCCTCATTGGCCTTATTCGGGGTGCCACCTAGAACCCTATGATTGGGCCATGTGTCACCCTGTGATTCACCTTCGTACACAAAGTCAATTTCCCAGTGGACTTACATGTCACTACCCTGTCATCCTATAGATTTAGCATCGTACAACCATGCATCAACCTTTCATTAGGCCACATCACTGCCTGGTCAGCCTGCATAGTCAACATCCATACTGCCATGCGTCAACCTGTCATTGGACCACATCATCATACGTAATTCAACATGAGTGCCTGTACAACCCACGTGTCAAAATACGTATCGTGCCAACTCAGCCTGAAAACGCTAACAACGCCTAACACTTTTCATGCTCTGGTGCTACCATGTCAGCATGGTGACTTTAGCTTGATTTCATGTTGATGTCATCAGTTGTACTGTTGACTTCATCCATTGACTTTAACCTGTTGATTTTGTCTTTTTTCCCCTGTTTGGGTAAAATTTCTGAGCATGATAACATTCACATACAGACTTGGATTTTCAAACCGTTTATGCCACCAAAAATCTTGCGACGAGCACTTCGTGATGGTATAAATTTCATGAGCATTTTAGAACTATGATTTCTAAGCATTTCATATCCTCCTAGATCAAGCCTCCCCACTGGAAGCTTTTGGACCACCAAAAGCTTGTTTTTACTCAGGTAATAAGTGAGGCTACTTCCTTCCCACTTGTCCTATATCATCCATCCTTTCTTCTTGCACAATAATCACCCGACTTACCACAAAAAACATGAAAACTGAGATAGCATTTTTTATCAAAGTAATCATCCCATCTATTGCACAGTCATCTACATTCTTTGTTGCAGTTAGCATCCATACACCATTGAATAGAATCAAACTAAAAAATAATACTGAATATGGGAATGAGAATGAAAAAACATGTTTTCTCTTCTGTACAGGAACAGTAACCAAAGTATGCAACTGAACCTCATGTTGTACTTCTTGTGACACTTTAGGATTGTGAGAAACATACTTAACCATTTCATGTTTAGCATCACTTTATTTCTTATTTGTTATAGAAATAAGTGTTAAACTCTTGCTTTCATTTACCATTATTTTTAACTTCCCTGTAGTTGCAAAATACCTATCAGTTTTCATGCGATGAGCACAAATGATGTACTATTTCCCATATTTCTTGAAGAAAAAATTATTTTCCTCCCTCTATAATATGGATTTTCTATCATAAAGGTATGGGCTTCCCAATACAATTCCACATATGTCCAGTGGTACTATATCAAGCTCTACTTCATCAACATACTTATAAGTGATTGCAAACTTAAATTTACATTGCTTGGTTACTTGAAAATTATTATCACCACATATCCATCCCAATGGATATGGTCTAGTATGTGGCTTAGTTTCAAGTCCCAAATTATTTACAACCTTTTCACTGATTAGATTGGCTTGTGATCCACTGTCTAGAAGAGTATCAACTTTAACATTATTTGTTATGAAACTTATGTGTAAAATTTCACTCCTTTCACACTCATCATTTACAATATTTGAATTAGAGGAGCAACTAGTACTTGTAATAGAATTTATACCTTGGATTCCCATAGCTACAATTTTAGTTTGATCATCAGAGTCTGATCCCAGATCCACTTGAAATTTTGCAACTATGGTATTCTTTATCCCTTGATTGGAATACTTCTTTGGCTTCAACTTGGGATGTAAGATCCAACAATCATCTTCATCATGGCCTTCCTTGCAATTCTTGCAAGTAGGCTTATCCTTTTTCGATGTAGTTGTCTTCTTCTCTTTCTCTTTTGTTTTCTTTGAATCCTTTCCTTGTAAGGCATATGTAGAAACACTATCACTAACATGCCTTTTACTTGATTCAATGTGAATGGATTGTACACATACTTCATCAAAGTTAGAAGGATTTAACATAAGAATAATATGCTTGAGATAAGAATGCAGACCACCGATATATTTTAGAAGTGTCTCCTTTGTATATAAAGGAATACCCATTATCAATGCTTTCTTACGAAATTCTTGAGTATACTCTTGTACACTTTCACCTTTATTTTCCTTAAACTTTTCCAATTCATCATTTCCTGTTGTGTGTATGCTAATGGATAAAGTTGTTTCTTCAATGAAGTAACAAAATCATTCCAGGAAGAGATTATTTTACCACTTTTCCTGAGATCATATTTAGTTTTTCTTTCCCACCATATGAGAGTTGTGCCTCCCAATTTTAGACTAGCAAGTTGAATCATTGTTTCATCATCAACAATCCTTTGTATCCTAAAATATACTTCAAGCTGTCTAACACAATTATCTAGATTTTCTGCATTTAATTCACCATCATAAGTGGGTAATTTAAATTTTGCATCAATCTTTAATAAAGTCTTATCAGAAGAATGATTAGTTTTTTTAGGATTATTATCCTTGGAGGAATGTACACTTTCTTCACTTGTATATGACGAGGATGAAGGGGAACAAGGTTATGAAGGTCCACCACCTTCAACTCCTCCTTCTTCTCTTACTGAAGATTCAACTTCTTCAACCTTTGGAATTCTTCGTTGTCCTCTTTCATGGTAAATATTCTCTAACATAGCTTTCATCAATTGAAAAACATCGAATAAATCATTTTCAGATGCATAATGACCTATCTTCCTCAGTGAATCCATCTCTTGTTTATGAGGTCCCCTTTGAATCTTTGGATTAAAATACTCAAGTTGGCCTTCTCCTCAATTTTGTTTGGATATGGTGAGCATCCAATGCTTGCAATTCCTGTCAAACCTTCAAAACAAAAATCTATGATACCTTAAACTTGATCTAAAAATGAAAGGTTTTACTGACAAACTTTGCAAGTTAACTTTATGCATCTTATGCACCAGATCGATCAGAATGAAAAACACATAAAATCATAATCATTATGTGGAATTAACATTTATTAAGTGTGAAAATTAAATAAGGAAGAACAACAACAAGAGAGAAATAGAGATATGAAAATTTTGATAATGAAGTTCACCAAGTTGTGGCTATGTCTCTGGGTCCCACTTTCAGTGGTGACCACATTATTTCTCTTCTCTGAATTCTCAATTACATGAACAAAATGATTACAATCTACTGTAAAAAAACTATGCATCTATTGTACATGATCTCCATGATAATATGCAAAATACCTCACCAAAAATCCTCCCTCAAATGGGCTCAAAAGGCCTCTTACAACATCAAAACCGAAAAAATGGTCTCTCTCCTATAAGCTTTCTCTCCACATCCCTGCAAACAAATTACTATATTTTGATGGCACACATGCCTAGTTTATGTAGAAAAAGAGTTGGGGTCGAATTCCCAACTTCCTTCAACAATATGGCCTTTTCCTAGGCTCAAATCCCAAAAAATATGGCAAAATACCATAAAAATCAGGAAAATATTACAAAATATTTAAAAAACATATTTAGTCTAAGGTCAAAAACCCACTCTGGCTACGTATGGTGCACGTGCCCCCTATTCAACCGATTCCTAGTCATATGGGGAGGAAAGTGTCCAGGCACTAGGCCTCCAACATTGCGCACCCCCTTTACTTCTTGACACCTGGTCATTTGGAAGGCACGTGTTCATGCTCTAGTTGATGGGCTAGCCCCCGCCGACCGGGTCTTATCCCCAAAAATGCACCCACATCAACTCAAATAACTTTTTTGACACTTTTTTAAAGAAATAACATAGTATTTTGGGTGGTTAGTGCATTGGTGTAGTCCGTTGGCCGTAGAATAGGTCAAAAGTTTGATTCCGTTGGAGGTGGAAAATTTTGAACCGACCCTCATAGGCCTTATCCAGGGTGCCACATGGTGCCCTATGATTGGGCCATGTGTCACCCTGTGATTTTCCTCTGTACACATTAAATTTCCCAGTGGAATTCCACATCACTACCTTGTCATCCTGCATAGTCAACATCGTACTTCCATGCTTCATCCTATCATTGGGCCATGTCACTACCCTATCATATTACACTGTCAGCATCCATACTTCAACACGTCAACCTGTCATTGGACCATGTCATCGTATAGACTTCCACCTCAACATCTTTATAGTCCACATGTCAAAATCTGTACCATACCAACTCAGCCTCAAAATGCCAAAAATGCCTCACACATGTCACACTCTAGTGCTGCCACATCAGCATGCTGAAGTCATCATGATTTCATCCTGACTTCATCATTCGTACTACTAACATCATTCATTGACTTTGACTTTGTTTTCTTGTTTAGGTAAAAGTTCACAACGTGAGAACTTTCACATACGTACTCGGATTTTCAAACCACTTACTCCACCGGAAAGATTGTGACGAGAAATTCGCGATGGTATAGATTTCATGCGCATTGGAGAACTTTTATTTTTAAGAATTTCACATCCTCTTGGATCATAGAGAGATCTGCGATGCCTTCTAGAGGTATTCGAGAGATTTATTACATAAGAGAATGAAAAATTAGGGAACCAACTCCCTTAGTAAAGGTTTTTTGACCTTTTGAGTCAAAAGAGATCATTTGGTTCAGATGCTCCTGCATGAGACTACCGGTGAAGAATATAACTTTTGATCATTTCTTCAAGATCAACATGATATTTCTGCACCTATTTTGTTGTCATCCAAGTAGAATCCTTTGTTGGATGACATTTCCATTTCACCAAATACTCAAAGTATTCTTTTCCTCTAGTTTTCTTCGTCATCCTTTTGTCCAAAATTTTATCAATTTCTTGTTGTGTCTTCTTAGGTAATTGTTCTTCCCATTCGATCTGATTTTTCTTACCTACAGGTCCATATGTTGTTCCGCTATCTGATTCCTTGAAGGGATACAAGTCTGCTACATTGAATATTGGAGATATTCCAATGTCATGTGGAAGTTCCACCTCATATGCATTTGCAAAAAATATCCTCAATATTCTAGAAGGCCCAATTTTCTTTGGCTTCAACTTGTTATATGTCCCTACAGGAAACCTTTCCTTTCTCAAATTCACCAACGTGAATATCTACTTGCCTTCTTTTCATATCATCTCTCTGCTTGTATTTTCCACTGCTCTCCTATAGCTTCTATTTGACATTCTCCAGAATTTCATGTATGTTGTCTGCAAAATATTCACCACCAACACTCCTTATTTATTACTTTCCTAGATTCCTCATTTCACATACTCCCCTTGGATACATTCCATAAACTATATGAAATGACTCATACTTGTACTTCTGTTTGGAGAATAATTATAAGCAAATTCTTCTTCAGGAATCAATTGATCCCATTTCTTTGGGTTCTCATACGCCAGGCTTCTCAAAATATTCCCTAAAATTTTGATTACTACCTTTGTTTTCCCATTAGTCTGAGGGTGATATGATGAGATGAACTTGAGTCTTGTACCCAGCTTATTCCATAATGTCCTCAAGAAACGACCTACAAAATTTGTATCTCTATCAAAGACAATTCTTATACTGTAGTCCATGCAACCTTACTACTTTTGAGAAAAACAAATTTGCAATGTTAGTTTCATCATTAGTCTTTTTACAAGCAATAAAATGAGCCATTTTTGAAAATATATATACCACAACATAGATAGAATCATTTCCCCTTGGAGTTTTTGGTAAACCAAAAACAAAATCCATGCTAATAGAATCCGAAGGTATATTTAGGATAGGTAAAGGCTGATACAATCCATTGTTCTGACTTCTCCCCTTTGCATGCTGACAGATCACACACTTCTCCAAAAATTTCTTTGCATCATTCTGCATTCCTAGCCAATAATAAAAATTGATTACCTCATAATATGTCTTGTCCTTACCAAAGTGTCTTGACATCCCTCCACTATTCTTTTACTTTATCAAATTTTCCCTCATGGAACACTTAGGTATGCATAGATTATTGTTTTTGAACAACAAACCTTCTTGCAGCATGTATTCTAACCATTGATATCTATTGTGGGAAACAAGGTTCTCAAAAGATGCATAAAATTCTTGAAAATATGCATCCTCTTTATACATTGCTACCAATTCATCAAATCCTAAATTGTTGACTCTAACTTCTTGTAAAATTGAATTTACTTTGCTCAAAGCATCAACAACTCTATTATATTTTCCACTTGTATGTTTGATCACAAAAGTGAAACCTTGCATAAATTACACGCATTTAGAATGTCTTTGGTTCATCTTGTGTTGACTACTTATAAACTGCAATGCATGATTATTTGTATATAAAATTAATTCCTTAGGCCTTAAATAATGCCTGCACTTCTAAAGTGCTTGGAAAATCGCATACAACTCTTTATCATATGAAGAATATTTATGTTTTTCCTCATTCAAAGTTTCACTAAAGTATGCAATTGGTCTTTGATCCTGACTCAATACAACCCCTATTGTTGTCTGGCTAGCATCAGTTTCAATTTGGAAAGTTTTATCAAAACTTGGTAAAGCCAAAACAGGTTTTTTAGTAATCTTTTTCTTCAATGATTTAAAACTCCTATAAGTTGCTTCAGTACATTTAAATGGTTTTCTACTCTGTTTGACAGTCTCAACTATGGCTGCACAAATCTAACTGAAACTTATAAATAATTTATTGTAAAAACTTGCAAGACCATGAAAGCTTCTTACCTCATATACACTTCTTGGAGTTGGCCAATAAAGAATTTCTTGTACCTTATCTGGATCCATCTTCAAGCCCTCTTCAGAGATTACAAATCCCATATATATCAACTCCTTCTTCATGAAACTACACTTCTTCAAAATTTTCATCAATTTCTCCTTCTGTAGTTTACTCAAAACCATCTTAAGATGCGTCAAATGCTCCTCTTTAGTCTTATTGTCAATCGTAATGTCATCAAGATAAACAATAAAAAAATTCCCAATGTATTCTTTCAATGCTTCATTCATTAATCTCATGAATGTACTTGGTGCATTTGAGAGCCCAAAAGGCATCACCAACCACTCATACAAACCACAGTTTTTTTTAAATGAAGTCTTCCATTCATCCCTCTCTCTAATCCTTATCTGATAATAGCCACTTTTTAAGTCTATTTTTGAAAAGTTTCTTGAACCAGATAAACAATCCATCAAATCATCAATTTGGGGTAAGGGGAACCTATAACTGATAGTAATTTTGTTGATATCCCTGGATTCAGTACACATGCGCCATCCTCCATCCTTCCTTGGGCTAAGCATTTTTGGTACTACACATGGACTCAAGCTTTCCTTCACCAGTCCTTTATCCAACAATTCTTGCACTTGTTTCTTAATTTCCTCATTTTCTTCAGGTATCAGATCAATATGATGACTGATACTTCTCACAGGATGTAATGCATTAGGAATTTCATCTACTATAATATCATCAAACTCATCAAGCATACCTTGAATGCCTTCAGGTAGATGATTTAATTTTTTAGCAGTAAATATCACCTTTGGTTTACCAATTAGATAAAAATGTAACTTCGGAGTCTTCTTAATTCCTTGCAACAATTCTTTTCCACTTATCAATAGAACACTAGGTCCTGATTCACCTTTAGTTGTTTCATCCTTCAAAGGAAACAACATATGTTTCTATCCATATCTCTCCATGGAGTAAGTATTCCTTCTACCATCATGAATGGATTTCCTATCATATTTCCAAGGTCTTCCTAATAGAACATGGCATACATCAGTTGCCATTATATCACATAACACCACATCTTTATAGTTACCAATTTGTATTTCCACCTTACACTACTCATTCACCAAGAGATGATGTCCTTTATGTAACTAGCACACTCTGTAGGGAGTGGGATGTTCCATCCTCTTGAATCCCAGCTTATCTACCATCTATGTGGAAACCAAATTATCTGTACCCCCACTATATATGACCACTTTGAAACACTTACCTCCTGCATTGCATACAATTATGAACAATTTTTTCCTCTGAGTTGGTTCAGTTACATCATTTTCTTCCTTGACCAAGACCCTTTTCAACATCAATGACCCCCCTACCTCAAGAGATTTTGTTTCAACTGTTGCATTTGTTGGTTCTTCCCTTTCTTCTACTACATTGAAATTCCTTTGATTTGTTTTTTTATTCTTAGGACAACCCCAAGACATATGTCCTACTTCTCCACATGTATAACATCTTATTTCTCTTCCTCTACCTCTTCCTATGAATCCAAATCTTCTACCCCTATAATCACATATTCTTGGTGATTGGCTGCATGAGATTTATCCTTCACCTTTACTAATGTGGATTCTTCCTCAACTAGGGGATCCTCTACCATGAGTTGTACCTTTTCCTATGTTCCTTTTTCTTTGCTTCCTTGCTATCTTATCCTCAACCTTCAAAGTTGCTTGATATGCATCCTCAATAGTCCTGAGAGTCAACAACCCTATTTCATATTGGATAACATATCTGATACCATTAATATATTTGGCCACCTTCTTCATATCTCCTTGTATGTGTCCAAACTTGATATTCAAAATGTAAAATTCCTTTGTATACTCCTCAACTGTCATGCCTTTTTGTCTCTCCTTGTATGTGTCCAAACCTGATATTCAAAATGTAAAATTCCTTTGTATACTCCTCAATTGTCATGCCTTTTTGTCTCAGGTTCTATAATTTCTTAAATACGTTCAATTGGTAGTCTTTGGAAATAAATTTACTTTTTATTTTTTTCACCATCTTATCCCATTGATTAATTTTTGATTTAACTTTCCTCTGTCTATGTATCTGCAATTCATCCCACCAGATAGTGGCATGTCCCTTCAGTCTAGTAGTTGCATACTTCACCTTATTCATGTCTTCAATCTCTTCAAAATCAAAATATTTATCCATGGTGTTGATCCAGTCCATTATATCATCCACATTTAGACTTCCATCATACATAGGAACCTCTACCTTTGGTATGTTGCTAGCCTTTGCCAACAATCTGAATATTCTTTCATCTTGTGTCTCTTCTGCTTCTTCTTCATAAGATTGATCCTCTCCTTCATCATTGATATAAACAACTTCAGGATTTATTCTATGTTTCATCTCCATGGCTTCCATTCTAATGTGAATTCTCCTCAATTCCTCTAATACAACTTCATTTCCTACTACTCTACCTCTACCTCTACTAATAAGAACTCCACCTTGCTTCCTTGGTGGCATGGTTCACTTATCAAGAGAAATCGGTTCGCTATGATACCAAAAATGATGCAAGTCGTGTATGGAATATGACCCAACTCTCGCTATGTCTGGTTAGAATCAAACACAATCACATCTGAAACCCCACAGGCCTTACCAGTTATTATATCAACCAGTGGATGAAGATCGATGATTTTCATGGATTGTTGGGATCCCACTTACTCGTTGTTTATCCCATCAATCGAACTCCGCAATTGAATTTATGTGATTGTTGGTGGATCAACCAAAGTCGTCGATCTCTTGATCGGGAAGGTCTGACAGTCCTGACCAATTGCAGAAGTTGAATCAACGTGATGTTTAATCCTCCCTTTGCGCTCCATAATCAATCCCTGCCCTTGATATGATGCTTGTGCATGCAACGATCATGCCTTGATCTGATCGTTGACCAAAACCTTCAGTAGATCGAATGATTTGTGTTGTTCAATTTGATAAATGAACGATTTATGTTTTCCCTTTTGTGATGATCACTCCCCCTGCGCAGAGCTCAAATCCATCACTATTGATCAACTCATGAATCTACCTGCCAACATTTAGAATAAATTCTCTTATTCTATCATGGATGGATATATTAATACCATGGGATTCAAACTAGACTTTCGTAAACAAAGATCACTCAACCTTACGATAACTGCAAATATACACACAAGGATCTGAAAGAGAGTCTAGTCTCTCTCTTGTATTTCTATTCAAGTTTAAAAACACCTTTAGAACCAATGTTTCTTCCTCTTACATCCAACCAACCCTTTTTTCAATACAATTACATAGATTTAATATCGATTGAGCCTCGATTCTTTCAACAACCTGATCACTAAAAATACTCTAATCATCTATAATTAAGAAACCACCCAACCCCCTAGCTAACAAAAAGATCTATAATGCCTTCTAGAAGTATTCGAGATATTTATTACATAACATAATGAAAAATTAGGGAACCAACTCCCTTAGTAAAGGTTTTTTGACCTTTTGAGTCAAAATAGATCATTTGGTTTAGATGCTCCTGCATCACTTCAAATCATTCCATCTACAAAAATAAAAATAAAGTGTAATGAGTATATCTACATTGCTGAGAATAATGAAAAATGAAATAAATAATATAGATGAATGTAAATTGAAAAGTGACATACCATAGCAAGAATTGAGTCCTGAATGATACGCATCTTTTTAAAAAAAAATCTCATGCCTTCTTTCAACAACTCTTATGTTTGTACATTTCCATACTTTGTTTCCTGCAAGTTTTATACCCCATAATAAATCATATATTTAATATAAAAGTTTTTTTTTGTTCCATTAATTATAAAATGAGAGAAGTAAAACATTATAAGATACTTACAAATTCCACAATTAATTTTTGATATGCTAACATATACTCACAACTCTTACTTAACCCAATGTCAATCAATTCTTGCAATGGATCTTCTTTGTATGTTAGAACCTATTTGAAGACATTCAAGGATGGTTTTTGTAAAACAAAATAAAATATACAAAAATGAAATCTTAAGTTAATGTTATAAGGAAATAACAGTTACTTACAAGATTTGCTATCAACCCTTTTCTTCGTTGTCATCTTGTTTTATGTGTTGAATGGGTTCCATTTTCTTTTCTTTTCTAAAAGAAAATACTTGAAAATTAATATTTAATGCTAAATTATTTATTTATATGTACCTAGTAGAAAAGTTCAATGATTTGATACATTTGAAGCACATTGTTGTTGAGATGGCTCCTCTTGCAATGCAATTATGTCCATTTCTTTTACCATCTCCTTGTACACTTTTTTCGACATTCCTACTGGCATATTTTAGATGTCATCTCGTTGATCCTTTGGGATTTTCATAATCTTCCTCAAAAAAGTAACATGAAAAATATATATATATATATATATATATATATATATATATATTTATTTATATATGAAAACTAAATATAAAAAAATTGATATTAATAAAGAAATGGTTTGTAGTAATATATACATATTTTAGAAAAGCATTTTTAGGAATATTAGTTTTTGAATGATTCTTTTGTGTTGTATGTTTTTTCTATTGCAAGTCTGACAGGTCTCATTAACCATTGCTCTGTAAGTGATTCATGTAGTTTAGATATAACCTAGTTCTTGGAATCATTGGGTTGATTTATGTATAGTAAGTAGAAAGTACCTCTATACGTTCATTCCACTATATCCCTCATATTTTTTTAAAATACACCACACCCACCCCCCACCCACCCCCCCTCCCCCCTCTCATTAATCTCCAACACCACTCCAGATGAGCTAAGGACCAACTCATCATCATTTACATATGTTGTAATTTATATTTTCTTAGGACAACATTTCGTTTCTTCATTGTTGGTCCCTGTAGAACATTAAAAATGTGTGAATTAATAGGTTTTCTAAAACATGTTATCTAATTTTTTAAGTATATTATTAATGAAAATTTAGAAAAGAACTCATATTGAATAGAATTTTTTCATTCACCCGATTCTTCCTTTTGCAATTTTTCCATCAACCTTTTACGCTCTTCTGCACTTATATCACAAAGAATCTTATCGATCTTCCTCATTTTATGGCTCTAAAAGAAACACACTAACCAATACATATTATTTAAACTTACATATAGTTCAAACATATTAATTTTGTATAAAATTTACAAAGAACTTGTCTTTTTAACATATTAATTTTGTATAGAATTTACAAAGAACTTGCATTTTTCTCCTTTTTGGATGTTTTATCATTGTGTCGATCGGAATTTTTGTTACTTGAACCATTCTCACACAATCGTTTTATCAATATATATTCTTTACCATTTAGTACACAAGATATTAAATATATTTTATAAAGAAATGACATAATTTTCTACAAAAAAAATGTTTCTGGTGCGCTTTTGTAATATAAAAACACCAATGTGTTTCATATATTAAATGCACTAATATCAAAAATAGATTTTTTAAAAACTATAAATTACAATGTTGCAATATGTATTGTTATCATCACTGCTTGAATAGGAAAAAAATGAAAAAAAAAAATACCATGAACAAATAAAATTACATATTGATGAACATATATTTTTAATTATGTTGCAACATTACGGGTGCATTTTATCCATAAGCACACCAGTGGGTTAGATTCAATTAGGTGCACTGATTACCTGAAATATTTAAAAAAAAAACTTGATAGGGCCTAGAGGGTTTGGATCCGATGTATCACATGTCAATCACATTTTATATGGAAACATAAACGCATTAAATATAAAAATGTCTAAAATGAAAAGATATAAATATGAAGTGATAGAGGGAGTCAAACCCTAAGGTGAAATTTTACAGTCAAATAAGCAAGAAGAAGGCAAGGGTGTGAGGTAAGTATGATTTTTTATTTTTCCTGAATTTTAATTAAATCTAAATAGAGATACAAATTGTAAAAAAAATTGTTATTAAAATCAACAGTAAAATTTAAATTTTTTACTATGAAGGGTTTTGAGTGAATCACAAAACCCTTCAAATTCTGATTTTCTGAATAATTTTGTTGTTCCAAAAGAATTTTGAGTGAATGACCATACCCTTCAAATTTCGATCTTCTAAATAAGCTTCATGTTCCAAAGTATTAATCTATTGCTCCACAATGCTCCCCTATATGTCTCTCTTGCAAATCTCTCCCCTGTAAAATTTGGAAAAATAATAAAATAATGAATAGATCAATGCCCAGGAAATATTTTATGAGAAGATTTTTAATGAATGACCATAACCTTCAAATTCTGGTCTTCTGAATAGTCATGTTGTTCCAAAGTATTTTGGTGCTCCATAGTGCTCTTAGGTATGGCTCTCTGGCAAATCTTCTTCAGTGTAAATTTTGGTAAAATAATGAAACAATGAATAGATTTTTACTATTTAAATGACTTTATGAAATTAGATTTTAAATTCCCTCTCATTTTTCAATTGTAAAAAAATAAATTCGTGTTTTTTTTAATTTTTTTGAAACCCGAGTGCGTCTATTAATATAACACAGCGTTACATTTTTGCATACAACACACTAGTATACTTAAACTTTTTGTAGCGTCGATATCAGATAATTATTTTTTATTTATTTATGAACCGATTCAACTCGTGAATAAATGTCTCAGTGCTTTATATTTATATATACACACCAATGTGTGTTGTTTAAATAAGAACATTCTTATGCTTTCAAAGTTATCTGAATTTTATTTGCAAACAAAATAGTATATTCATCTTAAATTATCTTTTAGGATGCATCCACATGACTTGCACTACTCCATAGTATACATTTTCCTCTTAAAGTCTCTTTATTCTTAAAAATTTATTGTTGATTTTGATCAAATGTGGGGAGAAAAGATTATAATATCAAATGGACAATTCTTCAAATTCTAACCCATTCCATATTGCTCAATGTCCATCGTAGAGTTCTCCCTTTCCATCTCCAGTAAGTTCATATTTTATTTATATTTCAATTATCTAATTGAGTTTTTTTTTTATCCTTGTCAATATGAATAAAAATGTATCCAAATTTTTAGGATCCTGATTCTAAATCGATTTTAGATGTAGATAATATTCCACCAATTCAAAAACGTCGGAAGCTCTTATCAGGAGAAAGATACCGCAAGTAGTTGGTAGATGAAAATGGATAATCCTTTTATTCTATCAATAGTATCATGCCATCTTCCACCCACAATCCTGGGTTAGCGACAAAAATAATTAATGTTGGGTATAGTTTGATTTTAACAAACCAATTGCATTGTGATTACTAATATCATCGATGTAATAATGTCAATTATTTTTGAAATTAGGATTCTTATGATGAGCGACCTACCTATCATCTTCCATTGCACCCCACTACAATTTCAAATCGAGAGAAGACTGCAATAAGAGAAGAACTTAGAGAGGAAGCATACGAGGAATGGTTGAATCAATCACCTATTCATTCCCACTACATCGAAATTCACTAATTAGGAATGACTACAACAATAGTAGTTCTTCACAAGTTGGAAATGGAGTCAATGAAATAGAGGTTGGTATGGATGATTATTTACGGGATAAAACTTCCATGGAGACAATGATTTTAGATGCATTCCATAATGATGAGCAAGGGGATGATTCTCATATCATTGATACCTTATTCGAAAGTCTGAAATATGATTCCACCACCCCTCTCTTTGGACCTAGCCGTTCAAATTCTACCTAGATGGGGACACAAATGTTATTGTACAACTTGAAAGAAAAGTTTGGCATGTCAAACACATGTTTCTCAACAATATTGAGGTAACTAACCATTATTAAGTCCCTTATAATTTGAGAAATCTTGTCACATAATCAACATTAAAAACGGTCGATTTTATGAACTTTAAATGACATTGTACATTTCTATTGTCCACTAACAATAGGTTATTCAAAGATAAGGTTCTTCCGATTGATAATGTCTTTCCTAATAGATGTGAAGAGACAAATAAGATTTTGGAAACATTGGGTGTTGAGTACATATCATATCATGCATGTCTGAATTATTGTATTCTATATAGAGAGAATATGCAGACAAAGAGATATGTAAAAAATGTGGGCATGACATATATCATAAATCAAATGAAAATGGTAAATCACATGGTCCTCCTCATATGATATTGAGGCACATGCTTACAATCCTAAGGATTCAAAGGCTCTTTCATTGCAAAGAACTATCTATGTTGCGGGGATGACATGCCTAGCACAGAACTGAGTTTGGAGCTATGTGAATCCCAACAGATCGAATATCCATGAACCATATAGATGATACATGGCCAAAATTTTTTAAGAATGAAGTACGAAGTCTACGACTCAACATGTACATGGATGGTGTCAACTCATATTCCCTCCAGACACCAACTATTATTTTTAGCCTGTAGTAGTGATCAATAACAATATCCCCCCAAGGTTTTCTGTGAAGAATGAACATCTTATGTTGGCTCTTATATTCCTTGGTAGAAGAAAAGTGAATAATATGGATGTCTACCTACAACCATTTGTAGATCAATTGAAGGAATTATGGGAAGGGATACATGTATACGATGTATCAAGACCCAAGACAACAGAGAGGAGTTTTATGTTTTATGGAATATGTTCTTACACCGCACATGATTATGTAGGATTAGGAGTTTCCTCTGCTAAATTACATGTTTATTGATTTTTTTATATACATAACAATATTTTTTGGCATATTTAATTTGTTGTGATTGTTCTGATCTACGAAGCTAACATGCTCTGTATACATTAATGTTTTCGCAGGTCTTGTAACAAAAGACTATCATGAATGTAAATGTTGTAGACATTCTTTGAAGGTTAGGTGGTCCAATCACCTATGAAAACTAGTGCACGAATGATCCAGGGTATTCCTCCCATAACAACACCCTTACAGAAGAGAAACATGTGCTTTCAATGGTAAATTAGAGAGAACCCAAAGGCCTGCAATAATGACACCAACAAAATGGCTTAGAGCATATGAGAGAGAGAAGGAGACGAAGATTACATAATGTTCGATTCAAAAGGGGAGCCTATGTTCGATGATCCATAATTCTTCGACACATATGTTGAGAAATTTCCCATTGGGATACAAATTAAATATCTCTTTTATTATCTCCCATATTGGTAGCATCTTAAGATTGACAACTTACTAGATCACATGCATATATTTAAAAATGTTTCATCTTCTTTATGGAGGAACATATCATCAAAATAAAGTAACATATTGGATATTAGGAGAGATCTTATTTCTTCAAAAAGTAAAAAGAAGCATTGTCTAAAAAGGGAAAGTATATGAGAGGTTGGTCTCTCTTGGTCTTTCAGTCAAGGTGATGTTTCATGGATATTGAAGAAATTTGATCTTTCTTTGGAAAAGAAAGTTACAATGGTTGTGAAGGTGTGTTCTTTATATGGGTCTTCACTACGATGCACTTTCACTATCCAAGACCATTTGTCGGGGTTAAAATCACATGACCATTTGAACCTTCTAAGAGTATGTATGTCAAAAACATTATTTTAGTATTTGTTTTATAAATTCATGCCATGGGATAAAACATAATTAATTTTGTATGTGTTTACTTTATAGTGTCATTATCCTCTGCTCGTGCATGGGTGTGTGAACCTTGACTTCCCCCAGGACCTACGATGTGACATATCTAAATTATCTTCATTTGTACATTGGATCACATCAAATGAGATTCATATGGCTAGAATTCAATGGTGGCATCAAGAAATAGTTGATATTGTGTGTATTTTTGAGAAGGAATTGTCGACGAGTTTCATGGACTTGCAGGTCAATCTTCTAATTCACCTAGTACATGAGTTTGAATTATTCAGAGCGGTTTCCTATCATTGGATGTTGTTCTTAGAGAGGTACATGAAGAAATTGAAAAGATTTGTTCGACAAAGGGAAAATTTAGAGGGGTCTATGGCAGAGGGGTACATATCATATGAGGCTTTCTATTATGCTAGTGAGTACACCAAGAAGATCGAAAACACACTAGGTGCGATGATTTGGGACGATGAAAGGGATGAATATAAAATACAAGGGGAGCTTCTCCAAACTAATGGAAAAAGGCACTTGATAAAGAGTAAGTGACTTATCATTTGTCAAATTTCTACACAATAACTATTTTCAATGAACTTCATAATGTATATTTTGAATTGATATGTACTATATGTTGATTTTATTTCATGAATATATATATATATAGAGAGAGAGAGAGAGAGAATTCAGAAATTGATGTCATCAATAAATTCATTCTTTACAATTCATAGGCAACACAATGGTGGGTCACATTGTACGAACAGATGAGGAGGAAATGGGAAAGTGTCAAGAAATAATTTAGATGGTTGAATGGTAGAACCATGCATTATTCTGATCATTTAAAATAAAATATGCCAATCATATGCCCCAACATTTTGGTTGTTGAGAAAGACAGAGAGAAATACAATGCATCTAGTCGTTACCCATATGCTGAAGAGGATGCACTAAACATAGGGATGGGTGAAACAACTCAGTAACAACCTCTTTGCTTATAGTTGTAACTTCACAATTTACATTTGAATTGTAACATCTATATTTTATATTTTATTGGTCGTCTTATTAGACACATGACACTGTGATTTTTTCACTTTGTTATAGGTGCATTTGTTCCCATCTATGTGGGCATATGGACATCATTTTAATACAAAGGATGTCGATGATGGACTCTTTACACAAGAATACGGAGTGGAAGTAGAGTCCTACCAATTTATTTGTGCTAGACACCGTGATCAAAACCTAATACAGGTGACGTTAGGTTATGTTGGAAATATACAAGAGATCATTCGAGTGGACTTCACTTCTTTCCAATGTGTTATTTTTAGGTGAAAGTGGTGGGACACCTTTGATTGGAATATTGTAAAGGAATATCATATTGGGTTTGTGTTATATTCTTTGCATGGTGAGAACTAGTGAGGAAAAAAAGATTCCTCGGTTTGTGTGTCCATTTTTGGGCCATCCAAAGTTTTCGTGTCTATTTAGGGACAAAATTTTGGCACATGGTTTTTTGCTGATGGTTTTCTATTTCTAGTTAAGGAATTAGGTTTGTTGACTAATATAGGTAATTGGATTGTGGTTTTGGATGATGTTGGATCCTATATGTATATTAAATTGTAAACAATGTATGATATGAATGAATATAGAATATGCTGGTTTTCTCGGAATGGGTTTCCAAGGGAAAAATATCGACATACTGTGTGTTTTTTCCATTGTATCTTTTCTGTTCTTTTATTGAAAATATGTTTGCAGTAAAATATTGTAGAAGGTTAAAATCTACAGATGACGATAGCTGGATGATATGTATCAACTCTAGAAATATGTGGGATGAAGCTAAGGAGACTTATGTTTTCCTAAACACTGCAACCAACTGTGTTTTTACCCATATGTGTTGGATAGGGATTGGTGGTTCGTATCAAGACATGACCCTATATCAAAATATATTTTTTAGAAAAATTGTGTTATCATGCCAAGCGAGCAAGCTAATGAGGGTGATGACAATAGAAAATGATATGTACATGTTTTATTTCATCATTAATATTGTTGTTGTATAATTTTGTTATCTTTATTTCACTAATTATATTTTTTTTATTCATCTTCTAATATAGGAAATGTTAAGTTAATTATAAAAAATATTTGAATAATTTTAGTTGGTTAACAATCAATTTGATGCGTAATGTGTTTGTCTTTTAAATTATTTTTGATTGCATGGAACAATTGATTGAAAACAAATTTTATATTGTTATTTGAACACATTTATATGTTTCTTGATGTTTAATTATATAAAATTTTAAGAATTATTATCATGATAAATTCATAAGAAATATTATCATGTTAAAAAAGGCCTCACGATATTAGATGTTTGACCCTTTAAGAACACATTGTAGAAGCATTGAGACCTAAAAAAGAGCATAGTAACAATGGCGTACTTAGAATTTTGATGTGTATAGAAGGTGGAATTTATCCATTTATTAACAATCCTCTTACTCTTGGACACACTGAAGCACTGGTATAAAGCACTTTTGTTAGTGATATGACTTTGATCCTTATATCTCTCAGGGAAATTATTTTAAGATTTGCATTGTAATTCCTTTCTTGAGAATTTGAGTTGTGAATATTTTAAACCATGCGTGAGTTATTTAATTAATATTTTTAATTATATATATGCAACGACATATAATATTTTTATAGTTGGAAACATGTTTAGATATTGAATTGTAATATTTTAATTTAAATGGAGGAATCTCCAACCAATAGTTTCCTCCATTTAATGAGATACTGTGAAATGGATCTATTCCTCAGCTAGCAAATTCTTGTGTCAGTGATGGCTTCAGGCTCCAAAATGATTTTTACTTCCTCGTCAAGTTCTGGAAATATAGTTTGAACTGAGATCTTGTCACCTATAACCTTCTTTAAGCATGAAATATGGAAAACTGGGTGTACTCATGAATATGCAGGAAACTCCAATTTGTATGTCATAGTACTAGTCTTTTGCAACACCCTATAAAGGCCATAGTAATTTGGTTATAATTTATTAGCCTTGTTGGCTTGCTTGAGAAACATATGTTTGTATGGTTGTAGTCTTAAAAACACCCAATCCCCTACTTCAAAAATTCTTTCACTACGATGTTGATCTGCTTGTTGTTTCATGCGATTTTTTGTCATGGTCAGGTTGTCCTTTAATATTTGGAGAACTTGTTGTTGATGCTCTATGTGATGTTCCACTGCTTGAACCTTAGATTTTTATTTTAGAGAAGTGATGGAAGGAGGGTGGTATCCATAGATTGCCATAAATGGTGTCATTTTTGTTGCAGTATGAAAGGAAGTGTTATACCACCATTCTGCCAAGGGTATCCATTTGAACCATTGTGTTTGTTTATAAAAGACAAAGAAACAAAGGTAGCCTTCTAAACATTTGTTCACTATCTCAGTTTGTCCATCAGATTGAGGATGATAGGATGAGCTATGAGCCAATTGAGTACCCAAACAAGAAAATAATTCTGTCCAAAAATGTTTAGTGAAGATGGGATCTCTGTCACTTACAATAATCTTTGGGCTGCCATGTAGCTTTTGAAATGTCTCCATGAATGTGGTGGAAACTATATTGGCTTTGAAGGTATGAGAGAGTGCACAAAAGTGTGCATACTTGGTCAGTATATCAACAATCACCATGATGACACTCTTTCCTTCAGACTTCAGTAACCCTGTGATGAAATCCATGGAAACCTCCTCCCAACGCTGGCTTGGGATGGATAATGGTTGTAAAAGACTTGGGCTCTTAATTGTTTCCACATTATTTTGTTGGAAAACCAAACATTCTTCCACAAACCTTTGAACATCAGTTTTAAGGCCATCCCCAAAAAATTCCTTCTTGACCCTATGGTAGGTTTTCAAAAATCCTGAGTGCCCTCCTATTAGAGAGGTGTGCAATTCCAATAGTACCTTTTGTTTGAGTTGGGATTTCTTAAATAAATATAAGTTATCTTTGTACCATAGTGAATCATTTTTTCATGTAAATGTATCTGATGCACTGGAATCTTGCTGCAAGCTTTGGATGAGAGTCCACACTTTTTCGTCATTCTTCCATTCATCCCTTGCTTCTATTATCCCATCGGGTTGGATGATCAAGATAGCACAGAGAAAGGCCTCAACATATTCATCCTTTCTTGAGAATGCATCCGCCACAACATTTCACTTCCCTTTTTTATAGACGATTTCAAAATCATAACCCAATATCTTGGTTACCCATTTTTTTTGTTCTTCTAAAGATAGTCTTTGTTCCAAGAAGTATTTAAGACTATCATGATCTGTTTTGACCTTGAAGTGCCTACCTATTA
>ML776738.1:638982-657904 GCA_009831015.1 Picea engelmannii
CTTGAACTTGAAGAAGAAGGAGAAGAAGGAGGTGTTGATGGAGGTGAAGGAGGAATATGAGGATGGTCCTCTTCCTCTTCAATTTTTCCCTTTGAAGAATCACCCAAAACTGGTCGCTTCCGTTCCAAGTAATCTTCGTACAAAACTTTCACCATCTCCGACATAGCATGGAATGTTTTCTAGAATTCTTTCTCATCTTGAGAAATCCCTTCTTCTGATGCCATCTTCTCGCTGTGAGAAGCTCTCTTTCTCAATCCAATTAATGGATTCTCTGCAACAAGCTCACGTTCACCACACTGTAGATTTTCCCTGGTTAACATGCAAAACTCAAATCCAAACGTCAACTAGCTCTGATACCACTTGATCCGTAGGATCTTTTAATGACTATGGTTGAGTTTTAATTTTGCATGCATTAATTAACCATTTGAGAACTTAGTGAAAGAATGAGGAAAGAAGAGGAATTATGACAGCCATATACATATATGCAGATCTGAAATGAAATAATAGACAACAAACCATAACATGCATATTGATAACGGAGTTCGACACAACTTTTCCTACGTCTCAAGGCCTTTGTCTTTGTGGGGGAGGCTTCTATATTTTTGTTCAAAATCTCAAAAGTACATCGCAGTAGTGCCAATTGGTTACAAGACTGATCTAGTCATGTTTGTCTAGATCTCTAGAACCTTGCAAAGAAAACGAAACACAAAACGAACATCCGGAGCTCCCAAAAATGGTCCAACAACGTCCGCTCCTCAATATCTTCCCTGCATAAAAATGGCTTTGGCTTGGCTTCTCTTCAACATAACTCTGCTTTTACTGCTTCTTCATGGCCTCAAACAGGCCTGGTTTATATATATTTGAAGTTGGTTGCTCATCTCCAACTTCCTCCCAAAATTTGGGCTCCAAAAATGCCCAATATCTCCCAAAAATGGAGAAAATCTATTAATTACAGGCATAATATCACCGAAAAATCCAAAAACATAACAAAATAACCCACTGCATAAAAATTATTGGGCGCATCCCCCAATATGTGTGCTCTGGGTCATATGGAGGCGGCCATGTGGCCACGCGCCCATGCGCTGGCCCCCTCCCCAGTGCTAGCTCATGGTCCTGTGGGTTATAGCATGGAATCACGGGCTTTGAACTTACCCCCGTGCTCCGTTATAGGATATGGTTCCGGGTCACATGGGACCACCCAGGAACCAAGGGCTAGTCCCTATCCCAAACTCCTGTGTCGGTTAGCCCTGCTCCGTGTTTGTGTGGTGAACTGTGGTCGTATGCCGAGGGTTGGGACTAAGCCCCGACCCTTTCCTCCGTTGACCTTTCCCTCATTTGAATTCAAATAAAATAATTCCCGTATAGCCAACAAGGAACACCCACGGGCCGAGCGGTTAGCCCGGTCCTGCCAGTCCGTTGCCCAGAGGGAGGTTGCGGGTTCGACCCCGATCGATCCATATGAATTTTATACAAACCGACGAACCAACCAAGGGGTGCCACATGGCAGCCCATGACTGGGCCACGTGGCACCTCAACAACCAACCAATATATGACGCATCAGATGTCGATTGGGCCATGTGCCTGCCACCTGTGGTCATACATCTGCCATGTCACTGCCCTGTCACGTCAGCTGCGGACGTTATCTGTGCCACCTGTCACCCTTACAGTGGTGACATGTGTCACCCCTGGATAGGTCCAGCTGTACACCAAATCAACCTGCCATGCTCTACCATGTGTCGTCACCCAAGTTTGCCATGTGTTGTCTCCAGAAGCTGCCATGTGTTGCCTTCAAGAGCTTCCATGTCAGCCTCTACGGACTATACGGACTGTACAATCATCCCCTTTTTTTACCTATTTTCCTTTTCGGACAGAACGCGATATCTTGCTCATACGGAGCCCGTTTGACGAAGTAAATATATCACCGGAATCAAGAAGATGAGACGGATGCAATGGTGTTGGTTTCGTCGCATTCGGAGCACTTTCATTTTTGAGCATTTTTAAACCCTGTCAGGCTTCTAGATCCGATTTCGGATCATGCATGACACTGAATTATAGTTTATATAAAGACTTGGTTGGTGTCTTCCCCATTACCAACTTTATTTGTGTCAGATATTTCAAGGGTGTCTGGCCTACAATCTCATCCATGCGTAACATGGTGGGTGTAACATGGAAATTCGAGCTCTTCTGTGCTATTGTATGGATTAATTCCTGCTCGTTGGGCACAACCTTGGCTCATGCTTCTGATTTTACAGGGACTGACTCTATTCCTATGCCCTCCCTCTTTGTTTCTCTAATTTGTTCTAGGAGTTTCCTCATGTGGGATAGCTCATCCTAGATCCAGTCCCTTTTGTTTTGGGTGTCTTCAAACTCCTCAGTTGCCTAGTTGTGGAATATTTCAACCACGAGGTCCGCATCATTCTCTGTGATTGTATATTTCAGTGGAGTTTTGTGTGCCTTAGCCTTCATGCATGCACCCCCGATGTGTATGATCGACCTATTGGTTTGGCCTTGTTCCTGTTGGGTAGCACTTGATGTGGTCCCCTATGCTGTCTCAACCTCTTTTTCATGTTGCTGCTGTGCCTGGGTGGTGTCCTTTTTCCTCGCTTGGTTACCTTTCATTGGTGCACCCCCTTTCTTTTGTTGTGTCGACTTCTGACCTGGACTTGGCTTCTTGGGTGTCATTTTGTCTCTGGAAGGTGTATGTTCTTTCCCTGGATCAACCTCTTTATCCATGGACATCTCTTGAATCAGAACTTGAACTCTCCAGTCATCTTTCCAGTCCTTCATGGCCATCTCTACATCCTCTTCCTTGACGCTGTATCACATTTGTAGCCATTCCTTCTAGTTATCCCTTTTTTCTTAGATCCAGATGGTATGTCTGGTCTCTTTGAAGTTGGCGATGTCCTGATATTGCATGATCACTTTTAGCGTAATCTTCCAAGTGTTGGCAATGCTTTCTTGCAGGTCATTGTAATAACCTGCGTACATGCCTGCATTTGCACTTCTGGTTTTGGGGTTTGAAGTGCTCCCGAATGATGTGTATCGCATTGTACGGAAATGAGTGGTTCACTCACAAAAGTATGTATACTTAGGCTCCCTCCATCTGACCAAGGTGATCAGGATGAGTAGCCAAGAGTAGTGAAGTTATGTCCCCAGGTCCTGCGTGTATTTGCAATCCTCCAGGAACAAGTTTAATAAGTACTGGGCCTAGATGAGAATAGTACCCTCCACGAATTGTGTTGTAGTTGCAAGGACCCTGACAGGGACTTCCTCCTTGTGGCACTTCCTGATTAACTTTCACATTGTGAGTTTGGTGGCTAGCCTTGTTGTTGCATCACTGATGCACTTGATGATGATTATGCACAACCCTCTTTCTGTGCCATACGTCTTCTTCATCTCCTCCACCAACACCTTTTCCTTTGTCTTGTCATCGAGGAACTGCACAAGACTCTCCCCTCAAGATGGATTCCCTGTAATAAATGCAATGAGCTCTATGTCTATTGAGACAGGATCTTCCACCCATAGGTACCCTCTATGGGTAAATTCGATCAACTTCTTGACGCAATTATTTACATCGTAACCCCTTCCAAAGTTCAGGATATCCAACAGGTTTAGAATCCCGGTGTTGGCCAGTCCGACTACCCACTGTTTCGATTGGAAAATTGGATCTCTGAAGGGTCCTATCTGCATGCTCTGCAGGTAAAATTGCGTGGAATATTCAGGGAACTTGTCCATGTCAGCCACATTGTGGTCTGAGTACCATAGTTTTTCCACGCATGCTAATAAGATAGTTGTGATATGCACCCCTTCTGGATTGCATGGTAAGACTATGGCTATTACATCCTGCCTGCACGGTCATCTTGCTACTGGATTCTTTCCCTTCCGATGTGGTGGATTACTCGAGGTTCCAACCTCCATTTTTCTCTCCTCTATATACGCCTCCTTTTATTCGATGAAATCCTCTACTATGCCCTCTTTTTGTTGCTCCGACGTTGTTGTGTGTGACCTCTTTGGCGCGACTTCTTCTCTTTGGTTTGGGATAGTCCCATTAACCCTCGAGGCCTCTTCAGGGTTTTCAGGGAGTGAAGTATAGCCTGCATCCTCAGCCTACTAGATCTGTCCCACCTTTGACATATCAATGTCCATGCCAACAGTTGTTGTTTGTTTGGTTTCCTCCACCATTGGTGTGGGGATCCCTAGTTCCATATTGGGCGAAGGGATTTCGTCCAAGTTGATGAATTTGGTATTTCATGTTGGTTCTTATTCGATTCCATGTGGCTGTTGTGGTTCTCTAAGGGTTCTTCGAGGTCGTCTGAAGGCCTAGCTTGGCACACCTAGCTTGGGTGGTGCCATGGTGGTTGAGATGGTTTCTGTCGAGCTAGTTCGTTCTGTAACTCTTGCAAACTCACTCTCTTCCTTGTATCGCTCAGTGCTATTCTCGATTTCAAAATAAGCCTTCCGATATCCTCATGCTTTCCTTATATAGAAATAATGTGAAGCTTCTCGGAGAAGTTACATGAGTTGTGGTTTAAATGAATTGGCACTTCCCATGTACCTTCCATTGAATATCCTTGGTGTCGCCGATTGGCATGATTAATGTGACATCATGTCGATCATTCTTGTCATTCAATTTCAATAGACACCGCCAGTTAGTGAATATTTTTTGTAGCCGCCATTTTCATAATTTTCGTCTTTTTCTGACCGTTCTTCCTTTTTTCAGCGTGCTAACTATTTCAAGTGTGCACTATGGTGCTTCGTCAGTGCACCTGGAACTTTTATTTTTGTCATGCTACCTCTCCTTTAGCTGTGTGTTATCTTCTATTGTTCGGTGTAGTAACCTCTCTATTGTTGTGCATAGTCCTTTATTGTCTGGTGCATTTTTTTTTTTAAGTGCTAGGAGGTTAACTGTCCCTATACAGCTTCAGTTGACTCCCATTGATGATTCCTCTGAGTTTTTCTCCTCCCAAATCCTCCAGATGTACATCTCCCAAATCTGTAACAACCTTTACTTCATATGGTCCCAACCAATGCCTTCTGAGTTTTCTTGGGTGTTGAAGAGATCTACTATTGTACACCAAGACTAGGTCTTCTTTCTTGAAAATTTTCCTCTTGATATGTCTATCATGTCAATATTTGTCCCTTGTTTTCCATACCTCTTGGTGAAACCCTAATAGAATCCTATCTTCTTCCATGCTCATCAGTTGACTTAGTATTCCTTGTATTTCACCTTGCTCTATCATGTTTTTAATTGCTACTATGCGCAAACTAGGTACCAAAAATTCTAATGGCACCATTGCTTCTTGTCCATACACCAATATGAATTTTGTATGCCTTGTCAATTTTTTACATGTGTTCCTGTATGCCCACAGTACTGTTGGTATCTTCAAATCCCAATTGTCTATGTTGACATTGAAAATATTTGTCAGTGCATTCTCAAGCATCTTATTAAAGGATTCCATTGTTCCATTTGCTTGAGGATGATATGGTGTACTCTTTTGATGATAAAATTCAAAATCCTTCGTCATCACCTTAATATTGTTGTTAATGAAGTGAGTGCCTTGGTCACTCATCAAAATCCTTGGGCATCCAAATCTAGTGATCACTTGTTCAAACAAGAAGTGTGTTGATGTCTCTGCGCTGCAATCTTTTACTGGTGTTTCCTCTACCCATCTTGTTAAGTACTCTATCGCAATAATAATATACCTTTCTCCTGACCTTTTTGATGGTGGGTTAATTGGTCCCACAAAATTTATTTCCCATTTGTCGAATACATTCAAGGTTACTTGTGGCCTTAGGGGCATCTCGACCCGTCTATTCGGTTTACCAACCCTCTGACATACATCACATCTCTGGCAATAGTCCTTTGATTCTCGGTGAACAATCAACCACCATATTCCTACGTGCAATACCTTTTTCATGGTATCTTTTCCTCCATATTGTCCTCCTTCTATTCCCTCATGGGCCTCTGCTAAAATCATAGGTATTTCATGTTCTAATACACATCTTCTCAAGATGTTGTTTGCACCCATCTTGTATAAGTGTCCTGCAATCAATTGTTAGTCGACAACTCTAACTACCAGATTTTTGCTTCTACGGAGTGTTGAATTCTTGTGGCGCAGTCCCTGTACTCAAGAATTGAATGATGTCTGCAAAATATTCATCAACTACTTGGACTGCAAATAATTGTGCATTAGTGATCCTTGACAGGCGATCAGGTCTTGCATTCAACTTTCTTGGTTTGACTATCACTTCAAAGTCAAATTCCTGGAACAACAATAACCATCTACAAATTCTCCCCCCCCAACACTAGCTTGTTGACGAGGTATTTGAGAGTTGAATGGTCTGTAAAAATATTGAAATGATTTCCCAATAAGTAATGTATGAACTTCTGAAGCGCATAGACCATAGCTAAGCCTTCTCTCTTTGTGGTATTATAATTATGCTCCGACTCTGAGAGTTTTCTGCTAGCAAATGTTATAGGATGGTCTAAATCCCCTATTCCTGGTTGCATCAGAATAAATCCAAGTTCTATGGTTGATGCATCTACATGCACACGGAATGTCTTTTCCCAATTCGGGAATACTAGTATTAGTGCGGTTACCATCTTCTCTTTTAGAGTGTCCAACCCTCACTGACAATCCTCATTCCACTGAAACTTGTTGTATTTTCTCAACAATTTCTCCATTGGTGCAGTGATTTGCACATACCCTTTTATGAATTTTCAGTAGTCTCCTGTGTGTCCCAATGTTTCTCTTAACTGGCATATTTATTTTGGTGTTGGTAGATTAAAAAATACTACAATCTTGGTAGGATCGACTAGCAAGCCTTGTTTTCATAGTATATGGCCCAATAGTATCCCAAAGGGTGTTTCAAAGATGCACTTCTTGATGTTTAACAATATCTGACACTTCATTTATATTTATAACATCAACCTCAACACCTTTACATGGTCTTTCAACATACTGTAGACTATCCAATCAACCAGATATACCTCTAGAAACAGATGGATAATTCTTTGAATGAAGATATGACTACTATGGAAAATATTGTTGGTGCATTCTTTAGTCCAAACAGCATGACTGTGTACTTGTAGTACCCCCATTCTATGGAAAAAGTGGTCTTGTACCTGTCTTTTCGAGCTATCTTGATCTTATGGTAGCATGAGAATCCATCGGTAAATGAGTAAGCTTCCTGGCCTCCTACATTCTCCAACACCTCATTTATGAAAGGAGTAGGGAAAGGGTCATGTAGGCAAGCATCATTCAATTTCCTCAGGTCAAAACATATCCTTATTTGTCCCTGCTTATTCTCCTAAACTACCATAGGGATTACCCATTTATATTGGTCTACCCGTTCTATGATTCCAACCTCCAACATCCTATCAATTTTTTCTTTCACTTTTTTCTTATATATTGGGTTTATTCAATAAGGTATATGTCTGATCGGTCTTGCCTCAGATCTGAGAGGTATCTTCATTTCACCTAGATCTCCTCCTATTCCTTTCATTTTTGTGAACGTTGTTGGGAACATGTCATTGTACTTGTGCAATAACTCTGTTATGCTTTCTACTGTCTTCTCATCCCAGTAGTCTCCAATGCTAGACATTTTGGGATTCCCAGTTGTCCCAATGTTGACTTTCTTCACCCTGATCGGAATAACAAATAATTAGGATTCCATAGGTGGAAATTACACCTCTCTTTCACCTTCAACTTCCTCTATCTGAATGCTTCGTGGGTCATCTTCATCTGGTTCTTCTTCCTGCACATGGTAGCATGCCAATAGTTCTTTTACTATTTGTCTGTTCTATTTTTTTATCTTTCGTCATGAGTTCAAATTTTGGTTCTATAATGAATCTCACCTTTCTGATTCATTTATGTGTCGAGTCTATGTTTCGGTTCTCATGTTCAAATGAGAAAGTGACCATAAAGTTATGTTGTAATACTATCCAATGCGTATTTCCTCTGCGTAATTCCTGGTCTGTATACTAGTTTGCTAGAATCCTTTCCAATGTGTGAACAAAATGATGGGGCTATTCCTATTGTGGTGTCATCCTCCATAGTGTTCTGCACTTCTCAAAGTGTTCTATTGGTGCCCCCTATATGTGATATTTCTTCAGTTGGTTTCTTCCTCGTTCTGCACAAAATCTGATGCAAAGTAATCGCTTACATTGGTACCAATCCTTGACTGTCTCTTTGTGTGCACCCCACAATCTTGCAGGTGTTTCCTTGAGTGTTATATCCAGGGCTAAGATCCTCTTATTTTCTAAAACTTCATCTCTGTATCATGTTAAGAATGCTTCTAAGTCATTCACCCCATGGATGCTGGGAGGTTCCCTTATCTCCGTACATACCCATCGTACTGCGCAGTCTATTCTTGCACATATTCTTGTGGAGACTTCGTGTACTTTCTTGCCAGTTATCTAAGCCCTTAATGTGATACTTCTCCAATTGAGTACCCCATATGCAATTGGGTTCACAGAATCTCCTTCTCGCATGGTTGTTCTGTACAACTGGTTAATTTCCTCTAGGCCTAAAAAAGGGGGTTCTAAAAACCTTTCCCTTTCTGATGGGTCCAAAGGTGAAATGACTCTGTATTCTCCTGATTTGAATGTCATATTCCTTGTATTTAAGTTGATTATGGCCTGATTGTCAAACTCCCAATCCAAGCCAAGCAATGCCGGATAAATTGTTGTGCCATCCACTATCTTTGTCACTTCGAAATTGGCTTTAGTGTGCACTCCATCCAAATCTATTAAAACCCTCTTTATTCTTCCAATTGGTAGAACTCTGTGTTGATTTGCTAGTTTCAGCTAAATAGGTGAATATTCTGATGTGGGTTCTCTCATACATTTCCATGTCTTCTTAGGTAACACATTTAATTCATATCCTAGATTCAGTATAATATCTCCCATGTTGAAATCTCCAATGTTGGTGTTCAGTCAACACTCTCTGCTTGTTATCCTCCTTGTATGGAGATGATTAACTATTTTATGTTATAGCTTTCCTTATACCTATGTGTTACATATTTCTAGCATATTTTGTAATACTTTAACAAATGATGGATCATTTAGTAGTTTAACACAGGATTGGAAAAAAACCTTATTTGTAGTTACTTGTCTCAGGGGTCATGTTTCTTTGGGGTGGTCCAATGATGGAGGCATCGTGTATGCTAGTACTTCCTGAGTATGTTGTGTAATCGATGTCGATGAAATGTCTAGCTTCAATAATTCTTGTCTGGCCTGCTTGAATATCTCCTTTTCATTTTGCGCATCAAACTGCTTCTTCGGTTCAACATTCTTATTCACCCATTGGTTTTGTGCTGGATTGTGTCCTACTACATCATTTACTGTCTTAGATCCTCATTGCGTAACTATGTTGATGTTTCTTTCATCATCCCTTTCTTCCACCAAAATTCACTAAACATTTTGATTGTTCTGATTTCTCTTTTCTTGGATCTTCCCCAATAGTGTAGGAGATTCTTCTGTGTCATAATTTGATGCGTGACAATACATACATGTCGTAGGTGGAAGTGGAAATTCTCTTGTATAGTGTCCTGGCTATTGAAAGTTGTAGCATACCACTAGTCCTCTGCCTCTTCCAAGGCCTCCTCTTCCTCTTCCTCCACCTCTGTAGCCAACTCGATCTCCTCGTGGTGCATTGTATTGGGGTGACTAGTTCTACTGTGTAGGATTATAATGTGGATGCACTGTATTGTATTGTGGTTGCACAGTGTTATATTGTTGTTGCACAGTGTTATATTTCTACTATGCAATGTTATACATGGCTCGTAGTTGGTTAAACAATGGTGCGACTTGCCTAGTCATCATTTATGCCTGCACCCTGTAAGGATATGACGTTCTTTCCCTCATTAGGTCCATGGTCTACTGACTTGAAAAAGTTACAATATGAGATCTTAGGTATTATCTCATATTTCTACATCATTGGACAGTGATATGGATCATTCACCTATTTCTTATAGATCTCACACCATAGTCCTCATGTTGGAAATGACTTTGGAATTCTTGCTGCCATGTACTATGCGAGTGTTGGACATTCATTCTGATGGTGTCCTTCTGTCCTACATGTGGTACACCAAACAACTTCTCTTTTGTCCTTACCTTTATTTCGGTTTAGCTGGAATTTAAGTTCTTCAGATCCTCCTTTAGTTACTCTATGGTTGGATCTGTCTTCTGATATTGCTTCTCTTCTAGTTGTAGGCATGCCTATAGAGCCTCTTCCTGGGTTTGAAACTTTTGTTGTCGCAAGGGGTATTTCAAGTGTGGGAGTATTGAATTGAAAAACAAATGCCTATGCTGCATATTTGTCATGACATACTTTATCTTTCCCTTCAATTGTTTGAATCTCTGGTCAATATCCCATAGAGATTCTCCTGGTTTCTTCCTAATCTCTATCATCTTATTCATATATTGATCCTCCGATCTAGGATTCTAGAATTCATTTAGTAATAGATTTTTGACATCTCCAATCTTTCTTCTTGTCCTTGGCGGACTATTTGCAAATAAAGTCATGTACCAATCTAGTGCACGGTCTCTTAGCATGATAACTAACTGTGTAAGTTTAGTTCCTCATCTGTGAAATGTTTTTCTTCCCATATCTTTTCACAAATAAACAAGTGCTTATCAAGGTCCTTCGATGCCTCTCCTTTGAATTCTGGTAACCTAATGGTGGGATCATGTCCTCCCATCCTAAATGTTGAACTACTACCTCCATGGAGTGTAGATACTTGACTAATTCTTCCTGAACTATCTCCCCCAGTTGTTGTTTTTCCTTGTGCAAATGTAATTCCTGTTGTCTTCCTTATCTCAAAATTCGGTTGTCTAAATGGTGGTGTTCTTCTTGGTGTATTAGTCACACATGGGTTTATGGGTTCCACACTGACACTGATATGGATAGGAATGATGCCTTATATTCCTTCTCTTAGACATCTCATCTTCCTATAATATTTTGTGCGCAGGATTTACTCAATCTACTCCATAGCTCGAAGATCCTCTACCTCTTCTTCATTACTTATTAAGCCCTACCTTGTGGCTATGACTCTCTTCTTGGTGTTGATCTTATATTGTTAGGGTAGTCCACTGCACGTTCTTTCATCTTTTTCCATGATCTGCTTGATATGGTCTTCTCTCATCGCGATTGGGTCCAAGGACTCCATATTCTTCCCTTTATCCATTTCTCCCTCCATTTTTCCTTCTCTTGTTAGTGCTCCCCCCCTTCCCCCATGCACGCAGAGAAGTTTAGATGTCTGACGCCATTGTCATTACACTTTTTTTATATAGTAATATATTCATAGAAGTATATAATGATCTGATATACCTACCTCGAGGTATGTTCAAGAACTCTTTCTCTGTTGCGCTGTAAGACTTCATCATATCTACTACAAATTCTGTGATAAATCCTGCAACAATGTTGTCTAACCAGAAATCTACTGCACACGTAAATTTATTATCAACTTGTTGTAACTACGCAATCTCTACAGGATTCCACTCTAGTTATTTGATCCAATTTGTAGGATGGTTGTTTTTCAACCTCAATATCCACTCATGAAATACATGTGGGAAATCACATAAAAATACTTCATGCAAGTCGTTGAATACAAACTTGTCCAGATATTTGTGTGGTGTCAACTTCAGGTTTTTTAAATCTTTCTGCGCAAACTCGAGCTCCTTTGTTTTCAACCAGATCTCTATCTCTTCCTTCCTTGGATTCCACATTCTGAACATCCCCTTTTAGATTCTCATTCTCATTCTCCTAACGTCTTATCATCTGATCTGGAATTCGTTTGATGCATATTCCGTATATCTCATTCACTCAATCCCCTCCTATTCCAACCAACTGGAAACATAACCATTTGTTGGATTTTTACTCTTCTATTTTATCTATCCTGATCCTACCTTATTGTCCTATATTGACTCAGGTTCATATTTAACAAGATTCCAACAAAATACCTCTAAAACTATCGGACCCTCTAGTAAACCAAAAGGAAACACAACAAACAAAGTGTACTGTGCAATCTCACCTAATATATCTCTATGCGTGGCTGCAATACTCAGGTGTTTGCAACCTAGGATTGAGTGGAGATATGTGGGTGTACTTTGTAATCTTTATTTATTTTGTCTAACATCTGATTATAGCCGTCCTTCTATTAATTCATGTGAAACATCATATCTAACTAGTCACTTCATTCACCTATCTAACATTCAACACTTAAAAATAATAGAGACACATACATTCAATCACATAACACAGGTGTTACCGTGGTTCACCCCCTCCTGGGCTACATCCACAAAGATATAGCTCTCAAGATATTTATTATGGTTCTGTAATATGTCACGTCGCGGATGTTTACAATCTTATATCTTAACCTCTCAACAGGCTCCTCGATCCCTGTGAGGCTGACTAGATCACACCAAGCTCCTCAACCTGCAATCTAACCCTCGGGATTGAGTTGCTCACTACTTCTCTAGATCACCAACTTACTGAATAGTACATTTCTTACAACTCTCTGCTATCCATCCTTTCTCATCATCCTCTCTCTCCCTCTATCTCCCCTAAGTACTACTTATTTATATCCTTGTCTCATCAACCATTAAAATACATTACAAAAACCCTCACCCTAACGTTGTTAGGTTTTCCTTTCATGTGCACCTTGCATACTTCCCTCACACCTATTGCTAACTGGGTCTGCATCTAAGATCCCCTCTTGGGAATCATCTCCCCCCACATATGCATCTACAAATGGGTCCTCGACGTAGCAGGATTACGGACAAAAGTCAGCCTAGTCTCTGGAAACCCCTTAAACAATAAGAAAAAAATATCTGAGGAAAAAGGGATGTTCAACCTCCAATGTATCATAACATGAAATTTGTCTAGTGCTATACAAAACGGTCAAAAAAAAGTGGCCGACCATCTGATATGCCATGGCCTCTGTACCAACGAGTCAACACAATACAAAAGAGGGAAACTAATGCACTACCCATCACTGGTAAAGTGTGTTTATGCAGGAGCATCACTCCATCTCAGCATGTGCTAGTTAGAGTTCACACATGGTGCGCATTCAAGGAAGGGAGAGGCGTCGCCCTCTCATTTTCCCTTGAGAATCCAAAGAGAGATCCAAGCATTTAATGATGACGAGTTGGAGGAACAGAATTGTGCCTTCGCACAAGATGGAGACAAGGTCACCATTAAGTGGTTGACAACATAATGGATCTGCACCCGATTTGGAGCAGATTTCCATCATTGTAATTTTCCCTCTCAATAGGCATTTTGAATTGTGATTTGACACCACTAGTTTAGCTTGCGAGGGAAGCTCGTTGAGCCCCTCTTGTATAAATATTTGTATTTTTTCCAATTAGGGAGGTTGGTTAGTTGGATGTAGGTTGCAACCAGATGCATAGGGAGAGAAACACAGAGAGTCCAGACTCAGTTGTAGCTCCGCCTCTACTATTGTAAACTGACATTCCACCATTAATAGAAATTGATAGTTTTTCTTGTTTTACATTTCTGTGTAATGGATGTTGCGTTATGGATGTCATTTGCATGTTTTTGAATTGTATATGAATGTTAGGAATTGTCTCCAGGGATAGATATATAGTTTTCTATGCGCGAGTATGTTGAGTTAAGTCTGGATCTCTAGGCTAAGTGCAAAGAGTGTGCAACAGAGGGTGGAAACTCTATGATCTGACTCAAGGAGTGCGTGTATGGATTTAGTGGAGCCAGAGGAGAGACTGTTAGGAGGGCATACTAGATTAATTCATAGACTCAGAGAGAAATTTCAAGGTGGTTAAGTACCTTGGAAAGAAATATTGTGTGGGAGGAAGCACAACGCAGAGTTACTGAACACTTTGTAAGACTCTGCCAAGAGGGCATAGAGATATTGCAAGTGTGGAAAAGGATAGCACAACTGGAAGTGTTGTTATCCTTAGGATAATCCTAAAACTTCTGAACATTTTGAGGGAGGAAGGCTTTACAAGAGTGCATCGACAAAGGAAAGGAGATTCCTTAAACCTTTCCATAAGGCTAAGGGAGAGGTCGTCGAAGAACTGATCCAAGCAAAAGGAATGTGCCTAAGGTATTGTAAGTTCACCTTACAAATCTCAAGAGGAAGAGCGAGAAATTGCCAAGAGGGAACGAGAAGTTCGCAAAGGTATGGGGAACCTTGGAGGTTTTCAAGCCGATCAAAGTCACAGAAGAGTTTGTGTAGAATTCTGCAAGTAGTGCAGAAGGAGTTCGAGATAAACCTAAGTCTCGAAAGGTGAATTTGTGCTAAGTGTGCAAAAGGGTCGAGGACTTGTCGAAGTCCTGAAGGCCATGAACATCGTCCATCACTGGAGGAGACAGCTAGCAGAATATCGATAAGTTCGGGAGCAAGAACTTCAGGAAGTTTGTCGTGAGTAAACAAAGATCTTCACGAAGTCGCGAAGAGAGATTTCAATCCAGACCATTGGATCTGGAAGAATATGTGGCATAGATCCATGCATTTTGGAGGAACAACCCTTCAGAGAAAATTCAAGAGGAGAAAAACTGAAGAGCTGGGGAAGTCGAAGTAATCCAAACCATCCATCGAGATAGGATGCGTGGCAAGGGATCAACATTTTGTTGAATCACAATTGACAGAAATAGAGTCGGAAGAGAGAGGACTTGTGAAGTTCGAGCTCATGAATTGATCATGTTTGTTGATCATGAGACAAACGAGGACCGTAGATATGGTCCCAAAGGATTCGTCAATTCAGAAATTGGGGATAAGGGAGAAAGAAGTTCCCAATAGTCTCGAAGCATAGGATTGCAAAGGGAGCTAACCCACGATTATAGCCTGTGATCACATCAAGGAAGAAGTCTTGCACAGGGAGCCAACAGAGTTGGTGTTGAGAATCAAAAATCACTAAGGAGGGGGTTCGGGGGTGCATATAACCTGCGTCGAGAAAGTAAAAGGGCACATGTCAAGTTAAATTGGTTCCATCGGGATCCCAACAAACCATTCGGTTTGATGACTTGAACGATCCTAGACCAGGAGGTCAAGCCAGCCTCGAAGGAGAGAGTAGAAGGGGGAGGTTGGCGTCATGTGTTATGGTCATCACTAACAATGAGAGGCACCTAACCTCCTCTGCACTAAAAGAGGTGATCTGCATTTGTCCACCGCACACCTAAAAATCAACTAGGGATAGTACATCAACCCCAATATATCGTTGAGAGTACATAAGTTGACTCTCTATTGCAACACCTACTGGGACATATGGGAACTGGGGAAAATCCTCCCCTCTCCTAGATAGCCTAGTGATAAAGTAAATATCCTCCTCAGTGGGATAGTACCACTGATCCAAACCCACATGGAAAACCTGTTGATGGACATCTTATATATGGATCATATGCACCAACAACCTAGAGTGCCCATTTAGGGATGTATCCTCCTCATAGAAATTAAGGAGGCCCACATTCCTCAAAAGAACATGAGTCATTGAGGGTGAGGGTACAAATCCCTGTCCCTCTCTCTCACCTCCCATTCTCGTACAACATTGTACAGGTCGAGCCTCTGCTATTGCTGCTGCTACTACTCTTACAAAGAAATATATACTCTTACAAAAAATCAGAATTAATTGATATTGAATTTTAAGTTCATTATTCAAGCTCATGGGAGATGGATCATAAATGAATGTCTTTGAAGAAAATCAATATCTTAAATGATATACATTAAACAATAATCATTAATAATCAAAGAACATGGATACATCTACAAATTTTGACCAAAGTACTTGAAAAACATGTTTTAGCATCAATCTCTTCTAGATTTTAAGTTCTTATAATCTTTTCCTCCTTTTTTCAAAGTAATGGTCAATCACGTTTTATTTTTATGTAGTTAATTGACACTATTAGATGAGGTGAGGAGTTTTGTAGACTTGAAAACAATTGTTTAGACTCAATGATAAGGATAAATAGGTACCTCTTCCTTGCTTTCCACTCTTTACAGACCCTCTCTTCCACTATATACTCTTATAGTTGGTTCTCAAATCCAAACCATTTACTTCATTCCACATTCAGAATATGAATGGACTAAATCCCCCCATTTAGGTAGTTATTCACATGGTCACCTCCTACCAAGAAAACTAGAACTAAGACAAATTATTAGGGAAGACATCTAGAGACAATATATCCAAGTTACTTTTGTAGATCCCCCACAAGGGATTAAACCCAATATCTCCTATATGTAGATAAATGTATGGATGAGAGAGGTGAACTTACTATCATCCCAATATCTACAATTTACTACTAGATACATGCACTCTGTAGAGTGCTTGTGGGTCCACTTCCAGTTTGTTGAGATAGATTTTGATTGTAGATAGATCACCACATTTTACAAGAAAACTATCCGGGTTGACTTCACTACTTACACGAGATTGATATGGAGGCTCACTTAATTTTCTAATACCCATACTTAATACCCTATTTGAGGTCAATTCATTGCCTCTACTAGGAGTTAAAAAGCTCCCACTGGACCTTATTTGGATACCTATATCAATAGTTCATATCCGTGTACGGGAGGGAATCCTGTAGGCCTATATTTATTTATTACACCACATCCTCCACATCATCTCCTCCTTATCGTTGCTACCCAAAGGAACCAAAAGGAAAGAAAATCATAACACCATCTCGTCTTCTAGACCAATGAGATAACACAAGGGAGACACTCACCCTTCACTTATGAGACCTTGACAATGTTTTCATGGATCCCCTTGTTTAATACTTGTTTTATCAAAAATTCCTTACATCTCTAGTTGTGGTGGGAAGGGTTGGAGCCATTCCATACCAAAAGATCCTAGCCTATACTACACAACCATATTTCACTATCAAATGTTATACTTGGAAAATAGATTATTTAACTTAGATCTCTTACTTATAAGAACTACAGGAAAACAGATTATTTAACTTAGATTTCTTACTTATAAGAACTAGAACTACCTTTTCTCTCCTACTCTATATTAATATTGTTGTACTAAAAAGGACTAAGAAATGACATTATTCTTAAGAGACGACCTTTTATTGTATTTAGCTTAAGATAATAAAAAATTATTTCGCACTATTAACATTATTGTGCCTAGCAATCCGAAGTTTCACCGATTCATCATCACTACTCAAACATTACTATAATTTATTTATTTGATTTTAATATAATATGGCAATAAAGATAATTTTTATGGAAGAAATAATTCTCTAACTAATGCAATGATTAAATGATAGTAAAAGCTACCACGATGATTAAGTTGTTGCAAATCCTAAAATGTTAGTAGGTTATTTAATAAGTTTGTAATGGAGAACCATGATGCAATTATATTTGTTTAAAGCATGTCTATTAATATGTGCCAAATATTAACCCTAACCCTAATTTTAACCTAATCTTAATGTTTTTAAAAATTGTTTTGCATTTTTAATTTTCTATCTTTTTTTCTTCAGTTTGTAACAAAATCTTGAGCAGTTGTAGCAGGTCTCACCAAGAGAACCTTCCCTTTCATTAATTCTCGGGCTCTTCCTCGATGTTGGCTCTTCTTGCATTGTGGTTTTTCTCTTTGTTCACATACTTTACGCTTGAGCAGTAGCAGGTCACACTAAGAGAATGTTCCCTTTGATAAATTTAGGTCTCTTCCTCCATGTTGGCTTTTTGGCATGGCCGATTTTTCTTTGTTCATATACTTTCTAGTTGAATAAACAAAAAAAATGGGGTTGATGAGCCTAAATGCTTTCTAACATTTTTTTATTAACTATATCAATTGATAAATTTCGGGTCTCTTCCTTATGTTGGTTCTTCTGTCATGGCCGATTTTTCTTTGTCCACATACTTTTTAGTTGGATAAATAAAAAATGGCGTTGATGAGCCTAAATGCTTTTTAACATTTTTTTATTAACTATAACCAGTTGATAAATTTCAGGCCTCTTTCTTCCTCCATGTTGGCTCCTGTAAATGGCGGATTAGTTGGATAAATAAAAAATGGCGTTGATAATCCTAAATGATTTCTAACATTTTTTTATTAACTATAACCAATTAATAAATTTCAGGCCTCTTTGTTCCTCCATGTTGGCTCAAAGTCCACTGAAGCAGTGACTTAGGGAAAATTGGGAAATGGAAAAAAAAATTGAAGAATGAAAAAAGTTCCAAGGAAAACCACTCACAAATGGTCGGGCACCTTCTCCATGGTAGACTAGAGATCAAAACCTGGAACGTGCACCACTTCAATCAGCATTGCACAGCAATCATCCTTTCCATGTGGTGGCAAGGATGCAGCCTAAACTTCTTTTTTAGAATAAGAACAACAAGAACGACTTGGCCATCATTCTTATGTTGTTCGAAGGGCTTGATAAATTGTGAAGCAAGAAATGCAGAGAGAAAGAATAGAACAAAAAACAATATATTAGAATATAAGAAGAAGAGTACAAAACGAGTACATGAAGAAGTTATGAAGTAGTAAGTACTATGCAAAGGGAAATAGTTGAGCTAAATAGGCTCAAGCAAAACAAGAATAGAAAGTACAGCTAGCCAGGATAGTTGGCAGTGTACAGTCAGCCTGTTGAGGTTTCATTATATTTAACACTCCCTCTTAAACTCAACAGTTACAAACATCAGCACTGATTATGCCTAAGTGCTATCTCTGAAAATCAAAAATAGATTTTCCTAGTGGCTTTGTAAAGATATCAGCAAGTGGATCGACCACAAAATTGTAGTGCAATATCACCATTATTGACTAGCTCGTGTATGAAATGAAAACGAGTGTCAATGTGTTTGATTTTCTTGTGAAACATATGATTTTTGGATAAAGAAATTCCTAGAGTTGGATCCTTTTCTGTATGTGACATATCTTTCAATATTCTTCTCAGCCACACAACTTGACAAGAAGCTGAGGTAGTAGCGACATACATTG
>ML776738.1:670331-685019 GCA_009831015.1 Picea engelmannii
CCTTCAACCATATTCTTTTTCTGTAATAACAATAAATCAGGATGATTGATGTGTCCATACCTTTGATGCCAAAGAATCTCTGTTGGCATAGTTGCAGAAGTCAGTGCATGATGTGCTTTGCTGGTAACATCAAGTTTGTATAGGCCTCCTTCTCTAACTCCCGTTGCAACAGTTTGGAAGTGGTCCAGCAGATCCTTCACTATGTAATAATTCTTGAAGAATTCAACCTTCAAGTTCTGATCTATAATGGTGGACACAGAGATCAAATTTTTCTTTATTCCTGGCACATACACCACATTGTGAATGTGATGAACAGTACCATTCGGCAATGTCACAGGAATGTCTCCATATCCCTTCATCTGATGAGCGCGGTCATCTCCAAGATATATGCTGGCACCATTATGTGTTTCTTTAAAATTAGCATACCAATTTTTATTACAAGTCATATGTATTGATGTTCTGGAATCCACAAACTAGGCATCAAAATCATCCATTTCAGCAGATAAAATAGTGTTAGACACAAACAACCTAAGATCTCATGAGTCAAAATTTGGGGGTTCATCAATATCATCACTAGCAATAAATAATCTGAGATCTTGATTTGAAGATTTTTCTGCATAATGACCTGAATGTGTTCTAGGTTTATTCATAGCCTCATCACTTTTCTTCTTATGATAGTCTTTAACCATATGTCCAGGTCGACCACAATAAAACAACCCTTTGACTCATTCCTATCAGATTGCATACCTTGATTTGGAGATTGTCTTCTCTGCGATGAACTGCCTCTCTGCCATGAACCGCCTCTTTGCCATGAACTACCTCCTTTGTCTCTTACTCCTGATCTCCCTCTCACAGATCTATTATTTCACCACAGTGCCAAATATTTACTCCGAGGCTTCAGATTCCCACGCCTCTCTTCCTCTTGCAACAAAATACCTGTTAGTTCTTCAAACCTAGGAGGTTTCTCCCTTGCTGTAAGACCTGTTACGAACATATGATAATCTTCTAGCATACCATTTAAGGTAATAGTGACCAAATCAGTGTTGGAAACAGTTTCTCCTATATTTACTAACTTGTCTTTCACCTCTTTAATACTACCCAAAATTGAACTAACAGATTCATTTCCATCCATCTTAATGCCTAGCAATTTAGTTTTTAGAAACAAAATGCGATTTGTGTTGCTAGTTTCATACAATGCTTTAAGAGCTATCCATGTTGCAGCAGAAGTTGTAGCATCTCTAATATGTGGAATTATGTTATATTTAACTAACATGCACAACAATAACGTTGCCTTGTTTTCACGCTTCTCCCAATCTTGGATCTGTGCCGCTGTCGCACTTGCAGCCGCATCAAGTTTCAGTTCAGCTCCCTTCGCAATGTTCTAGACACCATAGCCCTCCATGAACGTCTACATCTTGAATTTCCAGTTAATGAAGTTCGAGCCATCTAACTTGTTGGCTTCGTTGAGGTAGGTCTCTGCCAGAGGATTCACCATCTGTGCTAATGGATCTTTGTATCACCAAGAATATCAAACTTTGGTTAAGTGTTGAGGAGTCTATCGCTCTGCCTTCGGATCCACTAATCCAAATCTACTTCTGTTCTCAGCTTAAATCATGCATGCAACCACTTTTAAATCACAACACCACCTCACATGCATATATCAATCTTTAAATCAAGCATGCATCTTTAAATAAACTCATGCATATATCAATCTTTAAATAAACTCACATCTTTAAATATATCAATCTTTAAATCATAACACCACCTCACATGCATATATCAATCTTTAAATAAACTCATGCATTAACTCTTCATGCAAATACTCATGCACATGCTTTCAACGCTTCATTCAAACTCCATGCATGCATTCAAAATCCACTTTTTCAAACTCATGATCTGTTTGATACGTAGAAAAACTCACGAATTTGCTCACTCTTCCACGGAATTTCAACCTCCATGAGCTCACACGGCACAACAGTCTTCACGCAACCCACGCAACTCAAACCCATGTGCCTCTTCTTATCCAGCCTGCGAACCAACAAATATTTCTACACCTCACTCTCGTGGCTCTAATACCAAGATAAAATATGCCAAACAAACACACAGTGAGGCTATGCTCACTTCTGTATTCTTCAATGAAGACGGATTACATCTTTATATAGGAAAAGACTCTCCCGAGTCGGTTACATGCAAACCAAAGAAAACTAGACTCTCAACTATGAATTGACTCTTAACACACCTACAACTGACTCTCACAACTGAAGCTTACAACTAGCGCTTACAACTGGCGCTTACTCCATTATTTGCAAGTATGAAACCCGCAACATCAATTTCCATTGAAGTCCTTTCAATCCACGACCTCCTCTCTAATATTCTGCAAGCTCTGCGATCTGTTGCCTCCATGCTAGCTCCTCTCGGAGTTTTTACAGGCGCTGCGATCTGTTGCCCACTATAGGTGTACGACTTCTTCTTTGTCTTTGATACCAATTTGGAAGAGGAAGGGGTGAATTAAAAACAATTACTATTGTATGAACTCAACACAGAAATACACAAAACCAAAAACCAAAAGAGAAATACACAAAACCAAAAACCAAAAGAACTCAACACAGAAATACACAAAACCAAAAACCAAAAGAGAAATACACAAAACCAAAAACCAAAAGAGTTAAGACTCTAACATTTTGATGCCTCATTATTTTTTGAATTAAAATATAAATACACAAATTTTACTAATAATAGAATTCAATTATTTTAAATCTTTCTTCAACTAACTAGAACTAAAACTCTAAAATTAAAACTCTCCAAAAATTAACTAAAGCAATGAGCATATTTCAAGTAATTACCAGATTTCAACCATTGATATTATTGTACGTAATAATTACGGGATTTCAGCAATTCATATTATGGTACCTAGCCGTTTAAAATATTCATCCTCTCCAGTAAAATATTAATATAATTATTTTATCTTATTTTAATATAATATGGTGATAAAATAGTGATTAAAGAATGTATGATTTTCTGTTACAATTAAATTTAAGTTTTTGATATTATTGTACCTAGCCCTCCTAAATTTAAAATATTCATTTTTTAAAATAAAATATTAATATAATTATTTTCTTTTATTTTAAAATAATATGGTGATAAATAATGATTAGAGAATGTATGACCCTCTTACACAATTAAACTTAAACGTGCAGCTTTGAAAAAAAACAAGGAAAAACTTAATTATCCAACTTATATATTTTGGTAAATAAATTTTAATATAATTTTTATAAAATATTAAAAATAAATTTTATATTCTTTTGTAATGTTTATATTTTTGACATCCAATTTAAATTTTTATTTACAATATTATGATTTCTTTATTTACAAATGTGTGATGTTTATTTACAATATTAAACATTTGGGACATACTAGACTTACATTAGGTTATACAATTATATTTGTATTTTTATTTACAATATTATGATTTCTTTATTCACAAGTGTGTGATCTTTATTTACAAGATTAAACATTTGGGACATACTAGACTTGCATTAGGTTATACAATTATATTTGTATAAAGCATATTTATATTGTAGAAATTATGGATATGATATATAACATGTTTATATAATTTAAAATTATATTTATGGAAATTGGAGTGTAGTTTGGATTTTATAAATTCTAAAATTTTTATGTACTCATATTTGATCATTTTTGAAATATTAAATTTAGTTAAATAAATTTAATAATTTATAATATTAAATTATTTTTTATTATTTTCTATAATTGTTTTATTTTATTTTATTTTTATTTATATCTATAATTGTAAATTAATTTTTTTTTTTTTAATTAATTTTTTTTTTTTAGAAATTTTTGGAAGAATCACAGTTTTCAATTGTTTATGGATGTTTCGGATTCACAACAGGATCCATCTTCAGGATAAAAAAGCCTGAGGAAAAACAAGAGAGGAACCCTAATAAATATTAATGAGGAGTGTAAGAAACCTAAAGTTGGCTATGTGAAAACCTAGGTTTGAAAATATTTTTAAAAATAAGTATTTAATAAAGATTTTGTTTATTAATATATTAAGTGATTTTTTATTTAATTTAATAAGCCAAATGGTATTAATATTTTTTTTTTGTAAGTAAGTAGTATTATATATAGAAAACCTTCCAAAACCAAAGTAGAGGTTCAAAATACAGACATAGCCATACTGTAATTACTGGACTGCCCCAACAGAGGGGAAACCAATCCAGCCAGCAGGGGGGGCAAGCATAAGTGGTGTAATATTCTAAGAACAATAATCTCAAACTGTCTGGTCATCAGCTAAATAGAAGAGAAGCTAATAAAACTTAAAGTACCACTATGGACCTAGACATTTGTCGAGTAACCTGGCCAGGTGGCGTGGATGGCCTCAGACCATGGTTCCTCCTTGACATACATCACTTGGTTTGCCCATTGCATTCTAGCTTCCACACTACTCTCGGCTCTGTCGGCACCTGTCAAAGTATCCTGCAGCGGTCGTTGTGCTGAGTCCACCTCCATGACCATGTCCTCGTGCTTGGCCTACTCCAGCCCATTCCCTGCAGATCGTTGCACCTTAGCGTTTCCATCACTGGTAGCTGCGCAAGGTTCCTCTGCTGTAGCCGTCCCTACCGCGTTCAAGGGGAAAGCCTCTTGAAGGGAGGAAAGGAGTTGAAGAAGGACCGCTACCTTGTCGTCCATGGCTTGCAGACATAATTGAAGGTCCTCCACCCCCTGACAGAGTTCAAAGACCAAGCCAGAGAGGATGATGAGGCTTTCTCTTAGTTGCGGGCCGAAGAAAGAGTCATAGGACTGGTTCTCGGAGTTCCATGGCTTGTGAGGAGGAGGTGGCTCTCCCTCGGTTTTCCTTAATGAATCAGGAACTGGTATAGGGGCAGGCTCAACCGTTGGCGTGGCAAGAAGGGGACGCGAGGAGGAACACGACAGCCTGGGGATGATAGCTAGACAATCAAATCACGCAACGGGCGGAGCGGGAGAGGGAGGCAGAAAAGGCTCGGGTTGGATGGAAGGGGAGGACCAAAAGGAGGGCGAGTCAGGAGGCGAGATAGAAGGACGACGAGGTTTCCATGGAGAGCCTCTTCGCGGCCTCCCCCTTGGGCGCGGCATGAGGTACTTCTCGTGGCTGCCAGAAGAGACTAGGTGCGACAGGCAGAGATAAAGTGCCTGGAGACGAGTAGGGACTGCAAAAATCATGAAGGTTCGGGAAAGATCAGGCCATGGCAGCAAAGGGGGGAGCCATACAGAGCGCGAGCGGATACGAGGGGCATACACCAGCAACCAAGCCATGAAATGAGGCGCAAAGGGAGAGGGAGGCTGCATAAATGAACTGCTTACGACGTCTTAAGAGCAATTTAATGCAGGAGTGGGGTGGCGGGCGGTGGCATGAGCCCGTCACATGGCTCCATGCCCCGTTGGCTGATCTCTGCCTCCGCTACGCGCCAAGTGTTCCTCACTAACACCCCATGTGGGGGAAATGGTATTAATATTATTATTAATGTTTATGCTAATTATAGGTTAAATTAGGGTTAATTTTTAAAAAGGTAGTATTAATATTATTATTGATGTATTAGTGGTAACAAAATATATTTTGGTATTAATTAGGTTAGTCTTGAAATTGATTTAATTTAATTATCCAAATGATATTAATAATTATTAAAGTATTATAATAGTGTAAAGTTAAATTAGGATTAATTTGTAAAATGGTAATAATAATATTATTATTAATGTATATCACACAAATTTTAATAATTTTCTTTCATTTATTAATTATATTATAATAATAATTTAATTTTAAAATTATAGTTAAACCAAGTATTAAGTTGGTATATGAAATCTCCTTGTTTATAAAACAAAAGATCCTCTGAACACAAAACAAACCTCTGAATTTAACCACTTTTATATGTACATATATATACTTTTATTTTGTTGAAAAAAATAGTACATATTTCCAGTCCCATACAATTCAGTAAATTGTATTTTTGAGATTCCTACACTTATTACTCTCTTACAATAAAATATTTAATAAATCATATTTTAGAATTATTTTAATAAATTATATTTTTAATATGAGTTATGAAAAATAATGTCTGTAGTTATGAAAAATAATGTCTCTATCATTTATATTATATAATTTGAATTACTTTAATAAATTGTAATTTTAATTTAACTTATTCATTTCCATTTCCAATATCATGCAGAAATTGTCATTTGCTCGGAAAACATTGGCTGCGAAGATCTACGAGGACAATCAAGCCACATTTTGAAAATTGTGGAATTGTCATTTGCTCGGAAAACATTGGCTGCGAAGATCTACGAGGACAATCAAGCCACATTTTGAAAATTGTGGAATTGGTTTTCACTTGATCTTGGAGAAAAGAGAGGCATATGACCATGTGACAAATGACAAATTAACAAAGACAAAAGATTCCCCTTATTTCTTTGGAAGTATAAACATATTCTCTTACACAAAATTTTGCGCACAAACTGTATTTGATAGATTTTAGGCACAGACTGTATTTGATAGGGTGAACATAAAGATAAGATGATTCAGTTTTTCGAAATGTAAACATCTCATGCTAAGAGACAAAATTTCAGGCACAAATTTTCTTTTGAACTTATATGTATATATATTTTCTTGATATTGAATTCTTTCATATGGTAAACATATATGTACATATTTTTTTCCTGATATTGAATTATTAAATTCTTTCTTTATGTATATATATTTTATATATATATTTTTTTAGAATACTGAATTCTGTACTTTCTATTCTTGATTTGCTTGAGCCTATTTAGCTCAGCTATTTCCCATTGCATAGTACTTCTTCAGACTTACTACTTCTGAACTTCTTCATGTACTCATTTTATACTATCCTTCATATATTCTAATATACTGTTTTCTGTTTTATTCTTTCTCTCTGCATTTCTTGCTTCACAATTTATCAGGAATGAAATCTTTTACATTTTCAGATTACCATGACAAAGTGCAGTTATATAAATAATCGATCTTTTGTCATAAACAAAAACATCGATCTTTTGTCATAAACAAAAACATCGATCTTTTCTTATATTTTTAAGAGATTATTGTCATAAATAAAAACATGGATGAAACAATTCGATACGTATAAGTGCGGATGATCATGAAGATGCACATTGTAGAGAGTTGGGTTTGCCTCCCGCCTCCAGTCATACTTTCAACTGCATTTCGATATCATGTTCATCGGAGCGGTAGTCTGTTTTGTTCTCCTCTCTCTTTTCCTCCGGCCTCTCATTCATCGATTCGAGCGGCTTGCCTCCATCCACTAGTTTTGCATCTTCAACACGTGGGCTCTTTTTGTTGCGATAAAAACAATATAAAACCATCTGAGCCAACCCCAACGGCAGTCCAACAAAGTTTGGTGCCTGCGAAATATGAAGTACACCACAAATAAACAAATCGCTAAGCAGGAGCTTCATATAGCGTTTCTTACTGTGCGATATTGTCGGGTCATATAGAAGGATCACACGAATTTTTTCATATAAACTCCTAAGAAGAATTTATCTATTAGATTACCATGATGACAACATCTCTGCTGAGAGCGCCATAGACCATCCACAGCACACTTCCGAGAAAAGCGAACAACGAGAAATAGAAGCTCGGCATGAATTCCACGCTCTTGGTTTGGACTACAAGTCTCTGAATAAAACATTAATAATGCGCATTATCAGTAGATATAAGGGATGCTGAAAGTTGTCGAGCCTTTTCAGATTTTTTATTCCAGCGCTGGTATAATGCGCCACAAATATGAAAATTAAACAGAGCAGGGCTTACAATTACGGATAGCGGTGAAGCGTAGAGAATAACAGTCGCTATCATTCCTGCAGTTCCTACAAGGACCTTCTTATGTTTATGGTCATGTACAGCACAAAATGAAGCTATCGCAATAGCCCCAAAGGCCACCAACGCGCCGGCGACCATCCCGGCCATTTTCCTCTGCAATCAATATATAGAGAGAGACAATAAGTGCAGTCAGTCCAAATTGCAAGTGTAATATGCTAATCAATTATAAATAGGTAATATGAGGACTCTTCCATTAGGGGAAATATGATGAAATTCCAATATTACCTTGGGTTTAGGTGGAGCGAATGTGAGATAGATGCAAACGAAGCAGCACTCGAGAAGGAGGCCAATGCCATTGACAACCATAACTACAATGTTATCCCACCCATTGCTGATTAATGGTGACCCGTATAACGTGTAGAGGAGACAATTGAAGAGTGCTATTGCATATGGTAAGCCCGAAAAGCTCTCCGTAGTTCTCTTTTCAATCACCCTCTTGAATGTAGTACTGTTCACCAATATCACAAAAAAGTAAAATTAATGTTATGCCCAATACCGTGCTTTATTCAGAGCCGAATTTTAGCCTATTAATATATATGAACAAAATGATTATACTCACATTGGTGAACCATACATGAGCAATGCAAAGGCACTTCCTGTAATGTAACGTCAAGGCAGAAAAATTAGTGGACATGATAAACATCCCAGTTCATATAAATCTATCATGACTATCTAAAATGTAAAAATTAGGTCTGTTGTGGTCAGTATAAACAAAACTTCATATCTATGATTATTGAGGGCTAAGACATAGCTTAATGTTAAGGGATATGGTAGCGTTGAGAGACCTAAAATTCCAACTCCCAAGCGTATGAAGTTGTTCATCATTTCTTTGTTCTCAAACGCTAAGTTCTTTATTTGCGCAACGAGGAAAATAAGAAAAATACTATGCCTCTCAGCGAGGAGGTGGCACAAGTCTTTTGCTTATAGCATTTGGAGTGTGAGTGTACAACCATGGGAGGGTGGGCTTATACTTATACCCGTTTCCTCAGTTGCAATTTTACTTTGCTTTCTCTGTGTGTCTGCACGGATATTCTCTCACTTAGTGGACGCCATGAGAAAATCGTAAAGGCTGACTTATTCGACATGAGTACAGTAAACAAAAGGAAAGGTCCACGTTACTCGAATGGTTTTGGTTGATCCTAGCTCCGCAAACGCATTTCATCTTACTTTGTTTTCCTGGCAAACTGTCAAAAACACAATGTATATTGTATTCCTATCCCACAGGCAGGTATACACATTTATTTAGTATTCAGAATTTGTCACCACCATTGCTTTTGTTGTTGACCGCATATGCTCTACGTCATCTTTATTTCTCTTTCAGTTGAATCTGTAGTCTATTTGCAATATAGGTATCTTCGGACAATTTTCATGGGTACCTGGTATTCATTTCGTAATTAAAATGTATGTGAAGTTTCTTTTGTCGGTTAAGATGTAACTATCTTAAAAGTATTTCCTAATTTTTTATTCCAACCATTTTATTATATGGTGCATAAACATCCGCAACCTTTCATTCATGTACGAGCTGTAATCTTTTGCATCTCTATAAACGCCAATGAATCGCTCTTCTCCATCGCTTTAAGTTGAATCTTTCCGCTTTATAATCAAAGAACCACTCAAATCATTTAAAACTTTAAAACTTAAAATTAATATATGTTTGGTTTTTTTGTGTTATAATAATAGTGTTTGTAAAATTAGTAATATTTTAATAGTTATCAATAACCACATTATTAATAATTTGTTTTTTCTTTAGCAATTTATTAATGTATAATGTATTAATATACTATATCATATATTATTAACTATATTATATATTATTAAGGTATTTTATTTAAAACTTAAGAGTTAAAATTAATATATGTTTGGTTTTTTGTGTTATAATAATAGTGTTTGTAAAATTAATAATACTTTAATAGTTATCAATAACCACATTATTAATAATTTATTTGTTCTTTAGCAATTTATTAATGTATAATGTATTAATACACTATATTATATATTAGTAAGGTATTACTAATTAAAATATTACATTATACATTAATGTATTGATACTTAATTTATACATCACATATTAAGTTATTAATTAATTAATAATTTAATTTCATGTATTTATATATTAATATATTAATTAGTAAATAGGTGGTTGTTAATTAATACTTTGTTATTAATACATAAATAGGGTGTTATTATTTATTAATACTTTTTAATTAATAGGTTGTTATTAATTAATACTTTGTTATTAATTAGTTGTTATTAATTATTAATTAATACATTAATTAGTAAATAGATTGTTATTATTACATTAATTGATAAGTTGTTGTTATTTAATACTTTAATTTAATTAATAAGGTTTTAATTTCTCAATAACCTAATAATTTCTTAATAATGTATTTATTTTTTAATTTATCAATAATTTAGTAATACTTTAATAGTTATAAATAACCACATTGATAATACTTTAATAACCACATTGTTAATACGTTTAATAGGTTGTTATTATTTATTAATACTTTGTTATCATTTATTAATACTTTGTAATTAATAAGTTGTTATTAATTATCACTTAATAGAATAATTAGTAAATACATTGTTATTATTAAAAGTAATAACTTGTTTTTAGTATCATGTTTGAAGGTATTTCTCTTCGGTTTTGAACATAAATAATATTTCTTTGCAGTTTTGAACGGGAACAATATTTCTATGTGGTTTTGAGCGGAAATAATATTTCTCTGCAGTTTTGAACGGGAACAATATTTCTATGTGGTTTTGAACGGAAATAATATTTCTCACCAGTGTTCAACCATAATACTACTTCTCTGCGGTTTTGAAATTAATATTTCTCTGCCATTTGGAACGGGCATATATATATATATATATATATATATATATATATATATATATATTTATTTTATTTTAAGTTTCAGAAGTAAAAGTTGATTTGAGAGATAAAGTCAATCCATAATAATAATTGTTATCTTTTTTCTCTTATTTTCAATATGAGCACTCTACCACCTATTCCAAAAACTCGTCCTAAGAAGGGAAGGCCCCCCAAAATCACCCTAGAGATCCTTTACAATTATATGGAATCAGTAGAAAAAAAAGGAGAAGAGAGAGATGCCAAAATCCAAATAGAGTTAGAAACATTAGAAAAAAAAAGAGTGAAGAAAGAGACTTAAAAATCCAAATAGAGCTAGAGGCAATGATTGATAAAAAAATTAATGATACCATTCAAACTCAAATAGAGGATAGATTCTTAGGGTTCAAGAGTGAATTGCAGACAACGAAGGATAGAATTCAAGAAATGGAAAAACATAAACAATCAACCCAAGAAGGAGGGGTTGAAGAAAATCACAACTTGAGAGATAGGATTAAAGAGCTAGAAAAATAACTAACCAACAATTTGACCCTAGGATTAAATCCGATATCAAACCCATTAAAGAGGAAATGAATAAGCTAATCGAATTGGACCATGAGCATAACAAAAGAGCCTTGAAACTCATAATTTTTGGTATAAAAGAACAACAAGAGGAAGATACACTAGCAATAGTAAAAGAAGAATTAAAAAATAAATCACAAATTGATGCAACTTACCTCATAGAAGCAAAGAGGCTAGGAAAAAGTATTGATCACAAAAATAGGTTGATTGTGTCAAAGTAAGTTTTAATGACCATAAATATAGCATACTTAGTAAATCTCCGAGCTTAAAAGGGTCAGGAATATTTATAAATGAAGACCTCATTCCTGAAGACCAAGATGAATTAAGGAAGAAAGCTCAAAAGGTAAAAGAAGCCAGGAAAGAAGGAAAATGGGAAATAATTAGAAATTGAAAATCTATTGTTACAGATAGAAACTAGAAGGATAATAATAAATAGGAATTTGGGACACTTGGGATTCATTTTTGGAATTGTCCTGGCTTTCCATGGCACAAAGGTCCTATGATAAGTTGGATCTTAAGTGATATTGATATTATATGTCTAGCTGAAACTTGGGAGCATGAGGAGTCTAAGGTCCCTAACATGGAAGGATTTGTCTTATGGTCGGCATGGAACCAACAATCCCACCATAGAGGGATAGCAGGCATAGCTTGTTATATTAGAAAAAGAATTTCTCCTCACATTCAACTTCATAAGATTGACCCTCTTAATCAATACATTTGGATAGAAATTTCAGACACCAATGCTAAGAAGATGTATATAGAAATTTTTTATTTTGCACCTACTAATTCTACTTTTTATAAGAAAAATAATCTAGATAAAAATTATTCCTATAATAATTTAGAACAAGATATTTATAATCTGAAAAATGAAGGTAATATCCTTCTGCTAGGAGACTTTAATGCTAGGACTGCAACTAAACAAGCTACTCTTTTAAGTGATGACTCCAACCATAATCCTTTATGGCTAGATGGGGACCTTGTTTTATCTAATAGCTACAAAATAAGATATAAACACCTAATTAAGAATTTGTTTGGTACTGAGTTGGTCAAGCTCTGCAGCTCTCAAGACCTAATCATTTGCAATGGAGTAATGAAGAGGCCAAAATCCAACCAAATGACCCGCATTCATGGGCTAGGTATTAGTGTTGATATCCCTATTTCAAACCAAATAACAACTTTTGACCTTTTAAATGACCATGACCATGACTCTCATCATAAACCTTTAACCCTAACTCTAAGATTTTCCATGCATAGGAGCACCATTGAAGAGAATTCTGATAATCAAAGGAATTTGTGCTTTGACCAAAGTAAAGACATTTTCTTAAAGGATTTAAATAGTAAATTAAACCTCCTAACTTATAAGGACAACATTGAAGAACTCTATCATAATTTTACAACTACCCTTTCCACTTCTATTAACAAGTTCTCTTTAGAGGTGTCCCATAAAAAGAATAATAGAACAACCAACCCTTGGTATGCTAAAGAATGTAAAATTGCTAGGAAATTCATTAAGTATGCTTCTAATAAGCCCTTAAAAATCGATAAGATAAATACATACAAAGCCTTAATTAAAAGGAGAAAAAAGATACTATATCAATAAAAGGCAAGAGCAACTTTCACAACTATACAAGTTGGATCCTAAGAAGTTCTGGAGCCAAATTCTAAAATGCAATACTAAATAAAATAATAGGATTCCCTTAACGGACTGGAATTCCTACCTTAAAAGTCTTTACGAGTTCCCTAATTCCATGGACACCTTTCCTATTGTCCCTACAAAGGAAGAAGTTTTTTCTTTAGATGACATAGAGTTTAGGGTTAAGAAGCTTGCAAATGGGAAAGCTAAGGACATTGAAGGCTACCAAGCTGAAATTTTTAAAATCGGAGGGCCAATCCTTATCCCTCATATACACAAGCTCTTCAATTTAACAGCCAAGCACGGGCTTCCCTAAACCTTGGATGCAAAGCCTCATTGTTCCTATTTTTAAACATGGGGATAAAAACATTCCCTCTAATTATAGAACCATTATGATTAGCCCGATTTTAGCCAAACTTCATGGAATTATTTTGAAAAAGAAGATTAGCATTTGGCTAGAAAGTCACGGTAAAAGAGCTAAAGGCGAGGCCGGTTTTAGGAGATATCATTCATGTGTGGAACATATTGTTACCTTTAGGATCATTGCAGAGGAGTTCTGCAATACTAAAAACAATCTTTTTTGTTGTTTTGTTGACTTTAGAAAAGCTTTTGACATGGTTCCTAGGAAAAACCTTTCGAATAGGTTGGAAGAGATAAAAGTGCCTCTCGAGTTGAGGGTTACTGCAATAAGGATGTATGAGAATGTTATTGCTAAATTTAAAAACACTGAGGGCTGGTCAAAAGAGATTAACTGCAATATAGGAGTCAAACAAGGTTGTCCTTTGTCCCCTACCCTTTTTGGCATATACATTGATAAGTTAGAAGAATGCTTGAAAAAAGAAGGTTATGTCATCCCTACAGTCACTGGTATATTCATCAATCTTCTTCTTTATGCCGATGATATTGTTCTTATGGCAAGGATTCCCCATGAACTTTAAAACCAACTAAGAATCCTCAAGGTTGTTTTCTCCAATATGGGTATGATTGTTAATACTGATAAGGCTAAGGTCATGATTATTAAATCCAATAAGATCCCTTATGATACCTTTGTGTACGACAACAACAACTTGAAGGAAGTGACTTCATACCAATATATTGGAATTGATATTCACCACAAGTTCAATTGGAATTATAGCATCGAGAAAAGGATTATTGGTGGATGAAAAGCTTATTATTGGCTTGAAAACAATTGTAAATCAGTTGATCTTTGGAGTTGGGAGAAGAAGAAACTCCTATTTCACACTCTTGTTACACCTCTTATTCTTTATGGATGTGCAGTCAGGGGCTTTAGTATCTCTCGTGAATCCTGGAGAAAGATAGAGCAAATACAAAATAATTTTATAACCTATAGTCTCAAAATTAAAGGAAATATGCCCTATCCCATCCTCCTCGTAGAAACAAGCCTCTCCCCCATTGAGAGCATGGCTATGACTAGATACCTAATGTATAAGAACAAGCTAAACAACATGGAAGACAAGAGGCTACCTAAAATTGCTTCAAAATCAAGTCATAACCACCATAGACTCAAGTGAGGATGGCATAAAGACACCGAGTCTTGGCTAAACTATTTGGGAATCATGGAAGAAACCATTTTGCAGAATAAAGATACTATTAAAAAAAATGTCAAATCAAAATTTAAGTAAAAAATGTGGTGTGATAAAGAGTTAGAGGAAAAAAGAAAATTAAGGTATTATAAAGATGTAATCAACCCTA
>ML776738.1:685069-701474 GCA_009831015.1 Picea engelmannii
GTCACCTTTGTGACACTAAGAAGGTTGAAGATGAAAAGAACTTTCTCTTAGATTGTCGAGCCTATACCCATATTAGATCTCATTTTCAAAATATTGATCATACTACCAATCTTCCTAACCTCTTAACTCAACAAAAGTATGGTGATCTTGGAAAGCTTCACTTAATGTTTTTCGAGAACAGAAACAAAATTCTAAAGAATCAGAAGTAATCACTAACCCTCTTAAGGTACGATAGACCAATTAGGTCTTAGTGGACGTTAATCATCATCATTAATTAATAGGTTTTTATTAATTAATAAGTTTTTAATTTTTTAATAACCTAATAATATATTTATTTATTCATTTATCAATAATTTAGTAATACTTTAATAGTTATCAGTAACCACATTTTTAATAATGTATTTGTTCTTTAGCAATTTATTAATGTATAATGTATTAATAAAATATATTGTTTATGGATGTGAAGTGTGGGGCTGTAGTATCTCTTGTGAATCCTCGAAAAATATAGAGCAAATACAAAATAATTTTATAACCTATAATCTCAAAATTAAAGGAAATACACCCTATCACATTCTCCTCTTAGAAACAAGCTTCTCCCCCATTGAGAGCATGACTATGGCTAGAAACCTAATGTATAAGAACATGTTAAACAACATGGAAGACAAGAGGATACCTAAAATTTCTTCAAAATCAAGTCATAACCACCATTGACTCAAGTGAGCATGGCATAAAGATGCCCGGTCTTGGCTAAACTATTGGGGAATCATGGAAGAAACCATTTTGCAGAATAAAGATACTATTAAAAAAAACGTAAAATCAAAATTTAAGGAGAAAATTTGGTGTGATAAAGAGTTAGAGGAAAAAACAATTAAGTTATTATAAAGATGTAATCAACCCTAATCTAGAAAATCAAAATTATCTATCTGTTTTGCCAAGTGTAAAGAAAAAAAAAACATTGCTAAGATACCATAATGAAACTGAGCGTTGGTCAATTTCTAAAATGCCATGGGATGAAAGAGTGTGTCACCTTTGTGACACTAAGAAGGTTGAAGATGAAAAGCACTTTCTCTTAGATTGTCCAGCGTATACCCATATTAGATCTCATTTTCAAAATATGTATCACACTAGCAACTTTCCTAACCTCTTAACTCAACAAAAGTACCCATATTAGATCTCATTTTCAAAATATGTATCACACTAGCAACCTTCCTAACCTCTTAACTCAACAAAAGTATGGTGATCTTGGAAAACTTCTCTTGATGCTTTTCAAGCACATAAACAAAATTCTAAAGAATCACAAGTAATCACTTATTCTCTTAAGGTCCAATAGACCAATTCGATCTTAGTGGACTTTAATCATCATCATCATCATCATCATATATTATATATTATTAAGGTATTTACTAATTAAAATATTACATTATACATTAATGTATGGATACTTAATTTATACATCACATTAAGGTATTAATTAAGTAATTAATTAATACTTTACTTTTATGTATCTATGTATTAGTACATTAATTAGTAAATGTTTTAGTTTATTAATTAATTAATACGTTATATTAATACTTAATATCTAATAGGTTATATTACTTTATTAATTAATTAATATGTTGCATTAATAGGTTAATTTATTAATAAGTTGTTATTAATTAATATTATTAAAGTATTACATTATACATTAATGTATTGATACTTAATTTATACATCACATTAAGGTATTAATTAAGTAATTAATTAATACTTTAATTTTATGTATCTATGTATTAGTACATTAATTAGTAAATGTTTTAGTTTATTAATTAATTTTTTTTTTGTTTGTTAATTTGTGGCATCTAAGCCTTTAAAATCACCTGGGGATGGCACCCGGCCTCAGCCACACCAACCCTTAACATGGTTGTATTTTTTGACTTTAACAACATGGAGTGGCTTAACAACACACTCTGTCACCAACCCTTAACATGGTTGTATTTTTTGACTTTAACAACATGGAGTGGCTTAACAACACACTCTGTCACCAACTGTCCTACACCTCGGGGACTAGTTTATTAATTAATTAATACATTATATTAATACTTAATATCTAATAGATTATATTACTTTATTAATTTATTGATAGGTTGTTATTAATTAATACTTTAATTTTATGTATTAATACATTAATTAGTAAATATTTTACTTTATTAATTAATTAATAGGTTATATTATTTCTTATTTTTTACTTTTTTATTACAATATCTTAATTTATAAATTAATTAATATAATATATTATTAAAGTATTTATTAATTAACATATTACATTAATACATTAATATTTATACATAACTATTAATTAATTAATATATTATTATTTTTATACATTTAAGTATTTATATATTATTGAAATTTTTTTGCATTATTATTAATATTTTAATTAATTAATAGGTTGTATTGTTTATTTATTTTTATTTTGTTTTACAAATCTATAAATATCAATATATGTTTACAATATACTATTAATGTATTTTTTTATTAACATGTTACATTATTACATTAATACTTTAATATATTAATTTTTTTTTTTATGTATTAATACATTAATTAATTAAAGATTAATATACTTATTAACAAATATATTAGTGCTTTTGAACATTTATATAATATTAATGTAATTTTGCATTCTTATTAATTTATTAATAGGCTAGAAATACTTTTGTACATTTATATAATATTACATTTATATATTATTATAATATTATTTTATTAGTGTATGAATACATTAGGATGGGATGGAAAATTTTACTTAATTAATTGATATGTTTTAGTTTAATATTACTTTATTATTATTACATGCAACACTTTATTATTTTATTATGGTATGTATAATTTTATTTTTAATTAACTAATATTTAAATTTTTTTATTAATCTTTTAAATATTAATCAATAATTAATTTATTATCAATTAATAATTTATAATTTATAATTAATTAGTTATTAAAAATTGAATAATTTATAATTAATTAGCTATTAATAATTGAGTAATTAATTATTTATAATTAATAAATTATTAATAATTGATTAATTATTATTAATTAAATACTAAATAATAATTAATTATTTTTTAATTAATATTTAATTATTACATTTAAAATGTATTAATAGATTAATAGTTGTCCCCCATACATGTCCGTTGTCAACTATCAAGCACCACATGCACCACATTTAAATAAAAGTGGTAGATATAGGTAAATAAACTCATTAATTTTAAAATAGAAAATGAGACTATCTAAGTATATCAACCACTTTTACTTAAATATAATTAACCACTTTTAGTTAAATATAATTGTTACTAATATATCATAAAAAAAAATACATGTTATCGAATGGTTTTGGTTGATCTACCTCTCCAAATGCATTTCATCCTTATCTTCCTTGGCAACTGTCAAAACACAATATTTAATATCCCACGGTCATACGATTATTTATTTATTTAATATCCCACGGTCATACGATTATTTATTTAGTATTCACGGTCATAAGATTATTTATTTGTTATTGACAGCATAAGCCAACGAATATCTGGGCGTCTCTCTCAGTTGAATATTTTGTCTATTCCCATTATAGGTATCGGGTATCTTTGGTCTATTCGCATTATTGGTATCTGGTATTCATTTCGGAAAAATAAAAGTTTTTCCAGGTGCGTTTGTCGGGTTAGTTGTAACTATCTTAAAAGTATTTCGTATATTTTTCAACGCTTTTATTATATGGTGCATAAACATCCGCAGCCTTTCATTCATTTACGAGTTGCAATCTTTTGCATCTCTATATATGCCAATGAATATCTTTTCTGGATCGGCTTAAGTTGAATCTTTCCTCTAATGAGTGTCCTGGATTCATTTTAGTATTAAAATGTTTCTGGTTGCTTTTGTCTCACGGTTTAAATATCACGTTCAACTAATGCTTTACAGTTTGTTCCAATAAGTTCAATTATATGGTTTACACCTTATTCCCATCTATTTTTATTATAAAGTGCACGATTTTATTAAATGCTACATAACCACATGCATAGCATTCATAAATTATCATCTTTTACATCTTATTTTACATCTTATATTTCAAAATTATGGTTACTCACATCTTAAATGAACAAATTATATGCAAATTAACAAATTGTTAATTTATCATATAATGTATGATTTCATTATATAATATAATCCATAACCATATATAATAATCTACATGTAGAGTGGAGAATAATACTCAACTATGTGCGTCTAGACTATGATACCATCTAGGTTGAAGTCAAAGTTGTATCCACTTAAATTTTTGTTGGGAATAGTACAAAATATGAGAAAGGTAGAGTGGAGAATAATAATATTGAAGACCTAGAGAATAGTGATGAGTAGTGATGGACAATTAGTAAGTAGCTATGCATGAAAGATAATCACTTTCCATTGTGTATTGTCTTGAGATTGTTGTGAATAACGAGGGGTCACGTATCGGCGTTTACAGATGCTCGATTCCAAAACGAAACACAATCAGTATTGCCGAGACGCGAAATCACAAAAAGGTTGTGGGCCTGGACCTCCTCGGCATTTGGAAGAGCCCAACAAAATGCAACAATCCCCCGAGTCATGATATGGTCTGTGGGGCCCGCTACTTCAGGGTTTCGGGTATCAACAATTGCAAAATGCCAAACACCAAAACAAAATGCAACAACAATTACCGAGTTGCGATATGTGAGAAAGGATGTTAAAAGGTGAGCGGCTCAATTGAACAAACAGACAGATGATTCGAAGAAGAAATTGCGAGAACATAGTTTACAAACTCAATGAGTCAAAAACAAAATTATAAACGCTGAGCACTCCAATAACATAATTTTATTAAGAAATTGCTTTCAAGCTTCTTGTATGTCATATTCCATATATCTAAAATTACAATTACAACTGTGGTATTTAAACATTAACAGAATGCTGTTTCGATCTTCTAAAAGATTTTAATCAAGGCGGTGTTGGAATTCAGTTGCCTTGAAAGGTTAAGGCGGCCACAGTTTAGGCAATGTAAGGAAAAATAGAAGTTGGTGGTTTAACCCTTGATTCTTGAAAGGTCAAGATGGCCACTGATTCACAGTTTAAACAGGGGCGGTGAAATGATTAATTTCTGACATACTGCCTCTTAATCATTTCAGAGAAAAACAAACTAAAACAAGTAAAAACAAAATTGTTGTAAACAATGCATTACAGCTTGTAGACCCCAATGTTTTTTCTATGGATTTTAAACAGTTCATTTCCCAAAGGCTTCGTAAATATGTCTGCAAATTGTTCTTCAGACGTGCAAAACTGAACATAAATTTCTTTGCCATTTACCAGCTCACGAACGAAATGATACCTCATATCAATGTGTTTACTTTGTTTGCGAAAAACATGATTCTTTGACAATGCAATAGCATATTTATTGTCATAGACAATTTGGGTTGCATCATTCTGGTCATGCAACAATTCATTCAAGAATGCAAACTTAACATCCATCTAATGTATGATCCATCTATTCTGGGCTGCAATAGCTAAGACCATCCTCACAGTGTCAATTCTTTCCACAGGAGAAAATGTTTCATTATAATCAATACCGGGGTCCTGACTAAACCCTTGAGCTACAAGTCTTGCCTTGTACTTTTAAACTTCACCATCTGCACTGAGCTTAGTCTTATAAACCCATTTAACACCAATGCTCTTCTTACCTTAAGGTAAATTGACAAGATCCCAAGTGTTATTCCTTTCAATGGAATCAATCTCCTCATCCATTGCTTTTATCCAGACATCCTCTTTAGCAACTTCATAATAACTAACACGATCATAAGCTATAAATGCAAAATTTAAAATCTGATCTACTTCTTCATTCTCATCATACAATTCTCTTAAGCTTCTAGTCTTTTGTCCTTTAAGTCTATCTTTTAATGAAGCTAAAGTGGGATTTGATTTATTACTTACCTCTGAATCTGATTGATTTCCACCATGTCCAGATGGTTCACCACGCTCATGAGTTATGGGCGTTCTAAATTGAGATGGGCTAGAATATGGTGCTTTCCTTGTTGGACTTCTTGCAGCAGGCGTATGTGCATGTGGAACCATATGTCCATCTCCTTCAGCCTGCTCAACTCCATCATCATCTTCACGGGGTAACACAGCTCCCTCTGAAATTGATTTGTCAATAATTCCATCCCAGGCTTCATCTTCTTTAAATTGAACATCTCTAATGATTACATATTTTTGGGTGATGCGATTGTAGAGTTCATATGCCCTAGACTCTTCATTTTATCCAACAAAGATACATCTCTCGCTGCTGTCATCCAACTTCCTTTTCATTTCTGCAAGTACATGCGCAAATGCAACACATCCAAAAATTCTGAAATGAGAAACATTGCAAGGTTTACCATCCCAGGCTTCTTGAGGTACACAATCCCTCACGGTCTTGGTCAAACTTCTATTCAAGATGAAAACAGAGCAAAGAACTGCATCTCCCCAATATTCATTTGAAATATGTTTTTCTTTCAACATGCTTCGAGCCATGTCCATGATGGTCTGATTCTTCCTTTCAGCCACTCCATTCTTTTGCGGAGTATACCGAGCAGTAAACTGCAACTTAATTCCATGAAGATCACAAAATTCAATGAATTCATTAAGTTTGTATTCACCTCCTCTGCCAGACCTTAGGATCTTAATGGTTCGACCACTCTCATTCTCAACCATAGGCTTAAACTTCTTAAAAACTTCAAAGGCTTCAGATTTATGCTTCAACAAATACAACCAAGTCTTCCTACTGAAATCATCAATGAAATTCATAAAATAAACACAACCATTCAAAGAAGGTGTTTGCATAGGTCCACATAAATATGTGTGGACAATTTCCAATGGAGATTTTTCCCTGTAGGAAACACCTGAAACAAATTTCTCTCTGTGATGCTTCCCAAGTATACAACTCTCACAAGAGTTTGTAGGTTACTGAATACAGGGCAACCCCTTTACCATCTGCTTCTTCTGTAATAGATCTAAGCCACCAAAATGTAAATGACCATATCTCAAATGCCATAACCAAGATTCATCTGAACTTCCAACTTTATAAACATTCAAAGAACCACTCAAATCATTTCTCATAACAAGTGGAAACATCCTATTCTTGGTCATCTCTACTCTTGCAATCAATTGTTTGCTGGGTAACTTATCATAGATTGTACATACCTCATTCTTGAAGAATACTCTATACCTTTTCTACAGTAGTTGTCCAACACTAATGAGATTGCATTTTAAACTAGGCATGTAGTAAACATCATCAATATTTATTTTTTGATTGTTCTTAGTGTAGACTGGAACTATACCTTTACCATTGACTGTAACTTTACAGTCATTTCCCAGTTTGACTTCAGATTGAATACTAATATCAATAGAAGAAAATAAGTCCCTATTACCAGTCATGTGGTTACTGCAACCACTATCCAAAAACCAAATATCTTTAGCACATTCCCGAGTGACATTACAAGTCAAGAACACAGGATTTCGATGATCCTCAGACTCATTTGTGATATGTGCAGACAACTTTCCAGCATCTGCTTGCTTCTTCCAACATTTGTTAGCAAAATGCCCAAACTTCTTACAATAATAACATTGTACTTTAGTTTTGTCATACCTCTGATTCATCCTCAGACTCTAATTCATCTCTGTTGTCCCTTGGACCAGAAAATCAACCTCCTCTTCCACGATTATAAGACCTTCCTCTGTCTCTGCCTATGGTAATATGTAGTTGGGATTTGAAAGCATGCTCAAAGGATCCTTCTTCATATCTAGATATCCTAGATTCATGAACAACAAGAGAACCAGTTAACTCATCAATTTGCATTTGACTTAAATCTTTAAATGCCTCTATGGGTACAACAACAAGTTCAAACTTCTTGGGCAAACTTCTCAGCACTTTCTCAATAAATATTTTATTTTGAATATCATCTCCATACTGCTTGAGCTGGTTCACAACACTCATTACTTGAGTCATGAAAGTATCAACACTTTCAATATCCTTCATCTTCAGATTTTCGAAATCCCTTCTCAAATTCTGCAACTTGACTGTCTTCACCTTGGACACACCTTGATAAAAAGTTTCAAGAATGTACCAAGACATATTCAAAGATGTAGCACTAGAAATATTCATAAAAATGGATTCATTTAATCCTTGCTGGATTAATCCAAGAGCTTTATTATCCTTCTTCCTGTTTTCCTTCAGCAAAACATGGTCAACATTAGACAGAACCAATTCTATTGCAGCATCAGCTGCCTCGACATAACCATCAATAACATAAGTCCACAAATCCTGAGAACACAAAATCATCCTCATCCGAATATACCAAGTATCATATGACTTCTTGCTCAGTATAGGAACTTGCAACTGAGAAGAGCTACTGCCAGACACAACCATTTATAAGAAATTTGAAAGAAATCAAATAAACCTTCATGGAGAAAAATGAGAAAATAAAATTTGGCACTAACAAGAATAATATGCAATGAACTAAGCACTTGCAGTACAGGTAGCCATCTCTGATACAAAATTTGAATAACCAGAGGTCGCGTATCAGTGTTTATAGATGCTCGATTAAAAAACGAAACACAGGCAGGATTGCCGAGATGCGAAATCACAAAAAATATGTGGGCCGAGGACCTCGTGGTATTGTGTATCGACATTTGGAAGTGCCCAACAAAATGAAACAATCCTCTGATTCGTGATATGGCAATAAATCTATGGGGCCCGCTACTTCAGGGTTTCGAGTATCGACAATTGAAAAATGCCAAACACCAAAAAATAATGAAATGGGAATTACCGAGTTGCGATATGTGAGAAAGGGTGTTAAAAGATGAGCGGGTCAATTGAACAAACCGACAGATTATTCGAAGAAGAAATTGTCAGATCAGAGTTTACAAACTCAATGAGTCAAAAACAAAATTATAAATGTTGAGCCCTCCAACAACATAATTTTATTCATAATTGCTTTCAAGCTTCTTTTCTATCATATTCCATATATCTAAAATTACAATTACAAGTGTGGTATTTAAACATTAACAGAATGCCCCTTCGATATTCTAAAATATTTTAATCAAGGCGGTGTTGGAATTCGGTTGCCTTGAAAGGTTAAGGCAGCCACCGTTTAGGCAATGCAAGACAAAATAGAAATCGGTGGTTTAACCCTTGATTCTTGAAAGGTCAAGATGACTAATGATTCACAGTTTAAACAGGGTGGTGAAATGATTAATTTCTGACAATTGTGAATATCTATGTAGTGGAAAGTTTGTGGGTTCTAAATATTCAATTAATTTTTAGTTGTCTTCTTTCATTTTGTATCAAAATGTTCTTGTTAGTGTTTAATGGAGTTTCATGATAAATATTTGTAGAATTGAAGATAATATTTTGTACTTATAGGTGATATGTTTGTAAATTTTTTAATGTTAAGTGGCTATATAGCTCTAAAATTACAATGTTGATCCATCACTATATGGATTGAGGAACTAAAAAAAATCAAATAAGATTTTAAATAGTCTTTAATAGTGTGGAATACAAAAAATTTAAAAAGGAGAGGTAATAAAAAGTTATAGTAGATTTTATCATTAAGATATATGTCAAGATTGTAAGATAATAGTAAATAAAAAGATAAATCAATAGCTTCCATGTGAGTGAAAACATATGTGAATACAAACACACTACTAAAAACGATTAGAATTTCAAATAATGCATGTGTTATAGAATAATCATGCATTCCACAATGTGGCCATGTTATATAACATGAACATGTTATAAAACATTATGAATAAACATAAAAAATAATTAGCCTCAACAAAAATTGATATATTTAAGGATGATAATTTTGTCACAATGTCTTATCCTAACCTCAAGTTTGTTGCTCTTATGACCAATGGAAATATCTCATAGAAATATACATGTTTTTTGTTATAAACGTTTGCTAGTTTTACACAATGTTTTATCTATTTTAAAGATAATATAAAGGTATTATCCATCATTTACAACCAATTTTTTTTACTCCAAAGATAATTGTGGGGGCTCTAAGACCCATTCCAAGTACGCAAACCTCTAAAACATTTCACGTATAATATTTGCAGAGTAATAATTACACCATGAGAGCCATCCTTAGTGATTAACGTTTCAAAATGGTACCCATATTACACTTATGTCCTAAGGATTGCCCTTCAGTAATACAAGTATCTTTTAGGCCCTAAGATGCTAGCTTTCATCCTTGTACCATGGTTAAGGGAAAAAAACCAATCCCTACTATTTCAAACCTTGTAATAATTCCCATATTACAATCATATGCTTAAAATTCCATTTACAAGACTTGTGTGGTTGTTAGGAAACCAATCCATGGTAAATTACCAACAAAAGGATCTTTTATTTTTTAAAACACTGGTTTTAATTCTTGGACCATGACAAGTGCCTCAATAACCATATCTAGTCTTAGAAAAACAATAATTTATTTCATATGATCATTTTCAAGATATTGATAGGTTTCCATTGTTCATAAACCTCATAGTGGTGTCCATATTGTGTGTAGTGGATTGTGACCACTTTTTCTCTCATGAATCCATGAAAATTAATTGACGTATTAATTCCCTTGATTCCCTCCCTTGACCATGGTTAAGACCCCAACATCCATCCCTAGTACATAAAACCTTGTTGGTTTCCATAACCCACTTGAAGATCAAAGATCCCTTTTACAGGGCCTATTTAGTGCTCGTAGGCCCATTCATGGAGTAGATCCTTAAATTACTTATTTATGTATTAATAACATTTATGGATTGATAAATTTATTTATTTATAGATAAAAAATATATTAACCAATGGGCCATTTAATTTTATAAAAATTGACCTATTGTTTTAACAAAATATTATAACAATGCTAACATTCCCAAAATTTACATTTTTAATAAGAAATTATATATTGTCTTATTGAATATTTGATATTGAATAAGGTTCCATTAATCTAAAAAACCAAAACACATATCCAAAACCCCTAAACAATAGGATATAAAATAGAAAATTAAAACTCCCAACATATATTGGTTGTCTTATTTGGAAAGACAAAGGCCTATTTCTATTTTTATAATGGGTTCATTTAAGCTAATTGTCTAACCAAAAGAAATAATAAATTAAGTCCATGCAACTCAAAGGCTGAAATAAATGCTAAAAAAATGTAAATTCATGTAGCTTGAGCACTAAAAATAAAAATATTGAACTAGTCTAACAAATGCTAACGAATTCCTTCACGAATGATTTGTTAAGAGGTGATGCATCTTCCTAGAGGGATAGGTCAAATGAGAGTTTTCATGTTTTTCATTAGTTACTCACATTTTAGATTGAATATGTCCTTAATTTTTTCGCAATTTAGGAATGGATCTAGGTAGAGGAAAAGGACTAGATAAAACCTATTTCCATAATAAGTAGTGTACTGTAGAAAGAGGTTGAATTTAAAAGAAGAGTGAAGATATTACTTCATGTTGAATGACTACCATGAATATATACAAAAGATGCAATAATATCTCTCATACTTGTTTATGGAGGTAGAACATTGTGACCAGAGGTGGCTACTAGAAGTGGGTGAGAAGTTGCTACAAGAACATGATATGAGGTGTCATTCTATTTGATTGTGAAAACTATAATGGCCCTTGTTTCTTAAAAAATATGTTTACTATTATGGTCACTCATAGATGTGAATTATTTTTGAAATATGTGATGATGCTCATAATGTGGTTGTGATGTGCAATTTGTTTTTTCTGCATTAGACATAGGTGTTGGTAACAGAATTGGGGGGATCTATAATATGGATATAGGGTCAACATTGGAAAACACAACCACATTAGTTCCTTTTCTGGAATGACTATGAGGGGTATGTATATGGATTTGGAAAATGTAATGTACCTCAAAATTTACATATAAAAAAAAAATCCTTTATTTAATTACTCTTTTTATTGGGTACTTTGAGTTGATACTATGTCCTTAAAGTTCAGTTAGTCATCAACCCTGATGTACAATAGTCCCTTGTCTTTACGACTCTAACCAATATTTATTATATTGTCACCTTTCCTATTTCAGTATTGAGTTATATAAGCGATCATAGGTACATAGCTAGGGATACCTTGTTTGTTATTTACACCCTGGTAATACCCACCGTATCATTTCCAAAAACCTCTTTAAGAGTTAAGGGATATAATTTCTTAGAACCAACTAATCCCTAAAACCAAAGGTCATAGGTGTGAGGTCTTATGATAAATGACCTTGTATACATGTTAATACAAGGTCTATGCGAAAAGGTTATCACCGTTCGGCATACTTTTAAAACAAACCCCTTTGGGATAAAAATCACACACTACACTATACAAAAGAATAAGCATGAGTGGCTAAAATTCGGGTAGGATATGGTTAACGTAAAGGTATTTGAGATTCGACGCATAACTGGTGTAACCACGTGATAAAAGGTTTAACCCTACATAGGCCATTTGGGTTTCTTTCCATAAATTCTCTGAGCGACACAACTGATTGGAATCCCCCTCACCTTAAAGACATGTCTGCAACATTTATGGTGCTCTGAGTTAAGTCAAATCGATACAGTGTTCGACCGACGTGCCCAATGAAATGTTGGCACTTACCATTGTTCACATGGCCAGGTACGATCCCACTCATCCTCCATTACTCCATGCGAAGGCTATCCCATAGCTCTCACTTCATTATGGTCTTGGCTTGGTGAATGGGAAGGAAAGCTCCCGATTAAACTCTATTTTAGTTTTTTGTCTTAGCAACGTGGTTATGCCTCTTTGAAATCGTACCTTTCTCTAAGTGGGAGAGTTCTTGGTGGTCGACTCCTCGACGAACCACCCTGTAAGCTGGTAAGTCGACTTGGCTGTCATTTGAATTTAGGTTTTTTTCTTTTCTGTCTCGTTGACTAATTCTCGGTAACTACAGTATATAAAAAGAGTATTTTCTTGTTTTGTATCGGTGTTAAAAAAAAATAGAAAAAGGGACACAGGGTGCTCCAGTAGGGTTTAGGGTTCTCGTAGTTAATCCCCTCCCTGTACTGGCTTTCCTATCGAGCCGAGCCATTTTTCTCTGTGGAAGGACTTATTCCAATGTCTACGCATCGGAGATATTCTATTTGTTTGTTTCTTAACTGAAAAATCCATATTGGGTGTGTTTGCCTTCGTTGGTTAATACCTAATTGACAGTGTATGTATTTGGCTTCCCTGTGTGTAAAAGACCTCTCGGTACAGTGTGGAACTAAACAAAGGTCCTTTGTTTAAACCTCACACTCACTGGTATTACTATGCCAATAATAGGGGTTGTCCTATAGTCGAGAGGCAGTTTAATATTTTCTGTTTATAATTAAATTGTTACAATGGATTTATGTTACTATCTCTTTATGCTCATTATACGCATGTTACCCCTGTGCATGATTTTCTTTGTGTTAAAAGATAGTATTTGTCACTAATGATGGGACCCTTTGATGTGCGAGGGTACCCATCAGGGAGGCATGAGCTCCTCTTCCCTCCTCGGTCTGGGAGCACACGGGTTGAGCACTAATGGCGAAGGTTAAAGAAACCATTATTACAATTAAGGTTTTGTGTTATTGTTAATCAGATTCACATTATTATTGTTTCTCCTTGTTTTATGCAGAGTGTGCTCATGTCATGGAAGGGAACGCAATCTTCACTCTTCCAAGAGGTACTCGTGTTCCAAATAGGAATAACCCTCTATCTAAGTTATTACTGGAACCGTTGATCGAGGCTACGAATTGATCTTAAGATTGTGAAGATCTTTCATTTTTCAGTTCTGTGTTAGTTTTTTTTAAGGGTACACCCAGATTTTGTATTAAAGACTGGTAAAATGAAAGTGCACCAAGCTTGCGCATGATTGGATTCATGGTATCCATAACGCCATTTCTTTAAATGATTAAGAACAATGTATTGGGTTTTTTAGTTGTTGTGGATACTATGGTGGCAATAGGATATGGAACTGATGTTTCTGTGTTTAACATTCTCTTCTAAATTTTTCCGATGGTTCGGTTTGGTCAAATAGAGTTCAAATTCATTTTATTGATTTGTTCTAGCTAATTTTCCCGAATTAATGTGGAATTTCATTCTTGATTGTTCTAGTTAATTTCCCGGAATTAATACTGAGTTTCATTTCTTGATCTGCTCTGGTTAATTTCCCAGAATTAATGTTTGAATTTCATCTATGAAATTTATCAGACTTAATTACACAGTCATCTCAAAATTATTTAACCTTGTATATTAATGCACCTACAACTTGCACAAAAATATTGTGGTTAAGGGAGGTTCGCTCCCACTGGTACTATGCACTTGTATTCAAAAATACTCTGAGTTTTGTTTGAAGTTTGGGTACTGAGTTCTATTATACGAATGACAGGGAAAAGGTAGGAAATGAGGTTGAGCCTTGTTTTCCCCACTTGTGACTCATACATATCATAACCCTAACTTGTCGTGGATTACACATTGCACCGTATATGCGCTATGTTATTTATATTTTTACTTCTCCTCCTATTCCAGCCATTAATCTGGCATTTGGTTGATCCCACACCAAAAGTAAGTCGGTTTGGTCCAGCGCCGAGACTACTAACCATATCATAATATCCATGTTTCAACACTCGGTATTGGGGTCTGTGGATTTGCTGGATTATTCTCCTGCAAGTATGTTCACACACACATATAAGTATATTACCCAACTCTGTTTATAGTTTGTTTTGCCTCAGCGTTAATGCATCGTTTATAAAGATTATCCATCATATAATATGTCTCTGTTCTTATTATACCTATACAGGTCTGCAAGTATGTCAAATATAATCTCAGTATCGCATGATATTTTACCTCTAGTTTGAACTTGTATACTTATTAGTGAAGGTTCACTGTATACTAGTTATCTATAGAAAAATAATTTCGCCATAGGGAAATGGTACACTCGGCTACCAATTATACTAAACAGGCAAATAAATTTCCTTTTGTTCAACATATTTAAAATTAGGAATGTAGTTGTAGACTGTACTCATTGAACAACCTTTGTCTATGTTTTTGGATGCATGTTAACTTGAAGGATTTCACCATATCCGCAACAAAAACACTCCACAGAGACAGAGATATTGAAATTCGGTACGGAAATAACACACAACAATTATATGATTATTTAAAACACACAACTAGGAACTACTTCACTACAGATTTAACATGTTCAGTACCATAGATATAAACACATTTGATCAGTTAGGGTTTAGAGTAGCATATCTGAACTAGACTCATGGAAAAACAAAGGGAAGAGCCACGTTCCTCCCAACCATAGAACCGAACATGTAACGACCCTACTTAAATAGATGTATAGGATTATTAATTATAATTAATTTAATAGTCTAGCTGTCCTAAAAGTTAGCTAAACAATAATTATTTCTTAAATAACATTAACTAATTAATTATTATTAATTACTTGTTCATGATTGTCAAGGATTAATTAATTATTAATTGACTCATTAATTAATTATGTAAATAATTAGAGGGGGTTAATAAATTATATTGTTAAATTAAAGCTTACGTATTTGGGAAGGGATAGGACATTAAATATAGGATAAAATACTAAATAAAGGGGATAAGGAACATGAATAATGGGATAAGGGGCATTAACTACGAAAGGATAAGATAATTAATAAATGGATAAGGAAAGTAATGAAGGAGGGGGAAGTTGGTGAAGGGGCAATATGACAGGGAGAGCCTTATAGTGGAAGGCATTCTTTTGGGAGGGGGATTACCATTCCACGGGGAATTGTTGGAGGTTTCTCTTGGATTTGCATAGGAGTTGAGTTATGTAGTCAGGAAGGTTTAGTACAGGGGCACCGGTTTGCTGGGGGTTTTGGGCACGGGGGCCAGGATATCCATATGGTATCCTAGAGCTAGGTAGGTGTCCTAGTTGGCAGGGTGGATACTCGGTTTTGGGCAGAGTTGGTATGTGGATTCAAGCTGGGCAAGGCAGCAACAAGAAGGTCAACAAGACAACCAGAAAACAAAGGGTTAGCATCAGACCCAGGTATGTTAAATTACGTATTTGTTTTATTTTTGTTATGAAATCATTATTCGTTATGATAAATTTATATGCATAGGTGCGTAATTTATAAGAAATTACCGAGTTACTGAAATCAAGTAGAAATTATTGTTTCAACTTAAGGAATTAATGGATGTTAAATTTATTTGGCTATTACACATGGTATCAGAGATTTTGTTTGAAATCTGGGCCTGAGGGCCAAAACTCCGAGCTCTAACTCTAGCTATGCTTAACCTGCAAACCAAACACATAAATTTTAACAGAAATAAAATAAAAAAAATG
>ML776738.1:710561-738880 GCA_009831015.1 Picea engelmannii
ACTGGATTGGATGCATACATAAATTACTAAAGGATGATAGTTTTGATTATTAGTACATGCACGAGACTTGTATGTACTAGCTACACATGCATTTCTTGTACATATACACTAGTATGTATGAGTTTTCTTGACTTACTTACTGAGAATGTCAGTTACTTGTTATGAATGTATGAACCATGTTTCTTTTCCTTTGTAACATAAGATACCTTAACTTTGGGACAAAGTTTCCTGAAGGGTGGGTGTATGTAATGACCCTGCTTAAACAGATGTATAGGATTATTAATTATAATTAATTTAATAGTCTAACTGTCCTAAAAGTTATCTAAACAATAATTATTTCTTAAATAACATTAACTAATTAATTATTATTAATTACTTGTTCATGATTGTCAATGATTAATTAATTATTAATTGACTCATTAATTAATTAAGTAAAGAATTAAAGGGGCACACCTTTCCTATTGTCCCAACAAAGGAAGAATTTTTTTCTTTAGATGGCATAGAGTTCAGGGTTAAGAAGCTCGCAAATGGGAAAGCTAAGGACATTGAAGGCTACCAAGCTGAAATTTTTAAAATCGAAGGGCCAATCCTTATCCCTCACATACACAAGCTCTTCAATTTAACAGTCAAGCAGGGCTTCCCTAAACCTTGGATGAAAAGCCTCATTGTTCGTATTTTTAAACATGGGGATAAAAACATTCCCTCTAATTATAGGACCATTATGATTAGCCTGGTTTTAGCCAAGCTTTATGGAATTATTTTGGAAAATAAGATTAGCATTTGGCTAGAAAGTCACGGTAAAAGAGCTAAAGGCGAGGCTGGTTTTAGGAGATATCATTGAACTATGGACCATATTGTTACCTTCAGGATCATTGCAGAGGAATTCTGCAATACTAAAAACAATCTTTTTTGTTGTTTTGTTGACTTTAGAAAATCTTTTGACATGGTTCCAAAAGCTTTTGACATGGTTCCAAGGAAAAACCTTTGGAATAGGTTGGAAGAGATAAAAGTGCCTCTCGAGTTGAGGGTTACTGCAATAAGGATGTATGAGAATGTTATTGCTAAGTTTAAAAGCACCGAGGGCTGTTCAAAAGAGATTAACTGTAATATAGGAGTCAAACAAGGTTGTCCTTTGTCCCCTACCCTTTTTGGCATATACATTGATAACTTAGAAGAATGCTTGGAAAAAGAAGGTTATGTCGACCCTACTCTCACTGGTATATTCATCAATCTTCTTCTTTATGCCGATGATATCGTTCTTATGGGAAGGAGTCTCCATGAACTTGAAAACCAACTAAGAATCCTCAAGGTTGTTTTCTCCAATATGGGTATGACTATTAATACTGATAAGACTAAGGCCATGATTATTAAATCCAATAAGATCCCTTATGATACCTTTGTGTACGACAACAACAACTTGCAAGAAGTGACTTCATACCAATATATTGGAATTGATATTCACCACAAGCTTAATTGGAATTATAGCATCAAGAAAAGGATTATTGGCGGATGGAAAGCCTATTATTGGCTTGAAAACAATTGTAAATCAGTTGATCTTTGGAGTTGGGATAAGAAGAAACTCCTCTTTGACACTCTTGTTACAACTCTTATTCTTTATGGATGTGCAGTCTGGGGCTTTAGTATCTCTCGTGAATCCTGGAGAAAGATAGAGCAAATACAAAATAATTTTATAACCTATAATCTCAAAATTAAAGGAAATATGCCCTATCCCATCCTCCTCGTAGAAACAAGCCTCTCCCCCATTGAGAGCATGGATATGACTAGATACCTAATGTATAAGAACAAGTTAAACACCATGGAAGACAAGAGGCTACCTAAAATTGCTTCAAAATCAAGTCATAACCACCATCGACTCAAGCGAGGATGGCATAAAGATGCTCGATCTTGGCTAAACTATTTGGGAATCATGGAAGAAACCATTTTGCAGAATAAAGATACTATTAAAAAAAATGTCAAATCAAAATTTAAGTAAAAAATGTGGTGTGATAAAGAGTAAGAGGAAAAAAGAAAATTAAGGTATTATAAAGATGTAATCAACCCTAACCCAGAAGATCAAAATTATCTATCTTTTTTGCCAAGTGTAAAGAAAAAAATAAGCATTGCTAAGATAAGAACAAATTCTCACGAGCTCCATAGTGAAACTGGGCATTGGTCAATTCCTAAAATGCCATGGGATGAAAGAGAGTGTCACCTTCGTGACACTAAGAAGGTTGAAGATGAAAAGAACATTCTCTTAGATTGTCGAGCCTATACCCATATTAGATCTCATTTGCAAAATATTGATCACACTACTAACCTTCCTAACCTCTTAACTCAACAAAAGTATGGTGATCTTGGAAAGCTTCACTTAATGTTTTTCGAGCACAGAAACAAAATTCTAAAGAATCGCAAGTAATCATCATCATCATTAATTAATAGGTTTGTATTAATTAATAATTTAATTTAATTAATAAGTTTTTAATTTTTTAATAACCTAATAATATATTTATTTATTCATTTATCAATAATTTAGTAATACTTTGATTGTTATCAATAACCACATTTTTAATAATGTATTTGTTCTTTAGCAATTTACTAATGTATAATGTATTAATAAAATATATTATTTATGGATGTGAAGTGTGGGGTTGTAGTATCTCTTGTGAATCCTCGAGAAAGATATAGCAAATACAAAAGAATTTTATAACCTATAATCTCAAAATTAAAGGAAATACACCCTATCACATTCTCCTCTTAGAAACAAACTTTTACCCCATTGAGAGCATGACTATGACTAGATACCTAATGTATAAGAACAAGTTAAAGAACATGGAAGACAAGAGGCTACCTAAAATTTCTTCAAAATCAAGTCATAACCACCATTGACTCAAGCGAGGATGGCATAAAGATGCCCGGTCTTGGCTAAACTATTGGGGAATCATGGAACAAACCATTTTGCAGAATAAAGATATTATTAAAAAAAATGTAAAATCAAAATTTAAGGAGAAAATTTGGTGTGATAAAGAGTTAGAGGAAAAAACAATTAAGGTATTATAAAGATGTAATCAAACCTAATATAGAAGATCAAAATTATCTATCTATTTTGCCAAGGAGCTCCATAGTGAAACTGAGCGTTGGTCAATTTCTAAAACGCCATGGGATGAAAGAGTGTGTCACCTTTGTGACACTAAGAAGGTTGAAGATGAAAAGCACTTTCTCTTAGATTGTCCAGCCTATACCCATATTAGATCTCATTTTCAAAATATTTATCACACTAGCAACCTTCCTAACCTCTTAACTCAACAAAAGTATGGTGATCTTGGAAAACTTCTCTTGATGCTTTTCAAGTACTTAAACAAAATTCTAAAGAATCACAAATAATCACTTATTCTCTTAAGGTCCGATAGACCAATTCGATCTTAGTGGACTTTAATCATCATCATCATCATCATATATTATATATTATTAAGGTATTTACTAATTAAAATATTACATTATACATTAATGTATTGATACTTAATTTATACATCACATTAATGTATTAATTAAATAATTAATTAATACTTTACTTTTATGTATTAGTACATTAATTAGTAAATGTTTAAGTTTATTAATTAATTAATACGTTATATTAATACTTAATATCTAATAGATTATATTACTTTATTAATTAATTAATAGGTTAATTTATTAATAAGTTATTATTAATTAATACTGTTAAAATATTACATTATACATTAATGTATTGATACTTAATTTATACATCACATTAAGGTATTAATTAAGTAATTAATTAATACTTTAATTTTATGTATCGATGTATTAGTACATTAATTAGTAAATATTTTAGTTTATTAATTAATTAATACATTATATTAATACTTAATATCTAATAGGTTATATTACTTTATTATTTTATTAATAGGTTAATTTATTAATAGGTTGTTATTAATTAATCAATTAATAGGTTATATTATTTCTTGTTTTTACTTTTTTATTACAATATATTAATTTATAAATTAATTAATATAATATATTATTAAAGTATTTATTAATTAACATATTACACTAATACATTAATATTTATATATCGCTATTAATTAATTAATATATTATTATTTTTATACATTTAAGTATTTATATATTATTGATAATTTTTTGCATTATTATTAATATTTTAATTAATTAATAGATTGTATTGTTTATTTGTTTTTATTTTGTTTTACAAATCTATAAATATCAATATATGTTTACAATAAACTATTAATGTATTTTTTTATTAACAAGTTACATTAATACTTTAACATATTAATTTTTTTTTATATTAATACATTAATTAATAAAAGATTAATATATTTATTAACAAATATATTAGTGCTCTTGTACATTTATGTAAGATTACATTGATACATTTATATACTATTAATGTATTTTTGTAGTCTTATTAATTTATTAATAGACTAGAAATGCTTTTGTATATTTATGTAATATTACATTAATACATTTATATATTATTAATGTATTATTTTATTAGTGTATGAATACATTAGGATGGGATGGAAAATTTTACTTAATTAATTGATATGTTATATTATTTTTTTTTGTGTTTAGTTTAGTATTACTTTATTATTATTACATGCAACACTTTATTATTTTATTATGGTATGTATAATTTTATTTTTGATTAATTAATTTTTAAATTTTTTTATCAAATTTTTAATTATTGATCAATAATTAATTGATTATCAATTAATAATTTATAATTTATAATTAATTAGCTATTAATAATTTATAATTAATAATTAATTAGTTATTAATAATTGAGTAATTAATTATTTATAATTAATAAATTATTAATAATTGATTAATTATTATTAATTAAGTACTAAATAATAATTAATTAATTTTTAATTAATATTTAATTATTACATTTAAAATGTATTAAGGTGGTGAGCTTGGCTTAGAACGGTTAATCAGGCAGCGAGCAATGACCATGTTCGGGTTTGAACCCGAGACCTGACCGTCGTTACATGACCGACCTTACCACTTTCCACAGGAAAAAGCACGCAGCTTTGGAAACTATGCCTCAAGGGGACATAAATCTTCACCCAGGATCTGTACCGAGTTCCTGGAAATGGCAGACGGACTTGCCTATGGACATATCGGGTAATGGGGAGGCCGCCCCTTGCCTCAAACGCCAGCCTGAATGAAATTTGCGTTTTTCTTGCACAGAGAGGAATACAGAGGATAAGTGATATCTCAAAATGGAATGAGGACAGCTCCTGGTCAGACTGGCGCTTCGACAAGGTTCCAAACCGCCTCCTTCAATAGTTGGAAACGCTCAAAGAAGAGCTCTGAGTCACAGAACCAGTGCACATGAATGAAAAAGACAAATGGGGCTGGGGACCCACAGGGAGTTATTCTATAGCCAAAGGCTATGCTATGCTTCAATGCCAGAAAGACAGACCACCCCCATCTAAAATCTGGAAGGACATTTGGGACTCTACAACGCTCTCGAAGGTTAATTTTTTCTTCTGGACTCTAATGCACAAAAAGGTCCTTACTGGTGAAAACTTAATGAAAAGAAACATTGCAGGTCCTCACAGATGTGCTCTATGCAAAGAAGCAATGGAAACATCTGACCATTTGTTTGTAGACTGTCAATTTGCAAACAAAGTCTGGTTCCTTACCCTCCATGGTCTCAATGTTGCTGTCCCCTCGAACATATCTGTTGTATATCTTTTCACAAACTGGAAGGACAATTATCCCTCGCTCTCAATGAAAACACTTTGGACCAGAATCTGGATCTCCATCCCCAAATATGTGTGCTGGAAACTATGGCTTGCAAGAAATGAGCAAATCTTCAACAACATAGCATGGACCCACAACATGGTAGCAGTGAAAGAAAAAGGACTCCTCTTAGAAACTCTAAGTTCTCAAGCCCACAAAACAGACATCTCGCTGCAGCAGGAAGAAAATAATTGGCTTGGTAACCCTATGCTCACTTCTAGGACCCAAAGTATTGAAAAACCCTATTCTGAAACAAAATGGAGGCTAAGAGACAACAATGACACTTTCCAAAGATGGTGGCAGAAGCAAGGAATAACTATAGATTTCTTCGACGACGCCTCCAAGGGAAACCTTGGCACAGCGGGAGCTGGAGGAATCATTTACTCCAACGAAGGGACAACGCTAGAAACCTTCAGTTGGGGACTTGGACAACGAACTAATAACCAAGCAGAAATCTTGAGTCTAATAAAAGTGTGCCAGATAGCCAAGGCAAGAGGCCATCGGAATCTACAAGTGTTCAGAGACTCTGAAATCTTGATCAAAATGATACATTCGGGAGGACAGTTCAATGATGTTGGATTAAATAAGAACCTGCGAAGACTAAGACACACTCTCCAGGATTTCACCTCCTTCAACTGCTACCATATACTTAGGGACTTAAACAAAGAAGCAGATGCTTTAGCCAATAAAGGCTGCCTCCTGGCCCAAGGATATTTATGCATAAATGACGGAGATCCAACAAATATTTGTATCCCATGAAAAGGACAACAGCGTGTAAAATTGTAGTTGGTTGTTCGAAGGAGGGCCGAAACATAAGCTAAAACACAGTGCTGGAACAGATGCTGAAACACAGTGCTGGAACATATGCTGAAACAGTGTTGTAATGCTGAAACACAGTGCTGGAATAGATGCTGAAACACAGTGCTGGAACAGATGCTGAAACACAGTGCTGGAACAGATGCTGGAACACAGTGCTGGAACATATGCTGAAATAGTGTTGTAACGCTGAAACATAGTGCTGGAACAGATGCTGAAACACAGTGTTGGAACAGATGCTGGAACACAGTGCTGGAACAGATGCTGAAACACAGGGCTGGAATAGATGCTGAAACACAGTGCTGGAACATATGCTGAATAATAATATTGAAGACCTAGAAAATAGTGATGAGTAGTGATCGACAATTAATAAGTAGCTATGGATGAAAGATAATCACTTTCCATTGTGTATTGTCTTGAGATTGTTGTGAATAATGAGGGGTCGCATATCGACATTTAGAGATGCTCGATTCCAAAACGAAACAGAACCAGTATTGTTGAGATGCAAAATCACAAAAAGGTTGTGGGCCCGGGACCTGCTGGTATTGAGTAATGAGTATCGACATTTGGAAGCGCCCAACAAAATGCAACAATCCCCCGAGTCACGATATGGCAATAAATCCGTGGGGCTCGCTACTTCAGGGTTTCGAGTATCAACAATTGCAAAATGCCAAACACCATAACAAAATGCAACAGCAATTACCGAGTTGGATATGTGAGAAAGGATGTTAAAAGGTGAGCGGCTCAATTGAACAAACCGATAGATGATTCGAAGAAGAAATTGCGAGAACATAGTTTACAAACTCAATGAGTCAAAAACAAAAATATAAACGCTCAACACTCTAATAACATAATTTTATTCATAAATTGCTTTCAAGCTTCTTGTCTGTCATATTCCATATATCTAAAATTACAATTACAACTGTGGTATTTAAACATTAACAGAATGTCGCTTCAATCTTCTAAAATATTTTAATGAAGGTGGTGTTGGAATTCAGTTGCCTTGAAAGGTTAAGGAGGCCACCGTTTAGGCAATGTAAGACAAAATAGAAATTGGTGGTTTAACCCTTGATTCTTGAAAGGTCAAGATGGCCACTGATTCACAGTTTAAACAGGGGCAGTGAAATGATTAATTTCTGACATACTGCCTCTTAATCATTTCAGAGAAAAACAAACTAAAAAAAGTAAAAACAAAATTGTTGTAAACAATGCATTACAGCTTGTAGACCCCAATGTTTTTTCTATGGATTTTAAACAGTTCATTTCCCAAAGGCTTTGTAAATATGTCTGCAAATTGTTCTTCAGACGTGCAAAACTGAACATAAATTTCTTTGCCATTTACTAGCTCATGAATGAAATGATGCCTCATATCAATGTGCTTACTTTGTTTGCGAAAAACATGATTCTTTGACAATGAAATAGCATATTTATTGTCACAGACAATTTGGGTTGCATCATTCTGGTCATGCAACAATTCATTCAAGAATGAAGACTTAACATCCATCTGATGCATGATCCATCTATTCTGGGCTGCAATAGCGAAGACCATCCTCACAGTGTCAATTCTTTCCACAGGAGCAAATGTTTCATTATAATCAATACCGGGTTGCTGACTAAACCCTTGAGCTACAAGTCTTGCCTTGTACTTTTCAACTTCACCATCTGCACTCAGCTTAGTCTTATAAACCCATTTAACACCAATGCTCTTCTTACCTTTTGGTAAATTGACAAGATCCCAAGTGTTATTCCTTTCAATGGAATCAATCTCCTCATCCATTGCTTTTATCCATACATCCTCTTTAGCAACTTCATAATAACTAACACGATCATAAGCTATAAATGAAAAATTTGAAATTTGATCTACTTCTTCATTCTGATCATACAATTCTCTTAAGTTTCTAGTCTTTTTTCCTTTAAGTCTGTCTTTTAATGAAGCTAAAGTGGGATTTGATTCACTACTTACCTCTGAATCTGATTGATGTCCACCATGTCCAGATGGCTCACCACGCTCATGAGTTCTAGGCGTTCTAAATTGAGATGGGATAGAATATGGTGCTTGCCTTGTTGGACTTCTTGCTGCAGGCGTATGTGCATGTGGAACCATATGTCCATCTCCTTTAGCCTACTCAGCTCCATCATCATCTTCACGGGGTAACACAACTCCCTCTGAAATTGATTTGTCAATACTTCCATCCCAGGCTTCATCTCCTTTAAATTGAACATCTCTGTTGATTACATATTTTTGGGTGATGCGATTATAGAGTTTATATGCCCTAGACTCTTCATTGTATCCAACAAAGATACATCTCTTGCTTCTATGATCCAACTTCCTTCTCATATCTGTAGGTACATGCACAAATGAAACACATCCAAAAATTCTGAAATGAGAAACATTGCAAGGTTTACCATCCCAGGCTTCTTGAGGTACACAATCCCTCACAGTCTTGGTCAAACTTCTATTCAAGATAAAAATAGAGAAAAGAACTGCATCTCCCCAATATTCATTTGAAATATGTTTTTCTTTCAACATGCTTCGATCCATGTCCATGATGGTCCGATTCTTCCTTTCAACCACTCCATTCTATTGTGGAGTATATCGAGCAGTAAACTGCAACTTAATTCCATGAAGATCAAAAAATTCAATGAATTCATTAATTTTGTATTCACCTCCTCTGTCAGACCTTAGGATCTTAATGGTTCAACCACTCTCATTCTCAACCATAAGCTTAAACTTCTTGAAAACTTCAAAGGTTTCATATCTATGCTTCAACAAATACAACCAAGTCTTCCTACTGAAATCGTCAATGAAAGTCATAAAATAAACACAACCATTCAAAGAAGGTGTTTGCATAGGTCCACATAAATATGTGTGGACAATTTCCAATGGAGATTTTTCTCTGTAGGAAACACCTGAAACAAATTTCTCTCTATAATGCTTCCCAAGTATACAACTCTCACAAGATTTTGTAGGTTACTGAATATAGGGCAACCCCTTTACCATCTGCTTCTTTTGTAACAGATCTAAGCCACCAAAATGTAAATGACCATATCTCAAATGCCATAACCAAGATTCATCTGAACTTCTAGCTTTATAAACATTCAAAGAACCACTCAAATCATTTCTCATAACAAGTGGAAACATCCTATTCTTGGTCATCTCTACTCTTGCAATCAATTGTTTGCTGGGTAACTTATCATAGATTGTACATATCTCATTCTTGAAGAATACTCTATACCTTTTCTACAACAGTTGTCCAACACTAATGAGATTGCATTTTAAACTAGGCACGTAGTAAACATCATCAATATTTCTTTTTTGATTGTTCTTAGTGTAGACTGGAACTATACCTTTACCATTGACTGTAACTTTACAATCATTTCTCAGTTTGACTTCAGATTGAATACTAGTATCAATAGAAGAAAATAAGTCCCTATTACCAGTCATATGGTTACTGCAACCACTATCCAAAAACCAAATATCTTTATCACTTTCCTGAGTGACATTACAAGTCAAGAACACAGGATTTTGATGATCCTCAGACTCATTTTTGATATGTGCGGATTGCTTTCCAACATCTGCTTGCTTCTTCCAACATTTGTTATCAAAATGCCCAAACTTATTACAATGATAACATTGTACTTTAGTTTTGTCATACCTTTGATATCTTGCTGCCAGGGTTTGTTGTTGCTCCCTTTTAAATTAGGAGGATTTTGTTGGAACGTATCCTCTGACTCTAATTCAGCTCTGTTGTCCCTTGGACCAGAAAATCGACCTCCTCTTCCATGATTATAAGACCTTCCTCTGCCTCTGCCTCTGGTAACATGCATTTGGGATTTGAAAGCATGCTTAAATGATCCTTCTTCATATCTAGATATCCTAGATTCATGAGCAACAAGAGAACCATTTAACTCATCAATTTGCATTTGACTTTAATCTTTAAATGCCTCTATGGGTACAAAAACAAGTTCAAACTTCTTGGGCAAATTTCTCAGCACTTTCTCAATAAATATTTTATTTTCAATATCATCTCCATACTGCTTGAGCTGGTTCCCAACACTCATTACTTGAGTCATGAAAGTATCAACACTTTCAATATCCTTCATCTTCAGATTTTCGAAATCCCTTCTCAAATTCTACAACTTGACTGTGTTCACCTTGGACACACCTTGATAACAAGTTTCAAGAATTTCCCAAGACATCTTCAAAGATGTAGCACTAGAAATATTCATAAAAATGGATTCATTTAATCCTTGCTGGATTAATCCAAGAGTTTTATTATCCTTCTTCCTGTTTTCCTTCAGCAAAACACGATCAACATTAGACAGAACCAATTTTGTTGTAGCATCAGCTGCCTCGGCATAACCATCAATAACATAAGTCCACAAATCTTGAGAACACAAAATCATCCTCATCTGAATATACCAAGTATCATATGACTTATCGCTCAGTATAGGAACTTGCAACTGAGAAGAGCTACTGCCAGGCACAACCATTTAGAAAATTTTTGAAAGAAATCAAATAAACCTTCAGGGAGAAAAATGAGAAAATAAAATTTGGCACTAACAAGAATAATCTGCAATGAACTAAGCACTTGCAGTATAGGTAGCCATCTTTGATACCAAATGTGAATAACCAGGGGTCGTGTATCGGCGTTTACAGATGCTCGATTAAAAAACGAAACACAACCAGGATTGCCGAGATGCGAAATCACGAAAAAGATGTGGGCCCAGGACCTCGTGGTATCATGTATCGAAATTTGGAAGTGCCCAAAAAAATGCAACAATCCCCTGAGTCGTGATATGGCGATAAATCTATGGGGCCCGCTACTTTGGGGTTTTGGGTATCGACAATTGAAAAATGCCAAACACCAAAACAAAATGAAATGGGAATTACCAAGTTGCGATATGTGAGAAAGGGTATTAAAAGGTGAGCGGGTCAATTGAACAAACCGGAAGATTATTCGAAGAAGAAATCGCCATATCAGAGTTTACAAACTCAACGAGTCAAAAACAAAATTATAAACGCTGAGCCCTCCAATAACATAATTTTATTCATAATTCCTTCCAAGCTTCTTTTCTATAATATTCCATATATCTAAAATTACAATTACAACTGTGGTATTTAAGCATTAATAGAATGCCCCTTCGATATTCTAAAAGATTTTAATCAAGGCCGTGTTGGAATTCGGTTGCCTTGAAAGGTTACGACAGCCACCGTTTAGGCAATGTAAAACAAAATAGAAATCGGTGGTTTAACCCTTGATTCTTGAAAGGTCAAGACAACCACTGATTCACAGTTTAAACAAGGCGGTGAAATGATTAATTTCTAACAATTGTGAATATCTATGTAGTAGAAAGTTTGTGGGTTCTAAATATTCAATTAATTTTTAGTTGTCTTATTTCATTTTGTATCAAAATGTTCTTCTTAGTGTCTAATGGAGTTTCATGATAAATATTTGTAGAATTAAAGATAATATTTTGTACTTATAGGTGATATGTTTGTAAATTTTTTAATGTTAAGTGGATATATAGCTCTAAAACATCACTATACATCACTATATGGTTCGAGGAACTAAAAATAATCAAATAAGAATTTAAATAGTCTTTAATAGTGTGGAATAAAAAAAAATTAAAAAGAAGAGGTGATAAAAAGTTATAGTAGATTTTATCATTAAGATATATGTCAAGATAATAGTAAATAAAAAGATAAATCAATAGCTTCCATGTGAGTGAAAACATATGTAAATAGAAACACAGTACTAAAAACGATTAGAATTTCAAATAATGCATGTGTTATAGAATAATCATGCATTCCACAATGTAGGCATGTTATATAACATGAACATGTTATAAAACATTATGAATAAACATAAAAAATAATCAACCTCAACATAAATTGATATATTTAAGGATGATAATTTTGTCACAATGTCTTATCCTAACCTCAAGTTTGTTGTTCTTATGACCAATGGAAATATCTCATAGAAATATACATGTTTTTTGTTATAAACGTTTGCTAGTTTTACACAATGTTTTCTCTATTTTAAAGATAATATAAAAGTATTATCCATCATTTACAACCATTTTTTTTACTCCAAAGATAACTGTGGGGGCTCTAAGACCCATTCCAAGTACGTAAACCTCTAAAACATTTCACGTATAATACTTGCAGAGTAATAATCACACCATTAGAGCCATCCTTAGTGATTAATGTTTCAAAATGGTACCCATATTACACTTATGTCCTAAGGATTTCCCTTCAGTAATAAAAGTATCTTAGAGGCCCTAAGATGCTAGTTTTCATCCTTGGACCATAGTTAAGGGAAAAAAAACCAATCCCTACCATTTCAAACCTTGTAATAATTCCCATATTACAATCATATGCTTAAAATTCCATTTACAAGACTTGTGTGGTTGTTATGGAACCAATCCATGGTAAATTACCATTTACCCATAAAAGGATCTTTTATTTTCTAAAACATCGATTTTAATTCTTGGACCATGACAAGTGCCTCAATAACGATATCTAGTCTTAAGAAAATAATAATTTATTTCATATGATCATTTTCAAGATATTGACAGGTTTCCATTGTTCATAAACCTCATAGTGGTGTCCATATTGTGTGTAGTGGATTGTGACCACTTTTTCTCTCATGAATCCATGAAGATTAATTGGCGTATTAATTCCCTTGATTCCCTCCCTTGACCATGGTTAAGACCCCAACATTCATCCCTAGTACATAAAACCTCGTTGGTTACCATAACCCACTTGAAGATCAAAGATCCCTTTTACAGGGCCTATTTAGTGCTCGTAGGCCCATTCATGGAGTAGATCCTTAAATTTCTTATTTATGTATTGATAACATTTATGGATTGATAAATTTATTTATTTATGGATAAAAAATATATTAACCAATGGGCCATTTGATTTTATAAAAATTGACCTATTTTTTTAACAAAATATTATAACAATGTTAACATTCCCAAAATTTACATTTTTAATAGGAAATTATATATTGTTTTATTGAATATTTGATATTGAATAAGGTTCCATTAATCTAAAAAACCAAAAACACATATCCAAAACCCCTAAACAATAAGATATAAAATAAAAAATTAAAGCTCCCAACATATATTGGTTGTCTTATTTAGCAAGACAAAGACCTATTTCTATTTTTATAATGGGTCCATTTAAGTTAATTTTCTAACCAAAAGAAATAATAAATGAAGTCCATGCAAGTCAAAGGCTGAAATAAATGCTAAAAAATGTAAATTCATGTAGCTTGAGAGCTAAACATATTGAACTTGTCTAACAAATGCTAACGAATTCCTTCATAAATGATTTGTTAAGAGGTGATGCATCTTCCTAGAGGGACCGGTCAAATGAGAGTTTTCATGTTTTTCATTAGTTACTCACATTTTAGATTGAATATGTCCTTAATTTTTTCACAATTTAGGAATGGATCTAGGTAGAGGAAAAGGACTAGATCAAACCGATTTCCATAATAAGTAGTGTATTGCAGGAAGAGGTTGAATTTAAAGGAGAGTGAAGATATTACTTCATGTTGAATGACTACAATGAATATATACAAAAGATGTAATAATATCTCTCATACTTGTTTATGGAGGTAGAACATTGTGACCAGAGGTGGCTACTAGAAGTGGGTGAGAAGTTGCTACAAGAACATGATAGGAGGTGTCATTCTATTTGATTGTGAAAACTATAATGGCCCTTGTTTCTTAAAAATATGTTTACTATTATGGTCACTCATAGGTGTGAATTATTTTTGAAATATGTGATGATGCTCATAATGTGGTTGTGATGTCCAATTTGGTTTTTCTGCATTAGACATAGGTGTTGGTAACAAAATTGGGGGGATCTATAATATGGATATAGGGTCAACATTGGAAAACACAACCGCATTAGTTCCCTTTCTGGTATGACTATGAGGGGTATGTATATGGATTTGGAAAATGTAATGTACCTCCAAATTTACATATAAAAAAAAATCCTTTATTTAATTACTCTTTTTATTGGGTACTTTGAGTTGATACTATGTCCTTAAAGTTCAGTCAGACATCAACCCTGATGTATAACAGTCCCTTGTCTTTACGAATCTAACCAATATTTATTATATTGTCACCTTTCCTATTTCAATACTGAGTTATATAAGCGATCATAGGTACATATCTAGGGATACCTTTCTTTTTATTTACAACCTGGTAATACCCACCATATCATTTCCAAAACCCTCTTTAAGAGTTAAGGGATATAACTTCTTACAACCAACTAATCCCTAAAACCAAAGGTCATAGGTGTGAGGTCTTATGATAAACGACCTTGTATACATGTTAATACAAGGTCTATGTGAAAAGGTTATCACCATTCAACATACTTTTAAAAGAAACCCCTTTGGGGTAAAAATAAGACACTACACTATACAAAAGAATAAGCGTGAGTGGCTAAACATCAGGTAGGATATGGTTAACGTAAAGGTATTTGAGATTCGACGCATAAATGGTGTAACCAGGTGATAAAAGGTTTAACCCTACATAGGCCATTGAGGTTTCTTGCCATATATTCTCTGAGCGACACAACTGATTGGAATCCCCCTCACCTTAAAGACCTGTCTGCAACATTTATGGTGCTCTGAGTTAATTCAAATCGATACAGTGTTCGACTGGCATGCCCAATGAAATGATGGCACTTACCATTGTTCACATGGCTAGGTACGATCCCACTCATCCTCCATTACTCCATGCGAAGGCTATCCCATAGCTCTCACTTCATTATGGTCTTGGCTTGGTGAATGGGAAGGAAAGCTCCCGATTAAACTCTATTTTAGTTTTCTGTCTTAACAACATGGTTATGCCTCTGTGAAATCGTACCTTTCTCTAAGTGGGAGAGTTCTTGGTAGTTGACTCCTCGATGAACCACCCTTTAAGCCGGTAAGTCGACTTGGCTGTCATTTGAATTTAGGATGTTTTTCTTTTATGTCTCATTGAGTAATTCTCGATAACTATAGTATACAAGCAGAGTATTTTCTTGTTTTGTATCGGTGTTAAAAAAAAATAGCAAAAGGGACACGAGGTTCTCCAGTAGGGTTTAGGGTTCTTGTAGTTAATCCCCTTCCTATACTGGCTTTCCTGTCGAGCCCAGCCATTTTTCTCTGTGGAAGGTCTTATCCCAATGTCTGCACATCGGAGATGTTCTATTTGTTTGTTTCTTAACTGAAAAATCCGTATTGGGTGTGTTTTCCTTCGTCGGTTAATACCTAGTTGACAGTGTATGTATATGGCTTCCCTATGTGTAAAAGACCTCTTGGTACAGTGTGGAACTAAACACAGTTCCTTTGTTTAAACCTCACACTCACTGGTATTACTATGCCAATAATAGGCGTTGTCCTATAGTCCAGAGGCGGTTTAATATTTTCTGTTTATAATTGAATTGTTACAATGGATTTGTGTTACTATCTCTTTATGCGCATTATACGCATGCTACCCCTGTCCATGATTTTATTTGTGTTAAAAGCTAGTATTTGTCACTAATGATGGGACCCTTTGATTTGAGAGGGTACCCATCAGGGAGGCATGAGCTCCTCTTCCCTCCTCGGTCTGGGAGCACTCAGGTTGAGCACTAATGGCAAAGGTTAAAGAAACCATTAATATAGTTAAGTTTTTGTGTTATTGTTAATCATATTCACTTTCTTATTGTTTCACCTTGTTTTATGTAGAGTGTTCTCATGTCATGGAAGGGAACGCAATCTTCACTCTTCCAAGAGGTACTCGGGTTCCAACTAGGAGTAACCCTCTATCTAAGTTATTACTGGAACCGTTGATCGAGGCTACGACTTGATCTTAAGATTGTGAAGATCTTTCATTTTTCAGTTCTGTGTTAGTTGTTTTTAAGGGTACACCCGGATTTTGTATTAAAGACTGGTAAAATGAAAGTGCGCCAAGCTTGCACATGATTGGATTCATGGTATCCATAACGCCATTTCTTTAAATGATTAAGAACAATGTATTGGGTTTTTTAGTTTTTGTGGATACTATGGTAGCAACATGATACAGAACTGATGTTTCTGTGTTTAACATTATCTTCTAAATTTTTCCGATGGTTCGGTTTGGTCAAACAGAGTTCAAATTCGTTTTCTTGATTTGTTCTAGCTAATTTCCCCGAATTAATGTGGAATTTCGTTCTTGATTGTTCTAGTTAATTTCCAAGAATTAATACTGAGTTTCATTTCTTGATCTACTCTGGTTAATTTCCCAAAATTAATGTTTGAATTTCATCTCTGAAATTTCCCATAATTAATTACACAGTCATCTCAAAATGATTTAACCTTGTATATCAATGCACCTACAGCTTGCACAAAAATACTGTGGTTAAGGGAGGTTCGCTCCCACTGGTACTGTGCACTTGTATTCAAAAATCCTTCGAGTTTTGTTTGAATTTTGGGTACTTAGTTCTGATATACGAACGATAGGGAAAAGGTAGGAAATGAGCCTGAGCCTCGTTTTCCCCACTCGTGACTCGTACATATCATAACCCTAACTTGTCGTGGATTACACATTGCACCGTATATGTGCTATGTTATTTATATTTTTACTTCTCCTCGTATTCCATCCATTAATCTAGCATTTGGTTGATCCCACACTAGAAGTAAGTCGGTTTGATCCGGCGCTGAGACTACTAACCATATCATACTATCCATGTTTCAACACTCGGTATTGGGGTCTATGGATTTGCTGGATTATTCTCCTGCAAGTATGTTCACACACACATATAATTATATTACCTGACTCTGTTTATAGTTGGTTTTGCCTCAACGTTAATGCATCGTTTATAAAGATTATCCATCATATAATATGTCTTTGTTCTTATTATACCTATACAGGTGTGCAAGTATGTCGAATATAATCTCAGTATCGCAGGATATTTTACCTATAGTTTGAACTTGTATACTTATTAGTGAAGGTTCACTATATACTAGTTATCTATAGAAAAATAATTTCTCCATAGGGAAATGGTACACTCGGCTACCAATTATACTAAATAGGCAAATAAATTTCCTTTTGTTCAACAAATTTAAAATTAGGAAGGTAGTTGTAGACTGTAGTCATCGAACAACCTTTGTCTATTTTTTTGGATGCATGTTAACTTGAAGGATTTCACCACATCCGCAACAAAAACACTCCACAGAGACAGAAATATTGAAATTCAGTATGGAAATAACACACAACAATTATATGATTATTTAAAACAGACAACTAGGAGCTACTTCACTATAGATTTAACATGTTCAGTACCATAGATATAAACACATTTGATCAGGTAGGGTTTAGAGTAGCATATCTGAACTAAACTCACGGAAAAACAAAGGGAAGAGCCATGTTCGTCCCAACCATAGAACCGAACAACCAAGATCACTTGCACGGTTCACCCCTGGGCCCCTAGCCTGACCATGAGTCCATGAGGGAAAACTTGGACACCCCTCTTCCGCAATATCCCTTGAACCAGTAGTTCCTCGTTGCCTTACACTCATTCAGTGTTCATAACAACAAAGGAAAAAAAATCAATAGTTTTCCTCCCCAACATACTTGGCAGCATCCTGCCTCCTCACATATGCTTATTTATCCATTTGCCTAGGTCTTTTCCCTCCTATCGGAATTTTTCGTAGCTTTCTAAATCCCTGATTTTCAGGGGCTGCCAGTGGCCAATTCCCTGATTTTCCACTTGTAAAAATCATCCTAGAGGTAGTTCCAACAAGTTCCCCTCTCATAAAGTCATGGTCAGCTAAAATTTAACATGGTTGTCCCCTTTGTCTCCTGCAATCAATATAAAATATTATGTTTTTCATACAAGTGTCATAGTCCAATATCTAGTTGGGACAAATCAGATTTTTTCCCAATAGTCAAAATCATTTATTACAATTATAAAATCTGAAATTTGGAATTTCCATAAATGGCAAAATTTTTCCAATTTCGAATTTACTAAAAACGAAAATAAATTTCCAGTAATTTAAATTCAAAAAATAATTTTATTTTCTTTATTTTTGGGGGAATGTCACATCCTTTCCCCCTTAAATAAAGCACTGTCCTCGGTGTTTGTTCCTTTCCTGGAATAGGGTTGGATGAGATTTCCGCAAATCTCCTTCCAACTCCCAAGTGGCCTCCTCAGGGCTAAAGTGCTTCCATTGCACCTTTACCTGAGAGACGACTCTGTTCCGAAGTGCTATTTCTCTCTGGTCCAGAATGCGCAGGGGTTCCACCTGGAACTCACCTTTAGGTTCCACCTGCACCAAGTTCCAATCAATCATATGAGTAGGGTCATGAATATACTTTTTCAGCAATGAAACATGAAATACATTATGAATTCTTAGATTATCTAGGAGTGCAAGTTGGTAGACTATGGGTCCAATTCGAGCTAGTATCTCGAAGGGACCAAAAAAACTTGTTGCCAATTTGGCACAGTTCCCTAATTTCAACGAGCTTTTTTGGGCTTTAACTTTCAAATAAACATGGTCTCCTGCTTGAAATTCCAAGTGTCGTCTTTTCTGGTATGTGTAACTCTTCTATCTGTCTTGTGCTTCCTTCAAGTTATGTTGTACCTTTCTAACCATGTTCTCCATTTCTTGGAGCATTTCAGGTTTGACCATGAGTCTGTCAGCCATGGTATCCCTGTCGATTGGCGTTATACATTTTATGCCATACAGTATTTCGAAAGGGCTTAACTTTGTCGAAGTTTGGTACCCATTGTTATATGCAAATTCTACCAAGTGCAGATAGTCTTCCCACTTGTTCAGTTTTGTTCTCACATACATGCGGAGAATATCCTCCATGATCTGGTCTGTCCTTTTGGTCTATCCATCCATTTTTGGATGATAACTTGTACTGAAATTCAAGTTGGTATTGAGCCCTGCAAACAATTCCTTCCAAAAGGCGGATGTGAATTTTACGTCTCTATCTGAAATCACAATTTTAGGAATACCATGCAATCTAAATATTTCTTTCATGAATATTTCAACAATGTTTATAGCTTTAAAAGTAGACATTATAGGAATAAAGTGTGTAGACTTACTGAGTTTATCGATTACAACCATGATAGAATCATTTTGTTTCTGAGTTTTAGGAAAACCTATTATAAAGTCGAGTGATCTAGTTTCCCATTTCCATTCTGGTACTAGCAATGGATGTAATAGGCCGGCTGGATGCTGTTGTTTAGCCTTAACCTGCTGACAATCTTGGCACCTTGTCAAATATTCTGTTGTTTCGCCCTTCATACTAGGCCAATAAAATAGTTTTCTAAATATTGTTATCATTTTCTGGTAACCTGGGTGGCCAGAATACGGTTTCTTATGCACTTCGTCCAAGATTGTTAATTTTAACCCTGTTGAATCTGGTATGTAAAGGCTATTTTTAAATCGTAGCAGTCCCTTCTCGTCAATACTTAGATATAGTTTATCTGAGTTCGCGGTGTTTTTCAGTAATTCTACCATTATTTTATTATAGTTTTCGTCATCAATACTTGCTGCCTTTATTCTTTCTTATAGATCACTTTCTGCCATGCTAGTATTCATTTCAAATAACCCATGGATTCTTCTACTTAAAGCATATGCTACCTTGTTTTCCTTTCCCTTGATATGTTTGACCTCAAAGTCGAATTCGCTCAAGAAAGCTAACCACCTTGCCTGCCTTGCGTTAAGATCTGGCTGGTTAAACAAATATTTCACCCCGCTATTGTCCATTAATAATAGGAATCTTCTACCCATTATGTAGTGTCGCCACATCTTTAGAGCGTGTATTACTGCTGGAAACTCTAAGTCACGAGTGATGTAATTATGCTCATGATCTTTTAATTTCCGAGACTCATAACAGATAATGTGTCCTTCCTACGTTAGGACACCACCTAGTCCTTCTTTACTTGCATCAACGCATACGGTGAAGTCTTTATTTGGGTCTGCTACTTTCAATATGGGTGTCGTTGTCAATAATTCCTTAAGTTTGTTGAAGTTGTCTTGACACTTCTCTGACCAATTAAACCTGGTTCCTTTGTTTTGTAATGATGTGATAGGGTAGGCTATCTTGGAAAACCCTTCTATAAACTGGTGGTAATATCCAGTGATTCCCATGAACAACCATATATCCACTACATCTTTAGGTACCGACCATTCCATAATGGCTTTTGTCTTTTCAGGGTTTATGGCAATGCCCTCTGCTGAAATTACATGTCCCAGATATTGTATTTTTTCCTGATAGAAGTCACACTTGTCAAAATTGGCGTACAGATTGTGCCCCCTTAATGTTTACAACATGGTTCTTAAGTGTTCCTCATGTTCTTCCTCCGTATTTGAATAGACTAGGATATCGTCGATGAATACTACCACGAACTTGTCCAAGTACTCATTGAAAATAATGTTCATTAGGCACATAAATGTGGCTGGGGTGTTAGTGAGTCCAAAAGGTATGACTACAACTTCATAATGTCCATATCTTTTCTGAAATGTTGTTTTTCTTATGTCCTCGTCTTTTATCCAAACTTCATGATAACTGGAGCGTAAATCCAATTTTGAAAAGATCTTTGCCCCCCCCACTTGATCAAACAGATCATTTATCCTTGGTAGAGGGTATTTATTCTTAATAGTCATTTTGTTTAGTTGTCTATAATCGATACATAATCTTAGAGTACCATCCTTATTTTTCAAAAAGAGGACTAGTGCTCCCCAAGGTGAGACACTCGGTTTGATATACTCTTTGTCCAACAGCTCCTGTAATTGTATTTTTAATTCTGTCAGTTCTGGTAGACTCATCTGGTAAGGCACCTTTGATATAGGAGCGGAACCAGGTAACATATATATGGAGAAGTCTATTTCCCTTCTAGGGGGTAATTCCAGTATCTCATCCAAAAACATGTCTCTGAAATCACGTAGGACAACAAAGTCTTCCAACTTTGGCTTATCCCCCTTTATTGCTAGATTCTTTACTTGGATGGAATACACTTGACATCCCTTTCTCATACATTTCATTAGTTGCATCGCTGAAATTTGTTTGAATGATACCGGTTTCGATATACCTTGGGTTGTCCTGGTAGTGTCAGAATCATCCTTATAGCTAAGCATCTTTGTATAGCAATTTAATATTGCTTTGTGTCATTCCAACCAGTCGATCCCAATAATCATATCGTAAGATCCTAGTGGTAGGATGTTCAGATTGGTATTTATACTTTGACCGTCTAAGTTGAACTCAAAATCCGGAACAAACTACGCTACCTTTCTTTTAGTACCAGTCGCTAATTGTACAAGCCATGATTTCACATGCTTCAGTTTCTTAAGTTTGTTTGACTTAGCCACACTAGGTGTAATATAACTTAACGTAGCTCCAGGGTCAATTAAAACAGAAATTCGAGTGTCATTAATTTTACCTTCAATTTCTACAACTGAGGACTGGTGGTCAGCTTGTCGACCATCTATGGTTGCATTTATCCAATGTAGGCTCCTGCCCACATCACCCAATGTCGAGGCTTCCTGTAGATTATGAACAACAGTTCTATTTGTTGAACTCAAACGTAGACAGTTCCTCCTTAGATGAGGCTCTCTGCATTCCCAACACTTTAATGGCTCACAGGGGTTGTCTCCAAATTTCTTCATTCCCAAGTTTATTGGTTTACCACTGCCTTGCGTATTCAGATGGTTTCAGTGAAAGTCCTTTCTCGAAAAAAAAATGGTTGTATTCCGATGAGGAGCTGGCTGGTAGCCCTTCTTCCGCTAGTTCATTCGCTCTTGTTTCTTATGCTTCCATGCTTTGGGAAACTCTACCCGTTGTTTGTACTGATCATAGCACATTTGAGCATTCCTGAACACTTTGCTCAAGGATTTGGGGTTGTCAAATTCAATTTTGTCCTTGTAGGACTATGGTAGGCAGCCTAGAAAACGTTGAATTTTTACCTTATCCTCTCAGATGTACAGTACCAAACTTAACAGTTCTAAAAACTTATTTATAAGGTCCTTCATTGTCATATGTCCATGTCGTAACTCGTAGAATTATTTTGTCTTTCTTTCATAGTAAATTTCTGAAAGGTATTGTTTCTTGAAATACCTCTTAAAGTCAGACCATTCCAACTATTTTTCCTTCATGCCCTTGGCCAATTTCAGGTCATGCCACAAAATGCTCTCCTTCCCTTTCAGATTGTAGATGGCCATTCTAACCTTCATGTTGCTGGAATAGTTGTAGATCTGGAAGTATTTTTTGATGTCCAACAGCCATGCTTTAGCTTCCTCTCCTGTCTTGGATTCTCCATCAAAGGTAGTTGGTTTAATATTTTTAAATTCTCCTTCGAGGTGTTCTACTTGTTTTCTTTTTCTGTCAGATTTAGATTTTTCTTCAGCTGAAGGTGTTCCTTCTGACGAACTATCTCCTTTTTCTTTTTCCACCCCGGAGTTCTTGGAAGACCTTTTGCTAACTTCTTCCTCATGGTTATCATCCTTTGGGCTTTTATTGGTCACTATATTGCGTAGCAGGACTTCATTTATCTCTTGTTGTTCCTGTTGCACTTTTTTTAATTTTTCATTGTCCGCTTTGAAAATTTGTAATTCCACAATAATCTTCCTCATTGTTTCTAACACTTATGTGGGTGAACTTTCGTCACTGTTTTGTCTTGGATCTCCAGGGGGTCCCTGCTGCGGGTTTTCTCCCATCCTGATCTCTACATCGTCCTGAGCTGCCATAATTAACAAAATAGAAATAGATTTTTGTTTGTAACCATCAGATTTTGTTAGTTTTACATAAATCGAAAGATATCCATACTAAACAGCTATTGTGGCCCTGTTCAGTTCCAGTGTTGTCACCTTTTTTCTCTGATACCATATGTAATGTATCTCAAAATTTACATATAAAAAAAAAAATCCTTTATTTAATTACTCTTTTTATTGGGTACTTTGAGTTGATACTGTGTCCTTAAAGTTCAGTCAATCGTCAACCCTGATGTACAACAGTCCCTTGTCTTTATGACTCTAACCGATATTTATTATATTGTCACCTTTCCTATTTCAATACCGAGTTATATAAGCGATCATAGGTACATAGCGAGGAATACCTTGTTTGTTATTTACACCCTGGTAATACCCACCGTATCGTTTCCAAAACCCTCTTTAACAGTTAAGGGGTATAACTTCTTAGAACCAACTAATCCCTAAATCCAAAGGTCATATGTGTGAGGTCTTATGATAAAAAACCTAAACAACCTTGTATACATGCTAATACAAGGTCTATGCAAAAAGGTTATCACCATTCAACATACTTTTAAAACAAACCCCTTTGGGGTAAAAATTAGACACTACACTATACAAAAGAATAAGCGTGAGAGGCTAAAATTGGGGTAGGATATGGTTAACGTAAAGGTAGTTGAGATTCGACGCATAACTAGTGTAACCAGGTGATAAAAGGTTTAACCCTACATAGGTCATTCCGGTTTCTTTCCATAAATTCTCTGAGCAACACAACCGGTTGGAATCCCCCTTGCCTTAAATACCTGTCTGCCACATTTATGGTGCTTTGAGTTAAGTCAAATAGATACAGTGTTCGACCGACATTCCCAATGAAATACCGACACTTACCATTGTTCACATGGCCAGGTACGATCCCACTCATCCGCAATTACTCCATGCAAAGGCTATCCCATAGCTCTCACTTCATTCTGGTCTTGGCTTGGTGAATGGGAAGGAAAGCTCCCAATAAAACTTTGTTTTAGTTTTCTGTCTTAGAAACATGGTTATGCCTCTGTGAAATCGGACCTTGCTCTAAGTGGGAGAGTTCTTGGCAGCCGACTCCTCAATGGACCACCCTGTAAGCTGGTAAGTCGACTTGGTTGTCATTTGCATTCGGGTGCAAAAGCGACACGCGGTGCTCTAGTGTTAAAAGAAAATAGCAAAAGGGACATAGGGTGCTCCAGTAAAGTTTAGGGTTCTCGTAGTTAATCCCCTCCCTGTACTGGCTTTCCTTTTAATCCGAACCATCTTTCTCTGTGGAAGGTCTTATCCCAATGTCTGTGCATCTGAGATATTCTATTTGTTTGTTTCTTAATTGAAAAATCCGTATTGGGTTTGTTTTCCTTCATCGGTTAATACCTAGTTGACAATGTATGTATCTGGCTTCCCTGTGTGTAAAAGACCTCTGGGTACAGTGTAGAACTAAACAAACATCCTGTGTTTAAACCTCACACTCACTGGTATTACTATGCCGATAATAGGGCTTGTCCTATAGTCGAGAGGCGGTTTAATCTTTTTTGTTTATAATTAAATTGTTACAATGAATTTATGTTACTATCGCTTTATTCTCATTATACGCATGTTACCCCTGTACATGATTTTCTTTGTGTTAAACATTGGTATTTGTCACCAATGATGGGCCCCTTTGTTGTGCGAGGGTACCCATCAGGGAGGCACGAGCTCCTCTTCCCTCCTCGGTCTGGGAGCACATGGGTTGAGTGATAATGGCGATGGTTAAAGAAACCGTTATTACAATTAAGTTTTTTTCTTATTTCGTTATGTTCCTTTAAAGGTTGTGTTATTGTTTATCAGATTCACTTTCTTATTGTTTCTCCTTGATTTATGCAGAGTGTGCTCACATCGTGGAAGGGAACGCACTCTTCACTCTTCCAAGAGGTACTCGGGTTCCAACTATGAATATCCCTCTATCTAAGTTATTACTGACACCGTTGATCAAGGCTACGACTCGATCTTAAGATTGTGAAGATCTTTCGTTTTTCAGTTCTGTGTTAGTTTTTTTTATGGGTACACCCGGATTTTGAACTAAAGACTGGAAAAATGAAAGTGTGCCAAGCTTTCACGTGATTGGATTCGTGGTATCCATAACACCATTTATTTAAATGATTAAGAACAATGTATTGGGTTTTTTAGTTGCTATGGATACTATGGTAGCAACAGGATAAGGAACTGATGTTTCTGTGTTTAACTTTCTATTATAAATTTTTTTGATGGTTCGGTTTGGTCAAATTGAGTTGAAATTCATTTTCTTGATTTGTTCTAGCTAAATTCTCCAAATTAATGCTGAATTCCGTTCTTGATTGTTCTAGTTAATTTCCCGGAATTAATACTGAGTTTCATTTCTTGATCTTCTCTAGTTAATTTCCCATAATTAATGTTTGAATTTCATCTCTGAAATTTCCCAGACTTAATTACACAGTCATCTCAAAATGATTTAACCTTTTATATTAATGCACCTATAGCTAGCACACAAATATTGTGGTTAAGGGAGGTTCACTCCCACTGGTACTATGCGCTTGTATTAAAAAATCCTCCAGTTTTGTTTGAAGTTTGGGTACTTAGTTCTATTATACGAATGACAAGGCAAAGGTAGGAAATGAGCCTGAGCCTCGCTTTCCCCACTCGTGACTCGTACATATCATAACCCTAACTTGTCATGGATTACACATTGCACCGTATATGCACTATGTAATTTATATTTTTACTTATGATCCTATTCTAGCCATTAATCTAGCATTTGGTTGATCCCACACCAGAAGTAAGTCGGTTTGATCCAGCACCGAGACTACTAAGCATATCATAGTATCCATGTTTCAGCACTCGGTATTGGAGTTTGTGGATTTGATGGATTATTTTCTTGTGAGTATGTTCACAAACACATATAAGTATATTACCCGACTCTGTTTATAGTTGGTTTTGCCTCAACGTTAATGCATCGTTTATAAAGATCATCCATCATACAATATGTCTCTGTTCTTATTATACCTATACAAGTCTGCAAGTATGTTGAATATAATCTCAGTATCACATGATATTTTACCTATAGTTTTAACTTGTATACTTATTAGTGAAGGTTCACTCTATACTAGTTATCTATAGAAAAATAATTTCGCCATAGGGAAATGGTACACTCGGCTACCAATTATACTAAACAGGCAAATAAATTTCCTTTTGTTCAACATATTTAAAATTAGGAAGGTAGTTGTAGACTGTAGTCATCAAACAACCTTTTTCTATGTTTTTGGGTGCATGTTAACTTGAAGGATTTCACCATATCTGCAACAAAAAAACTCTAGAGAGACAGAGATATTAAAATTCGGTACGAAAATAACACACAACAATTATATGATTATTTAAAACAAACAACTAGGAACTACTTCACTACAGATTTAACATGTTCAGTACCATAGATATAAACACATTTGAACAGGTTGGGTTTAGAGTAGCATATCTGAACTAAACTTGTGGAAAAACAAAGGGAACAACCACGTTCCTCCCAACCATAGAACCAAACAGCCAAGATCACTTGCATGGTTCACCCCCTAGACTGACCATGAGTCTATGAGGGAAAACTTGGACACCCCTCTTCTGCAATATCCCTTGAACCAATAGTTCCTCCTTGCCTTACACTCATTCAATGTTCATAACAACAAAGGAAAAAAATCAATAGTTTTCCTCCCCAACATACTTGGCAGCGTCCTGCCTCCTCACATATGCTTATTTATCCATTTGCCTAGGTCTTTTCCCTCATATGGTAATTTTCGCAGCTTTCTAAATTCCTGATTTTCAGGGGCTGTCAGTGGCCAATTCCCTGATTTTCCACTTGTAAAAATCATCCTAGAGGTAGTTCCAACATGTTCCCCTCTCATGGAGTCATGGTCAACTAAAATTTAACATGGTTGTCCCCTTTGTCTCCTGCAATCAATATAAAATATTTTGTTTTTCATACAAGTGTCATTGTCCAATATCTAGTTGGGAAAAATCAGATTTTTTCCCAACAGTCAAAATCATTTATTACAATTATAAAATCTGAAATTCGGAATTGCCATAAATGGAAAAAAATCCAATTTCGAATTTACTAAAAACGGAAATAAATTTCCAGTAATTTAAATTCAAAAAATATTTTTATTTTATTTATTTTGGGGGGGATGTCACAGAAAAGGAGGTAGGTGGTATAGTGTAGGTGTGAAACAACATTATACTAGGTTTAATTGTGGTAAGAATTGGAGGAGAAAAGTGGATAGGTCAAGGGATAGTCTATAGTTCAAAACGTGTATCTAGGTGCTCAACTTGGTTGGTGGTTTGTTTTTGGTTATACTGATGAGTTTGAACATAAAAGGATTGGGTAGATCATGAAGGTAGTGGACAAGTGGCACAAGACAATAGTACCCTAGGGTTGTTTGAGTTAAAAATTTGATGAGAACGATTAACATATTGGGGGTGTGAAGTGTGAGTGGGGCCTCATTGTTGAATTACCTAACAACCTATATAGGAGTGGGGAAAGAGTTTATGATGGTAGAACCAATGATTAATATGTGAAGGAATTATAAATGGATGATCATAATAAGGTGAAGGAGTTTTTTGAGTGAGATAACATTTACAAATATAGATAGAATAAAATCCTTATCTAATGTAGGAATATCAAATAAGGCAATTTTGTGGTAAAAAATAGATAAAAACCAAAATTTCAATGTAAGGATGAGTACCTTTTCCACATTATTGATGTGGAGTTGAAAACAAGGTTTGGTGAAGATATATATATATATATATATAGAGAGAGAGAGAGAGAGAGAGAGAGTTGGATGGTTTGAGATAGAATTTGGCATAGTTACAAACATTGGCACATCAAATCGTGTAGGTACCTTGAAGGGTAAAAACACCTTAAAACAGATTTAAAAGAGAGATCCCCTCCCCTCCCTCTCCCTCTCTCTC
>ML776738.1:742124-776306 GCA_009831015.1 Picea engelmannii
AGAGTGAGTGGGGTAAGGAGATATATTAGAGGGGGAATGATGGGGGATAGAGAGAGAGAGAGGGAGATAGGGGGGATGAAGAGGGACACAAGGAGAGAGGGGAATAGGGGAATGTGCACACTTTAGGAATGTGTGTGCACTTTAGGATGACATGTGCATTCCTAAAGAACACTCGCTATTTTCATTTCAATTTATTTTTTTTCAGGCGGGAGTGACAATTTGAGTGTACATGGTTTTTGAGTTCATTGCCTCATATCTAGGTTCATGATGACAAACTTAATGGTTTCGTCTGCAAATACATAAAATACTCCATTTTTATGAACACTTATCTACATATATTTTTTTAACATTATTTTTGTATAAGCTCTACAACTCCATTGTTGATGAAACTACATACACAAATAGAGTCGGCTATGAAAATTCTAAATATAATTTTTTTAAAAATTAAAATTGTTTACTATTTTTAATCTATTTTTGTCTTGAGATATATAAAAATATTAAAATACATATCTCTTTTATTTATGTTATAACATTGTGTTAGCTTAACCATTTTTAAAATGAGTTATATCCTGCACTAGAAGAGATCGATATCTACAATATAGAAAATAATTTTTTTTTTTGTAATGTTAAGACTCTCTTAGCCCGCACTAACAAAAGATGTTTGAATTTCAAGGATATATTAACTTCCATTTAAAAAAATATAAGATTAATATTATAAATTATGAAAAAATGCATGGCACTAAAACAATGGGTTCTCTATAATTATACAAATTTTTTGAAGGAAATTCCATCGACTCAACAACACCATATTCAAATTCATTGTAAAAGTACCTTGAATAATCCTTTTTGTTTTTCCATGTTTTCATTGCCACTAATGACTCATGAGAAACCATCACTATAACTTACACATACCCATGTATACATTATTATTATTATTATTATTTATGTCATTGTAAAAGTACCTTGAATAATCTTCCAAGTTAACACATTGTTGTTTTTCCATGTTTGCATTGCCACTAATGCCTCATGAGAGACCATCACTATAACTTACACATACCCATGTATTCATTATTATTATTATTAGTTTTTATTTCTAGTGGAACTTAGTGGTCTGTACTTACATTACACGAGGTTGTGTTATCCAATTGCTACCACTATAACCTATACCCCAAGTGTGGTGTGTACTTGCATTACAGAGGTCGTGTTATCCAATTGCTACCACTATAACCTCTACCCCAGGTGTGGTGTGTACTTTCATTACACGAGGTCTTGTTATCCAATTGCTACCACTATAACCTATACCCCATATGCCACACACAAGATAAGTCGGGGGGAGTTGAAGTAGAAACCTCATAGAACTTCATCTCATGGCACTTCCTAATTGAGTTGCCCCAGAGGTCCACCCATGTTTAGAGTATGAAAATTATAGAAGTTATTAATTTTTTTTATTATTTAAAATCACATTTTTTGAAACTTTTTCTTATATCATTTTGAGTGTGAGCATACTTGTTTCCTCACTTCTAGTTTTACTTTTATTTCTCTTCTCTGCAAGGATATTCTCTCACTTGGTGGATGCTAGCGCAAAAAACAAAAACAAAAGTACATTCAACTCAAATGATTTTGGTTGATCCTACCTCTGCAAATGCATTTCATCCTTACCTGGCAACTATAAGAAACTAAAAACACAACATTTAGTATTGTATTCCTATCCCACAACACATTTATTTAGTAGTCACAAAGTGTCACCACCACTGCTTTTGTTGTTTGACCATATATACCCTATGTCCATATATACCCACGAATCTCCACATATACTCTACGTCTGTATTTACCCACCATTGCTTTTTCTTTATTTCTCCATAGTCCATATATACCCACGATTCTCTGCACGTCTCTCTCAGTTGAATCTTTCCTCTATTTCCATCATAGGTATCTTAGGACAATTTTCGTCGGTACCTTGTATTCATTTCAAAATTTAAATGTGTATGAAGTTTCTTTTGTCCTAAGATGTAACTATCTTAAAAGTATTGTCATTTTTTTATTGTAGTAATCTAAATGTTTTATCTTTTGGTTGTTTTCAGGTGATGAATGGTAGGATCTGTAGATTTGAGTGGTTAAGTTTGTATAATCCTAGTACCCAAAGGGTTTTTCAGCAAACTGAATCCATTTATGCATTCAAAAATGCAATTTAAACAATAGAAAATAGTGATTTTATCCAAATTTACATCACATTATTCTGGCAAGAAACCCAAAAAATAGAACGTTTAACCAACTATTTTTTATTCCAACTATTTTATTATATGATGCATAAACATCCATACCTTTCATGCATTTTCAACTTGAAATATTTTGCATCTCAATAATTTTATTAGATGATTTTATTATATGGTGCATAACCTTTCATTCATTTACGACTTGAAATTCTTTTTATCTCAATAATTTCCAATGAATCGCTCTTCTCCATCGCTTTAAGTTTGAATCTCTCTACTCCTTCATAGATACTAGAACAATAGAATTGATTTTCCCCTCAATCCATGTGGTAGGGATCTTGAGGTTAAGATCAATGTAGCCTTCTGAGACCATGGACAATCTAGGTTGGGGAGCCAATACCTTCCCATAGATAGCTTTGGTAGCATGTCATGAGTATCATTCGTACCCTTGATTCATTTAGTATTAGAAGTCTGTGAGGTGATTTTTTCTCGACGGTTTAGATGCAATTAATTAATGCTTTAAACTTTATTCCAATCAATTTTTATAGTGAATGACTTTATTACATGTTGCATAAGCATATGCATAGTTTAGCATTTTATATTTCAAAGTTATTTAGATTAATATTTTAAATTAATTTAAAAAACATATATATAATTTAAAAGTATTAATTAAATATGTAATTTTGTTATAATGGTTTAATTTGATTTTAATTTTAATATTTTTTTATTTCTTATTTTAAAAGTAAATATTGTGCATTTTAAATAATTTAAATAGTGAATTAAATCTCTTATCGTATAAAAACAGTATTGAAGACCTCTATCATAATTTTATTACACAAGAAAAGAGTGTCCATCGATATCCACTCACATATCCCGCAACCCATTGGTATTATTTTCCTATAACTATCCTAAATTTTCTCCAAATATTTTCCTCTTGACCTACCCAACCCAAGGAATGTACCTCTTGACTACTCTGAGTCCATCAAGTGTCTCATTCATTTACCAAGGTCTCTTTTAGATAGGTAACCATGAATCTTTCTACTAGGAACTCAAGGGCAATCACTACTATCAAAACTACTATCAAAACAACAACAAGCATTTGTTGTTACAACACAACTTATATAGGAGTTCGCTCTTTAACCCTGACAACCTGGTTCTTCTTCAAGATTGAAAACTTGCTTCTTTAGTATTTAGCTCCAAAAACACTCCAGAATTCATCCATCCTTCTTTCTCTAGCTTATGTCCTCTTCTTCCATGTTCTCTACTTGTTCATGCAAAAACATGCACCTAAGCCAATTGAGTTCTCACACTACCCAATGTTGATTGTACTTCAGCCCTGTGTTCCTCATTAACTATGGGATGTGACTTTCTACACCCACCCTCTTATAGGTATTCAATGATTGAGCTCTCATACACTCCACTAGAAAATAGAAGGTTGTCCCAAATGATAATCAACTTCAGAAATGTGGGTTTGAATTAATACCCATAAATAATTTCCACTTGGACCTCTCTTAGACATTCCTCTCTCTTGTGAAAAACTCAACCCCCATATTTTTTCATGTCCCCCAGTAGCTGGTATCACATTTTATTTATTTAAAAACAGAAACACATTTATCATATTACATCGTTTGGCCATATCCACATTCATATTTACATGATGCATTAATAAAAATGGGGATTATAGTAGGGTTGTTAAATTCAATCCAACTTGATTTCTTGATAGGTCAATATATTCTTATATATTAAACTTGCAACTATCATCTACACCTTATTCTTCTTATTGATGATGGAATTTGTAATGTCATTTCCTAACTTATCTTTATGATATTTGCTAACATTCACACTTATTCTTCACTTGTTCTTCTAATTGTAGGTGGCATTTTCAATGCCATTTTCTAGCACATGTTTATGTTATTTGTTGAAAATCGTGTACAAGTCTTCACTATTTAGGTGATTTCATATCTTTTTGGTAGAAAAAGAATATATTTGTCCATTCCATTCATCGAGCACAAACAATTCTTGTGTTAATTCACAATGTAAAAACTTGGATATCAAATTTTCATGATTATGTCCACAAAATGTCCAAATGTGTTTTAAAATGATATTCACAATATGTTCTCAAAAAATAAATTCCCAAATAAGATTCAATGATGTCCTCAAATTGAGTGCAAGCATAGTTAAAAGGAGAATTGATATACTAAAAAACAAAATTCAAAAATATTAAACATACACAATAACTCAACCACCATGTTACACATCAAAATGCATCATTTGGGTTTTGCACCCTAAGTGTCGGAAGTGTCCCAAAGTGATGTATGCACCTAGGTAAGTATCGCATTCACTATCGCAAGTGTCATATGCACCTTCCCAAGTGTCACATTCACTTGGTGAGGTGTCTCCACCCCTTGAAACCATTAAAACAGTTGTCCATGACCCCTAAGTCATATGGAAGAAGGAAAACCATCATTTATACGTCAAAACACACTTTTTCCTTGAAAATTCGACCCATTTTTTAGCATTTATGAAGGGTGGTGGCCCCCTATCCATACTAGGGGAGGTCCCATGGAACCCCCTCTGGCACTATAGGGGAGAAACACTACTAGGGTGACACCATATATATCACTAGGGGGAGTTCCATTCTTGTTGAGAGAAAGGGGGGATCTCCTCCACCTTATTCTATGGTCCAGCTCCTTCAGATTGGGTTAGTTGTGTTTGACCCCCATGCCTTGGCTTCAATTTGAGAACTGATCCAAGCCTCAAGGATGCATATCCTCAACCATATCCCTCATTTTATCATGATATTTGTGTCTCTCAAACCTATATATTAACGACTTTCCAAGGTGAAAGGAAGGAATCTTTCATGTATCAAACCTTTGATCTTGGCAGATTCATCCAACAGTTGGATGAGGAGATCCTGGATACGTTGTTGCATATTCAAAATAAAATTGTAAGTATCTGCTTTGGGTTCTCTAATTAATATACTTTGCCTATTTCCTTCATGTATGTGTACTTTCTCATCTACTTGTCTATTGTTGCTCATTATTCATAGATAGATCTATTTAGTTAACTATACAGAGTAGAATCAAGCCTGAGAATTGGAGCATAGAGGACAATCGTTAGAATTAGGTATGCCACACTTTTCTTCTTCTCATTCAATTAACTGATTTAGATATAAAATTAATATAGAAACCACTTGTACTTTTATGTCTTGGTAATAGGAGTCTAGGAATCCAATAGAGATTTCACATATCCTCAAGGGAAATATTTCATAACAAAAATTGGTGACTCCATTAGGGAGGGACATTGACTAGTGTTTCCTTGGATTTTATGAATTCTTTGACTATCATTAGATATTTTTTGTTGATTGATTCTAATATACTTCCCCTTCTCTCTTCCTCATTGAAGAGTTTAAAAATCCTTTACTGAGTCCCTGCTGAGTCTAATCCTATGAAAGCCATTCTTTTTTAGTTTTCTAGATAGGTGGTGCTCCCATACTGTGTACACCAGGGAACCATTGTTTGGGTGGTGCTCCCTTGAAGCTTATACTAGAGCACCATGGAGCTCTATCCCTTTGAGAATAGAGGCACCAGTGCCTTGTTTTAGGCCTTTCTACATGTTTTTGATTTCTCTTACTCAGTCTGATCTTGAGGAGATTTTTTCCCAAAGAATCCTTTACTATATTAGACATTGTTTTCCTGAGAATTTGACATTTATCACTCATTTAAGTTTATCCCTTGAATTTTCAAATTTTCTCCTAGTTGTGATCCCCTATGGTTAATAGGATCCCTTAGTTCTTCATGCCTTTGAGTTTGTCTAATCTTTCTCTCGCAAATATTTCAGATTTATTGGCTTTTTAGGATTGTTCATTAAATATGGTTTGCAAAGGTTTCTTGGTATTGAGAACCATTTTCTTAATTGAAACATGTCTCCTTTCTGGATGATTAGGACTCTTTTGTTTACCACAACCTAGCTTGATTTATGTTTCTTTCTTCTATTGTTTTGAGGATTTTCATGAGTGTTTGTCTTCTTTCTCTTTTACATATTTGAGTTCTTGATCAAACAGGTTATCCCCTACTTGTTTTCTTTCAATCCTCATCATTCTTGAGTACACTTTGTTTGATTGTTTTTTTTCCTCGTAGTTCTTTGTATCAAACATAGATCTATTTTATTTGAAAGTTAAGAAGAGAAAAGTTTGCATATCTCCTTGCATACATAATCAAACGAATAAATTTTCCATTCATTAGGAAGTTTGTTTTTGGTATATGTTTGAAACAAACACTAGTTTTGCATGTGCATTTAAGTTTTTAGAAACATTTTCATGGTATTTTGGCATCATATTGGTCCCATAATTGAAATTTGAATTTTTTGAGTGATTTCTTGTGTTGAGAAGAACACAACTCCTCTCCTTCCCATACATAGGATTTATTGAAAATAATGAGTTTCATCTCATTCTTTTGCATTATATTGGAGTCGAGTCTCTCTCACATCATCAATTTCATCTTCATGAACCCTTTGAGTTAAAATAAATTAAAATCAACCACGCACTAATAAAATAAACTAGAACATTTTTTGGTTTTAGCACACCAACAATAGCATATGATTAGGGTCTTTGGACTAGCTGAAGTGAGTAAATTGTCCAATACTATCAAACAGACTGTAGAGAACAAAAGAGCATACAAATCCAACTTTTTTATAAGCATATATGGGAACCCCCTCTCACACAGGGGATAAACACGAGGTCACATGTAGGAGAGCATCGAATATTACTCCTCCAAATATTAGCCAATCGTAGTGGACAAATCATATATTTGGGATTTTTCTTGAGAAACCACTGGTTTCATTTGATATCGGTGCTTCTGTAACTTTGAATCTATTAGAGGTCCTCTACAGTCCTACCAATCCACTTGTCTTCAGTTCTCTTGAAGAGATTCAAGCGTTGATATCCAAACCATACGTTCGGTCTCGACTATCGACTCTACCTGCCTGAAGGTTGATTGTGAGTTGGTATCCTTAGTGGCCTTTCCTTAGTACCTATAGAAGTGATTGTGGGGGGATTCCCATGATACATAGGGAAGACATCATACCACACTCTCAGTACCCTTGGAGGGTGATCCTGTAAAATCGAGGGTTACTTCCACTAATAAGGGATGTTATGTGGAGTTTGTGGTAACTGCTTCTCATTTCTTCATTGGCATCTTGATATCACATCTTCAAACTATCCTTGAGCCTACTGTTTCTTGGTTGATTTATTTTAGTTTTCATAGGAGTGTGTTTCTTTGACTTTATTAGTCGGCATTAGGATCAAAAATTTCACAGTATGGAACCTGACACCCAGGAAAATCAACATAATCTTTCTTACCAAGAAATGATCACAGACCGTATTTCTAAACCCGAGAGTGTCACTCTGAGAAGTGGCCATCACGTTGAAGAATCGGTCCCAAACTTCGTAGAAATATTTTCATTTTTCGTGAATCCTCCATTTACTGATTCACTTGTCCAACCGCTCATTGATCCACCATACATGAGATAAGTTTATTCTTATTCTTATTATCAATTACCTTATGATTCCACCACTACACCATCTTTTATCATGAACTCACCATCATTTGGTTTCCTGGAGGACTTGGGAATTCATCGTTTTCCACAAATAATGTAGTTGATACTACTGGTTCTTCATCTTTAATGGGAATATCATTGAACTAGGTAACCCTGACTTAATCATTTGTGCATTCGGCTCCTTTCGCACATGGGTCATGTAACATTCTTGCTTCACTATTTCCGCACATGCACACACCAAGTGCCTTACTTAGTCATTCAATCGGTCAAATGGTTGGCAGTCAAGTCGTTCACACAACCATGGTTTCACAAGTTACTCAACCTCCATATCACACATCATAAATTAGTACACCCTATATTAGAGGTTAATCTTCAATGGGAGGCCAACATTCAACTAGGGGGAAACCTTCAGTTGCAGGAAAACATTTTACTAGGGGGAAACCTACATGGTTGAAACATTAACAAGCCTAGGGGAAAGTCACTCCTGCAATTCCTTCTATCACTAATACCATCATCCTCTATCTTGTATATCCATATCTAGGAGTTTCGAATCCTTTGTGGGCTCAACCTAATCTGACATGCATTACTTTGCAAGGAACTATACCCTATCAATCTGTCAACCCCATGTTTCCAATGCAATAGTCCCTTCCATTGCCAAACATGGGGGGAATATCAGGTCAATATCACTATGTAGGAGTTCAATCCTCTCAATCATAGTACATGTGTGGGAAACTAGGAAAACTACCTTACATGGGTGGACAACCCGAGCAACCACCGTATATGGGAGGACCACCTAGTTTTGTTGTATCATCGCAACCTGGATATGGTCCTACTGGTGTTCCCATGCAATATGGTTATCATCAATATCAATAGCCTAAAAAATAACTACCGTCCTTGGATATGTTATATCTATCAGATGTATCATGTTTAACGAACAATCCCATCCTTCATGCCCCATTTTGGCCTGCCATGCCTACCAAATTACAGCCCGACATCCTGAAATTCAATGAAAAACCTGGGGAAGATATTAAAAATCAAGTTATGAATTTCCATTTATGGTTTTCTTACAACTCTTTGATGGATGATTCCATTCGTGTTAGACATTTTCAGAGAATACTTACAGTTGTAGCAACAAAATGGTACATCTAACTATCGTGTAAGTCCTTTGTAGACTTTAATTCTCTTTCCATGGAATTTCTGACGCATTCTCAATTGCCTATATAGTACAATACTGATACATAAATTTTGACCAATCTCTAGAAATCCTCTTCTACCCACATATATGATCACATTCATGAGTGGATGCGGTGGAGATGGTTGAATAAGCCTCCAATTCTAAACCAACTCCTCGTGGATTGGTTCACAAAGTCTCTCTTGCCTCCCATTTCCTAAAATGTTTCTATGGGAAACATAGTTACTGAGGAGCAGGCTCTCAGTCGTGCACAGTATTTGGACTTGGTTTACTCCCAGTCTAACACACTTTATGATATGATCCCTAACACTCCTTGTTTGTCGAACGATCCATCAAGAATTTATTTGGAACCTAGTTCTGTTCCAAACACCACAATGACTTCCACTCCTTTTCAAACCTCCAAGTTGAATGTGGTCCAATCCACTTCATCTCAGCAATGAGGAGGTAAGAAGAAATACAAGGGTAAATCCAAGTAAATATTCTAACGAGCAGGATAATATTAAGACTACTGATACTCAACTGACGAGGAAGCCTAAATCTCCTTGTATTATTTGTGAGGAAGACCACTACATGAAAGAATGCATGCATTGTGAGGTTGTTGCTAAATATCTTAAAGATACCTCCCAAACAATTCAACAACATCATTTGGTTACGAACAATTATTCCCCTCCACAAGAGGGAAACATAGGTCATTCCCACCATGGATATGCTTCCACAAGTGCCTTTGAGGTGTACATGATTAAGAAGGTTAATGTAATGAATAATGCAAATACCTATGACACTCCTAAAAGTGATACAACTAAATGGAAGGTTGTCAATCATCTCTCTAGTTCCACTCCTCCATCTTCCAATCCTCTTCAGATTGAGAATCCAATTTATGATGCAATGTTACACCCTCCCAAGAGAGTAATTGGAAAGGCTACATTTAGTCCTAATTCCCACACTTCCCAAAAATACAACATCATTGAATATTTGGCACAAGCGCCTTGTACTATGTCATCCCTCGAATTTCTACAACATTGTCTAAGTCAACGTACAACCCTTTTTTCATCCATTGGAGCGATGGATCCCGAGGAGTCGAAACTGATTACATTTAATGTGGATTATTGTGAGGAGAATATTTGACACAACTTAGCATTACAAAATCAAGTTTTGGTTGGTGGAGAAAACATCCATCACACTATTTTGGATTAGGGAGCCTCCACCTGTGTCATGTCTTTTCCTTGTTGGAGACCCCTTGGTTCTCCTACACTTACCCAATCCCCTACCACCTTGAAATCGTTTGATGGACATGGTTTACAACCTCACTTAATATTTCACTTTTTTGTTCTGAAGTTAAACAGTAAGATTGTTTCGGTCGATATTGAAGTGGTCGACGTGCCCATGGATTATAATTTGTTACTTGGTCACAGTTGGTTCTATGCGATTAATGTCGCTACATCTTCTGTGCTTATTATCTTACGATTTCCCCATCAAGGAAAAGTTATCACTATTGACCAACTTGAGTATACAACTCTGTATCTCAAAAATGTTGCAATGAATAATGTCACTTTTCTAGGACATAATAGTTTCGAGAGTATAGGGGTAGGTCTCCTTAAGGATTCCTCGCTCGTGGGTTTTTTTCCTTTTCCTACTCCTCCCACCTCACAGGTTGGCATGTTAAACATGATTTCGACTCAGGTACGACAATCCTTAGAATTATCTGATCCTTTGGTATTACTTGGCCTCAGCGAGCATATTTTATTGTCTCTATCAAGATCATTAAAAAATGAAACAAACCCCCTTCCATTAGAATCAACTCTAACTCTTAAGCAAGTCCTCGAACCTTCTTTTCCTCCACCTAGTGAAGATATTCACATTAGTAACCAGACACCTAAACGATGAAATAAGAAGATTCTCCATAGGAAATGATGCTTGGGGTGGAGGTCTCCAGCCTTTGGACATCATGATAGAACGAAACTACTAGCTTCTATGACACAAGCTGGGAGAAACGTACTTCTAGAGAAACACACCACTAGGAGTGATCCTTGTTCGAGGGTCATTCCCATCGTAACATATTAACTCTTTATGGACTGAGCTTATACTTTGTTCTTTTTCGTTCTCGTTAAAAAATGAGAATAGGTTACCGAGTATAATTTTATCTCCTTTTCAGACTCGTAAAATCTGTATGAAAAAGGAACTCTTTCAAGTCGCTTTTAAGATTTTTTCAAACTCTATAAACATGAAAATATTTTCGAGTGAGAGTGACATCCCCAAAAATAAAGTATTTTTGAAATTCAAAATTTGTTAGAAAATTATTCCATTTTTAGTAAATTCAAATTTGGAATTTTTTTGCCATTTATGGTAATTCTGAATTTTGAATTTAATAAATTGCAATTAATTATTATGACTGTTGGGAAGAGACCTGATTTGAACCAACAATCTATTTGACTATGACACTTGTATGTAAACATAATATTTTTTTAATTATTGCAGGAGGACAAATGGAACAACCATGTTAACTTTAGCTGACCATGACTCCATGAGTGGGGAACATGTTGGAACTACCTTTGGGCTGATTGTTACAAGTGGAAAATCAGGGATTTGTCCATTGGAAGCCCCTGAAAATTGAGGATTTAGGAAGCTATGAAAATTCCCAAGGGAGGGAAGAAATACCTAGGCAAAAATATTGGTTGGATAAATAGCATAAGTGAGGAGGCACGACGCTTCCTAGCATGTGGGGAAAAGAAACTACCATATACTTTTTGTTATGAACTCTGAATATTGAGTGTGAGGAAAGGAAATGATTACAGATAGAGGAACATTGTGGAAGGGGAGATTTCAATTTCTCCCTCATGGATTCATGGTCAGGCTAGGGGGTGAACCGGGAAAGTGATTTTGCTAACCTGTTCTAAGGTTGGGAGGAATGTGGTTGTTTCCTTTGTTTTCTAGAAACTAGTTCAGATATGTACTCTCTAATCTCCCTTACCGAATTTGTGCCATTGAAATGATTGTATGTGTTTTTGTTCTAATTGATTACCTTGAAGTCATATGTATTAGATAGAATTAGAGAGTTGTTGTAGGTTACTTGTGGAAATAATTATGTTGGTTAAAACTACATCTATAGTATCACAAAAATATTTTTGTTATCGAAATAATGCTATTTTATTATAATAAAGGACTGATAAAATGATTGAGTAATCTATCTGTGGTAGGGACAAAATATAAATAGCGAAATGTGCAGTAAAAACCATTGTATATTATGTAAATCGCGACAAGGACAGGGTTAGCTTGTATAAAGTAATCAAGCGGAAGAAAAATATGAATTCTGGAAGTGTCGATTTAGCATAAGTTCATATGCGGACAATGTATTCAAGTTTTGTATTGTCTCCAACCTGTACAGACCAAAACCCTGAATCGGAATGGAACCCTACTAATATGGGAATTCACGATAGATTATGTGGCTATATGGAAGACGGTTTTGTATGCAGATATACATTGTTGGGTGGTTCAGTTCTATTGAAAATTCTTGCAAGCTCAAGAGTCATTTTCTCATTTGAAGGAAGGTATTTAGATATGCATACTTATATCTAGTTTCGATCCTACCAGATTTAAATCCATACTCACAATAAGACTGTCTATCTATATTTATACAACCGGTAACTAGTTAAATATTTTGGGGTCATTATAATCTCTACTAAGGCATGCGATTACATACATAGATATATTCAGATCTAAGTAGTAATTAATTGTGAAATGCTAAACATAAATTCTGGAAAACCTTTAAATGTACAGGTGAAAACCTAACGTTAGTGGAACCGCTCAGTCATATAAACAAATGAGGGACGTTTGATATATAACCTAGTAAACACAGAGGGAAGTTAGAATAAGATTTCTTATGTGAACACTTAGTAATTTCCTGCTTCTTATACAAACAATCGAGTCTCTGAATGTCTTTCAAAGAAAATACATATTTATATACAGATCTGTTCCTATCTTATATAAGTAATAAATTGTTCCATTGGACATGTAATTGCATCTGTATGATCGAAATACTGATTAAAGAATCTGAAATCCTCTCAATTATCTATATTATAGTCCAAGGTTTGTCTACCTACAGTGTAAATGAAATTTAAAAGGTGTAGTCATGTACACACGGGCATATCCTTACAAACTGTAAGTGAAGGACTTACAGTAAACATATATTAAGTAAAACCAGACTTTTAATATTATCCTTGCTAAATCAAAATCAACAATGAGGAAGATACAAACTTTTGATACTGAGTATGCAAGTTAGGACAACAGTCCCAATAGCCAATTTTTTTGTGTATAGGAGAAACCAGAACGGCGAATAAAATAATTTATCCAACAATCCTTCCTTTATTTAATTAGGTAAGAACAAGGCATGTAAAGTAATCTCGAAAGGAGTTATTACACATAGAAAACCGCCCAAGAAAACCTAGAATACTTTGGGAATCCTCCAAATTCTTTTTCTAGCCATTATAGGAAATCATACGTAACTACCAAACTACTTTAAATCTAAACTAAATTTGAATCCTTCAAAGTGTTGGAACCCCAAAGAGTTTATAAGGGAACTCGAATACCTTGTTCGCCTTTGATAAAAACCGACACCCATAATTGTACACAGATGAAACCCTGCAAGGAAGTTACACATTTACATTAGTATTCATTACATAAATATATATATAAGTCAAATGATAAATTTCAATAGAACAAAAGTAATCAAAAGAGTTCAACCTAGAATAATACTTAACTCATTAGGGAAGGCCGATAATTTCTCTGCGCGTATATATGGATGTCTTCTATGAACCCGGAAAGAGTGGAAGGGGACAAGCTCCACCTGACGGGTACCCTCGCAACCAAAGGGGCCCATCATTAGTGAATGATACCATTCACGAGATCTAATATATATATATATATATATATATATATATATATATATTGGCAGTGAATAAATCAATTATGTTAATGGTTAACATATAATTGAATACAACATGTGACGTAAGAAGGCCAAGAAGTATGGGGTAGAATAAACGCTGGAGTGAACCATTGTTGAGCCAGATTATAGATAATGTAAGAAACATTCCTAGACCACGATAAGGATAAAAGAAAACATAAATAACACAAGGAGTTCAATAAAACTGAACAACAGGCCTCGACCTACATCTACGAAGAGACCATAGAGGATATCAATGTTAGACAGTAGGAAACCATAGGATTTATTTTTTAATAGCGTATTGTCTCTAGAATCGGGATAAGGGGATGGGGTGCCAGTACCTCCCAAGAAGTCAAAGTTTAAGTCCACAAAAAGACACTACTCACCCATAAAACATGATTTAATTCATGACAGTTATACAAAATAACTTTAATGGAAGACTCAAGTAAGAATAAATGGGAAATCTATTTACGAGGGTTCTTTCACTATAACAGAGAGTTGAGCCACTTTAACAACCAAAAGTATAGGAAACGAGTCCTTACCAGGGAGGGTAGATGGTGATAGCAGCCCTCTGATTCTTGTTACCCCTTTTTGGCAGCCTGCATCTGAGAGACAATACACAAAGCTTTTTGAGGGGACTCCACAATGAAAGAGTAAACAAATTAAACCCTTGACGAACCCTAAATACAGGTTGTAAATTCTAAGAGTATGAAGGGTAGGTGGACCATGTGATAAGAACACACTTGGTGCATCTCGATTGGATGAAAGCCCAGGTGAGAACATCGTAATTCACATAATAGAGGAATTCCATTTAATGGTGATGCAAAGTCTTAACTTCGCCTGACAGAAGACCATATCTCCCACATCACAAAAATTACGAAGTCATTTTCAGTCCCTTTCACAATATGGTGAGTTGGATTATGCCACACCAACCATTAACTATAGTTAAACCATCGTTCATTGGACTTCGTCGATATAATGTTTAGTTAAGATCAAGTAAAGCAAGGGTAAGGGATATAGTCTTGACTCCATTACCTAATATCTAATGTATGAAATTTTATCTAAGGTCAATTAAATAGTCTCGCGCATCAACATAGGAACTCTCGACTAAGGGAGAGAAAGGGACTATAAATCCTAAGCCTAACATACTACCTATATTTATTTATACATATAAATGGGTGTGGTTTGAGTATGAAGGGAAGGATAGAACCTATGCTACTCAAAGTAAGTTATACTAGTGTGGTAGTGTCTTTGCATGGCATATAAATTATCTCATAGAGATTTAGGACAGGAACTAAGATGTCTTCATCTGATCTACAAATTTATTCAATGAAAATCGAAGATTAATGTCCCTTAGAAAAAAAAAATTATGACAATTTTGAGGTTCATTACATATGGTATCAGAGAAAAAAGGTTACAACACTTGACATGAACATGGCCACTTCAGTTGCTTAGAAAATATTTCGATTTATGCAAAACTAATAAACCTTTTTGTTATAAACAGAAAATGCTTTTTGTTTTGTGCGAATTATGGCAGCTCAGGATGATGCAGAAATCAAAATGGAAGGAAATTTAGAGTAGGGACCCCTTGGATATCCAAGATAGAATAGTGACGGAAGATCACCTACAAAAGTACTGGAAATAATGAGGAATCTTATTGTTGAACTGTAGGTTTTCAAGCCAGACAATGAGAAACTGAAGAAATCATAGCAGGAACAACAAGAGATAAATGAAGTCCTGCTACGCAAAATAGTGACCAAGAAAATCCCAAAGGACAATAATCATGAAGAAGAGGTTAGTAAGAGGGCCTCCAAGAACTCTGGTCCTGAAGAAGAAAAAGAGGACAACTCATCTGAGGGTACCCCTTCAGCTGAAGATAAAGAAAAACTAGACAGAAAAAGGAAACACATAGATCATCTTGAAGGGGAATTCAAGAAGATTAAACTTGCTACATTTGACGGGGAATCCAGAATAGGTGAGGAAGTTGAGGCCTAGTTATTAGATATAAAAAAATATTTCCAAATATACAACTATTCCAACAATATGAAAGTTAGAATGGCCATTTACAACCTAAAAGGAAAGGCCGACATCTGGTGGCAAGACCTGAAGTTGGCAAAGGGCTTAAAAGAAAAATAGATGGAATGGTCTGACTTCAAGAAATATTTCAAGAAACAATACATATCTGAAAGCTACTATGAAAGGAAAACAAAATAATTTTATGAGTTACGACTTGATTAGATGACAATGGAGGATATTATAAACAAATTCCTAGAATTACTAAGGTTTGTACCTTTCATCTGGTAGGACAAGGTAAAAATCCAACGATTCCTAAGTTGTTTACCACAGACTTACAAGGACAGAATTGAGTTTGACAACCCCAAGTCCTTGAGTGAAGTATTTAGGAAAGAACAAATGTGCTATAGCCAGTACAAACATCGTACAAAGTTTCCCAAATCTTGGAAGGATAATAAACAAGACCGAATGAACTGGCGTAAGAAGGGATTCTAGCCAGCTCCTTATCGAAATGCAACAAAAAGCTTTCCTAGAAAGGATTTTCACTTCAATAATACAAGTACGCAAGGAAGTGGTAAATCGGTAAATCTAGGAACTAAGAAGTTTGGGGGCAGTCCCCCAGAACCATTAAAGTGTTGGGAATGTGGAGATCCTCATCTAAGGAGGAATTGTCCACGTTTAAATTTAGGAAACAAAACTGTTGTACACAATTTTTAGGAATCCTCGATGGTGGGTGATGTGAGAAGAATCTTGCATCGAATAAATGTAGTCGTAGATGGTTGACAAGATGACCACCAGTCCACGATGGTGGAAATTGAAGGTAAAATCCATAATACCTAAATGTCTATTTTAATTGATCCCGGAGCCACGTTAAGTTATATCACTACGGGTGTAATAGATTCAAATAAACTTAATAGGATAAAACACGCAAAATCATGGATGGTACAATTATCAATAAGGAAAAAAAGGAAAGTGGTTGACTTCATTTATGATTTCAAATTCAGTTTAGATGGTAAAAACATAAAAACAAATTTGAACACTCTGCCACTAGTATCTTATGATGTGATTATCGGAATGGATTGGTTGGAAAAGAACAAAGAAGTTCTAGATTGTTATACAAAGACACTTAATTATAAATACGGTTATGTCACTACCAGAACAACCCGAGGTATACCAAAACTAGTATCAATTAGACAATTCTCAGCAATGCAATTCAAGAAATGCATAAGAAAGGGTTGCCAAGTTTATGTCATCCAAGTAACAAATCTGTTAGAAAAAGAAGATAAGCCAAAGATAGAATATTTTGCTGTCCTACGTGAATTTAGAGACATGTTTGTTGATGAGATACTTAAATTACCTCCTAGAAGGGAAACAGATTTCTCCATAGACCTGCTACCTAGTTCAACCCCTATCTCTAAAGCACCTTACTGAATGAGTTTACCAGAATTGACAAAATTAAAAATACAATTACAGGAATTGTTGGACAAAGAGTATATTAGATCGATTGTTTCACCATGGGGAGCACTAGTCATCTTTGTGAAAAGGAAATATGGTACTCTAATACTTTGTATCGATTATAGACAATTGAATAAAATGACTATTAAGAACAAGTACCCCTTACCGAGGATAAATGACTTGTTTGATCAAGTAGGTGGGACCAAAATCTTTTCGAAATTGGATTTGCGATCTGGTTATCATCAAGTTAGGATAAAGGATGAGAATATAAGCAGAACAACTTTTCGGACAAGATATGGACACTATGAATTCATAGTCATACCTTTCGGACTCACTAATGCACCAGCCATGTTTATGTGCCTGATGAACAGTATTTTCAGTCAATAGCTAGACAAGTTCGTACTAGTATTTATCGATGATATTCTGGTGTATTCTAAAATGGAGGAAGAACATGAAGAACACTTAAGAATAGTTCTACAAATGTTGAAAAAACACAAACTGTATGCCAAATTTGATAAGTGTGACTTTTATCAAAAGAAAATACAATATTTGGGACATGTAATTTTATCATAAGGCATTGTCGTCGACCTTGAGAAAATAAAATCCATCATGGAATGGTCGATACCCAAGGATGTAGCGGATATTCAGTCATTCATGGGAATCACCAGATATTATCGCAGATTTATAGAGGGTTTTTCCAAGATAGCCTACCCTATCACGTCATAACAAAAGAAAGGGACCAATTTTAATTGGTCACAAAAGTGTCAAGACATTTTTAACAAAATGAAGGAATTATTGACAACTTCACCCATATTGAAGGAGGCAGACCGAGATAAAGAATTTACCGTATGTGCTGATGCGAGTAAATAAGGACTAGGTGGTGTCCTAACTCAGGAAGTACATGTGATTTATTATGAGTCCCGGAAATTAAAAGAACATGAGCAAAATTATGTCACTTGTGACTTAGAATGGGTAGCAATGATACATGCCTTAAAAATGTGGCGACACTACATAATGGGAAAAACATTTCTACTATTGATGGATAATAACGGTGTGAAATATCTATTTAGCCAACCAAATTTTAATGCAAGGCAAGCAAGGTGGCTATCCTTTTTGAGCGAATTCGACTTTTAGGTCAGACATATGAAGGGTAAGGAAAATAAGGTAGTAGATGCTTTAAGCAGAAGAGTCGATGGGTTATTTGAGATAAATATCAGCAGAGCAAAAAGAGATCTGGAACGAAGAATAACAACGACATGCATTAACGATGAAAATTACGCTAAGGTAATGGAAGAATTACAAAACAGTACCACAAACTCAGATAAACCAAATATGAGTATCGACAAGAAGGGACTATTACGGTTTAAAAATAGACTTTACATACGAGATTTAGCAGAGTTAAAGTTAATAGTCTTGGAAGAAGGGCATAAGAAACTGTATTCTGGCCATCCAGGATACCAAAAAGCAATAGCAACACTTAGAAAACTATTTTACTGGCATAATATGAAGGGAAAAACAATAGAATACTTGGCTAGGTGCCAATATTGTGAGCAGGTTAAGGCCGAACACCAATATCCAGCCGGCCTATTACAGCCATTACCAGTGTCAAAATGGAAATGGGAGACCATATCATTGGAATTTATAATAGGTTTGCCTAAAACTCAGAAATAGAATGATTCTATTATGGTTGTAATCGATAAACTCACTAAGTTTGCACACTTTATTCCTGTGAAATCTACTTTTAAAGCTATAAATATATCTGAAATATTTACGAAATAAATTTTTAGACTTCATGGTATACCTAAAATGGTGATCTCAGATAGAAATGTAAAATTTACGTCCACTTTTTGGAAATAATTGTTTGCAAGGATAAATACTAATTTGAATTTCAACATGAGTTACCATCCACAAACGGATGGACAGATTGAACGAACAAATCAGATCATAGAAGATATGCTCTACATGTACGTAAGAACAAAACCGAGTAAGTGGGAAGACTACCTGCACTTGGTAGAGTTAACATATAACAATGGGTACAAAAATTCAGCTAAATTGAGCCCCTTCAAGGTACTATATGGAAGAAAGTGTACGACACCAATTAACTGGGATGATCTAGTTGACAGACTCATGGTTGGACCAGAAATGCTCCAAGAAATGGAAAGTATGGTAAGAAGGGTGCAACAGAACTTAAAAGAGGCACAGGACAGACAGAAATGTTATGCGGACAAGAAAAGAAGACACTTGGAGTTTCAAGTGGGAGATCATGCTTACTTAAAGGTCAAAGCCCGAAATAGTTCACTAAAACTCGTGAACTGTGCCAAGTTGGCACCCAGGTTTTGTGGGCCCTTTGAGATATTACCTCGAATTGGACCTGTATCTTACCAACTTGAACTTCCAGCTAATATAAGAATTCATAATGTATTTCATGTTTCCTTGTTGAAAAAGTATGTCCATGAACCTACTCATATGATTGATTGGAACTTGGTACAGGTGGAACCAGAAGGTGAGTTCCAGGCGGAACCCCTGCGCATTCTGTGTTGATATTATGGTAGTTGCGAGAGGTATTTACCTCCACATGTAAACCTGATGAGAATAGAAGACTCCGAGAATCAATAAAAACTCTAATGAGTTGGCTAATAACCCTAGAAGACTTGTCGGCTCAAGAAGATAATTTATATTAGGTTATTAGCCTCCAAGAGAAGAAGTCGACCAATAGAATTAATATATATTAAACAGAGAGGTACCTAGAAGGAGAAGTCGGACCCAGTAAGTCTGCCAGAACCACTATAAGTACAGGGTGCCAATCTCTCATTTGACACAACTCAGCAGTTTCAGAGAGATAGTTATGCACAGTGCAGTTGCACTCTTGTGCACAGGTTTGGAGGAGAGGTCTTGGTGCAACTGTTGCAACTAGCAGTTACGTTTTGGCTTGGACTATCACTTACCTAGGGTTTGGAACATCTGATCAGCCTTTGTTGATGCGCTATCCTTGGGGAAAGGTCCGCTACCCTTTGTTTGGCTATCTAGCCTAGGGTTTTCTTCCGGAGTGATTCTCTTTCAAGGTTAAGGTGCTCGGAGGCTGGCTTCGTCCTATGGTTGGGTGACAAGGGTATTGCCAATGGTAAAATGAGCACACATATTTCATATTCTAATAGGTTATGGGCCCACACCTCCTTCACTCAGTCTAAACTCTAGAAGGAAACATAGTCGCTAGGATATTGAGCTCACTAAGGAACTGCCACTAGGGTTACTAGAAGAAGCAACTTCCAAGACACTGCCACCAAGGTTACTAGAAGGAGCAGTTGCAGAAACCCTAATCCTCTTGTTGAGGAACCTTCAGTGAATGGATTGACCTAATCTATGGATAGATCAGTGTGCTCTATCCTAGCGCATTTCCTGATACTCTCAGTAAGCCAAGACATAAAGTTTGAGTTTATTGTCAAATCTAGGGTTTGACCAAGTCAAAGCAACCATGACTTATTCTATGAAGTCAAAGAACAAGTTAGATGGAGACTCTAACTTCAGAGTGTGGAAGACAAGGATTGACCTTGTCCTTTCCAGGAATAAAGTGATGGATATCGTGAAAGGAAAGATCGTGAAGCCAAAGTTTGAAGAAGGAAAAGAGAAGGAACCGCAAAATGTTGCAGCTATGGAGAAGTTCAAAGACAGTGATATCAATGCTATGAGTATCATAGTGGAATTTATAAAAGACCTCTTGATACCCTACATATTCCATATTGACTCATCGAAGAAGATGTACGATGCCCTAACAAATCTCTTCTCAGTCAGAAACATTGGACAAGTAATGAGTCTGAAGAATGAGCTCTGTGACATGAAGATGAATGACGATGACAACATAACATCATATGTTGTGAGAATATCTTAGTTAAGAGATCAACTACAAGCTATTGAAGCGATCATCTTAGAGAAATAATTGGTAAACATAGTACTCAATGGTCTTCCCAAGACATGGGATGCATTTTCTGCAAGCATGAACACAAGAAAGGAGTATCCAACATTTGAAGAACTTTGGACTTGCTGTTCTCAAGAAGAATCAAGGATCAATGCAAAAGAGAAACCCCAAAAGAAGTACGATGATCAAGCCTTCACAACAAGATTCAATAACTTTAGAAACAAAAGGAAGTTTGGTTCAAGGAGGAAGCCAAATCAACAGAAAGACATTTCAAAAGTACAATGCTTCAACTATCGAAAGTATGGTCACTACAAGAATCATTGTACTGAGCTAAAGAAGAGGAAGGAGAAACATGAAGCATCGATTTTCGAAGAAAGGGAACCCACAAAGAAGGCTAAACATGATGGAAGATACTTCTTCTTCTAATGGTAACAATACTCTTCTTATTTCTTTTACATATCCTATTTGCATCGTCTATGTACATATCTTGTATATCTATCTCTTGGAAGATAATGTGTTGCAAGAAGAATTATACCTATGGAAAAACAACTAGATAAGAATGGATATCATTAGATAATACACATGAAAGGATGAAATACAAAATCATGTGGAAGTTATTGCAATACAAGCCAAATCAATCATGAAGAGACTTAGAAGAAGCAAAGACAGAAATCAAGAGGAAATTGGAAAAAGACTTATGACGTTTTGTGGAAGACGACAAGACGGAAGCGTGGACTCTATTAGACAATAAAGACAATTATATATTGCAGAAGACAATAAGGATGCAGATGGAAGCATGGACTCTATTAGATGAAGGGAGCCAATTATATGCACTCATACATGAAGCAAGGATTAGGAGGGAGATAATCCTATGATCCATTGAATATGATGAAGTATATGTCCATGATAACATCCATGAAAGACAATATGTGTTCAGTTCAACCATAGAAGAAGACTTCTTCAAAGAAAATCCTCTAAGTATCCCTGGTTGTCCATCCAGATCAGTGATCCTATGATGAAAGGAAGAAATGGAATATTTAGGGCATGGAATCTACAAGAAAATCCATGGACTGAAGAACTAAAGAAAAATATGAGGAAGAACATAAAGATTTCAAGAAAGAAAGAGAAGCCAGAACAGCCAGTCATTGTATTAAGAATCATAAGATTGTCATCTTGATATAAAATCAATAAAAGAAATCAAGTAGAGGAACTGAAATTCATGATGAAGAACAATGTATGGAAGACTTATGAATGAAATAATTGCAAGATCCAAAACTAGAGGTTCTCTCAGATGGAGGGAGAAGACTATGATGATTACTTGTTCCAGTAAACTAGATTTATCTCTACATGAGTCATTATATCATTCACAACATCCATGAGTTGGAGTTCTACATCATATGATTGCAAATAATGTTCTACACAAAAATTGAATAAAGAGCTTATGAAGAGAAATATCAAGACTTTGAGGAATACCATACAGAGACCCTTGTATATAGATAGAAGAAGATAACTTGGTGGAGAACCTCCAATGCACAGCAGAAGCATGGTGAATATTTCCTATAACATCAAGATGATTACTCAGTAGATCAAATCTCATGATGACAGAAGAAGTACCACATGGATATGTTCCAGTTTTCCAACAATGATATACTCTATTGTCCAGAGCTACATAAAGCCTTCACAGTGTTCCAAACTAAAGTACATCAAGCATTACATTATCCATGATGAAGTCCAGAAAGGAGAAAGTAGTTCTCCAATACATATATCCACAGATGAGAAGATAAGCATACATTTTGGTAAAGCTTCTATCCAAGATGAAAGAGTTTGCATACTCAAGTTGGAGCTCATGGAAACGACTTCCTTATTGAAAAAAGAAGAGATGACTCCCAGGTTGGGAGGGAGCACTGAAAATAATACTGAAGACATTGATTTTCAAGATTTGAAAAATAGTCCATCTTGGACAGATGATTTCATGTTCGAAAAGTGGATTGAGATTTCTAATGGACAACGATTTCCCATTGTGGTTAACATGGGAAATGGTCCAGATTGTTGATGTATCATAGACAGTGAATTCCCATTTTGGTGAACACGGGGAGTGGTCTAGAGAAGTCTCTCTTCTTGAGGGTTACTCAAGAAGACTGGCCCACCTCGCCGGACAACAATTTCTCATTGGGGTTAACATGAGGAATGGTCTTTTTTGGAGGTTGATAGAGGACAATATCTTCCTCTTGTAGTTAACAAAGGAAATGTTATGGGAAATCATTCCTTAGGGTTTATACATTCTCTCCAGGGTGCACTTTGATTAGTGTAGGAGGAATGACCCAGGGTGGGGAATGGTCCAGGCTCAAAAATTAGGGATAGGCATTCCTTATGGTTTATACATTCTCTCCAAGGTGCACTTTTATTAGTGTAGGAGGAATGGCCCGGGGTGGGGAATGGTCCAGGCTCAACATTCCTTAGGGTTTATACATTCTCTCCAGGGTGCACTTTGATTAGTGTAGGAAGAATGACCTAGGGTGGGGAATGGTCAAGGTTCATAAGATAGGACAGTTATTCTTCCTTTCTTGAGAAAAATAGTCTAGATATCTCATTGTTCTACTCTGAGGGCAGATATTCTTTTAGATATCACAGATGTGAGTGAAAGATTGGCCTAGATGATTCAGTTTATATCATAACATTGTTTCTGTGCATGTTTCTATCAGATGTTTGTTATTAAGACTATATGATAGTAGATGTAGAATACTGTGGTGGATATGTTCCACTGTTCGTGACTATACGTTGTTGATCAAGTACTTGTGTGTTGTTGTTTTTAAGTTTCCGTGGTGAGGAGTTTCGCATGTGTTGTTCGGATAATCCACAGTTGGTTTCATTTCATCATCGACATTTCAAATCTGAATCAGGATTCATCATCAAGACTAATCGTCGAGTGAGAGCTAGTTGATCGTCGTCAATTAATACTTTAAATGCAAGACAATTTTTTTAATTTTTTTTTTTTTTAATTAAGTCGGTTGTCCTAATTTCAGAATTTAATTTACTTAATGAGACTTAAATTTAATTAATGAGACTTAAATCTAGGGTTTTGAGAATAATAATTAGTATGTATAAGTATAAAAAATCTAGGTTATACGAGGATTTTAATTATTTGTTTAGGGTTTTAGGTAATTTATTAGGTTTTACTCCTAATTAATTATTTAATAGTGTTGGTATATAAGTAGTGGGGTTTGTTTATGATTATTTTTAAGGTGTCTTAATATCCTAATCACCTTAAAAATAATCATAAACAAACCCCACTACCTATATACCAACACTATTAAATAACTAATTAGGAGTAAAACCTAATAAATTACCTAAAACCCTAAACAAATAATTAAAATCCTCGTATAACCTAGATTTTTTATACTTATACATACTAATTATTATTCTCAAAACCCTAGATTTAAGTCTCATTAATTAAATTAAATTCCAAAATTAGGACAACCGACTTAATTAAATAACTTTTAAATTAAAAAAATTGTCTTGCATTTAAATTATTAATTGATGATAATAAGCTAGCTCTCACTCGACGATTAGTATTGATATGAATCCTAATTCGGATTCTAAACATCGATGACGAAATGACACCAACTGTGGATTATCCGAACAACACATGCGAATACTTGTGTGTTACTTGGTGTGGTAGTGTACCACTGGATTGTAGTTATGTACTACTATGGATAGACACAATTGTCTTCTAGTTTTGTTCTAGTTTCCTTAAAGACTATCAGTAGTTTATTGGAGATAATCATCAACCAGATGAATGATGAACAAAGATTTTCCAGAAGGAAAGTAGTTAAGAGCATTTACTCTTCTAGATTAGAATAATGTCTCTTGTATCACTCTGTGGAGTGAGCATCATGTCTGATTACTCAGATAGAGTATGGTTTCGAGAAATGATGCAGCTAATGACACTAATGGTGATGATGATGCTCATCATCTAGTCATGAGATAGTCTAGAACACTATGTTGATGCTACCGGGTGAATGGTATGTTTTTGTGCTCAAGACCATTACCTGTAAATACCTCCATAGCTAGGAGGGAGTGTTGATATTATGGTAGTTGCAGGAGGTATTTACCTCCATGTGTAAACCTGAAAATAATAGAAGACTCCGAGAAGCAAGAGAAACCCTAATGAATTGGCTAATAACCCTAGAAGACTTGTTGGCTCAAGAAGATAATTTATATTAGGTTATTAGCCTCCAAGAGAAGAAGTTGACAAGAAGAATTAATATATATTAAGCAGACAGGTACCCAGAAAGAGAAGTCAGCCCTAGTAAGTCTATCAGAACCACTATAAATACAGGGTGCTAGTCTCTCATTTGACACATCTCAGCAGTTGCAGAGAGCCAGTTCTGTGCGGTGCAGTTCCAGTCTTGTGTGCAAGTTTGGAGGAGAGTTGTTGGTGCAGCTCTGTAGCTAGAAGTTATGTTTTGGATTGGAATATCTCTTGGCTAGGGGTTGGAACATATCATCATCCTTTGTTGATGTGCTATCCTTGGGGAAAGGTGAGCTACCCTTTGTTTGGCTATCTAGCTTATGGTTTTCTTCCGGAGTGATTCTCTATCAAGGTTAAGGTGCTCGGAGGGTGGCTTCGGCCTATGGTTGGGTGAAAAGGGTATTGTCAATGGTAAAACGAGCACACATATTTCATATTCTAACATTTTGGACCGGAGATAAATATCACTTTAGAACAGATCCATCGCTCAGGTAAAAGTGAAATGGAAGCACTTTAGTCATGATGAGGCCACTTGGGAGTTGGAGACAGATTTGCAGAAATCTCATCCAAACATGTTCCAAGAAAGGAATGAACATTAAGGACATTGTTTTATTTAAGGGGGAAAGGATGTGACATCCACAAAAATAAAGTATTTTTGAAATTCAAAATTTGTTAGAAAACTATTCTATTTTTAGTAAATTCAAATTTGGAAATTTTTTGCCATTTATGGAAATTCTGAATTTCGAATTTAATAAATTGTAATTTACTATTATGATTATTGGGAAGAGACCTCATTTGACCCAATAGTCTATTTGACTATGACACTTGTATGTAAATAGAATATTGTTTTAATTATTGCAAGAGGACAAATGGAACAACCATGTTAAATTTAGCTGACCATGACTCCATGAGTGGGGAACATGTTGGAACTACCTCTAGGTTGATTGTTACAAGTGGAAAATTAGATATTTGGCCATTGGTAGCCCCTAAAAATCAGGGATTTAGGAAGCTGCAAAAATTCCCAAGGGAGGGAAGAGAGACCTCAACAAAAATATTGTTTGGATAAATAGCATATGTGAGGAGGCAAGATGATGCCTAGTATGAGGGGAAAAGAAACTACTATATTCTTGTTGCTATGAACACTGAATATTGAGTGTGAGGCAAGGAGAGGAATATAGATAGAGGAAAATTGTGGAAGGGGAGATTTCAGGTTCACCCTCATGGATTCATGGTCAGACTAGGGGGTGAACCAGGCAAGTGATTTCGCTGCCATGTTCTAAGGTTGGGAGGAACATGGTTGTTTCCTTTGTTTTCCAACAACTAGTTCAGATATGTACTCTCTAATTTCCCTTACTGAATTTGTTCCATTGAAATGATTGTATGTGTTGTTGTTCTAAATGATTACCTTGCAGTCATATGTATTATATGGAATTAGAGAGTTGTTGTAGGTTACTTGTGAAAATAATTATGTTGGTTAAAGATACATCTATAGTATCACAACAAGCTTTATGTTATCAGAATAATGTTATTTTATTATAATAAAGGAATGATAAAATGCTTGAGTAATCCATCTATGGTAGGGACAAAATATAAATAACAAACTGTGTAGTAAAAACCACTGTATATTATGTAAATAGAGACAAGGAAAGGGTTGACTTGTATGAAGTAATAAAGAGGAAACAAAATACAAATTCTGGAAGTGTCGATTTAGTATAAGTTCATATGCAGACAATGTATTCAAGTTCTCTATTGTCTCCAACCTTTACAGACCAAAATCCTGAATCAGAACGGAACCCTACTAGTATGGGAATTCACGATATATTATGTGGCTATATGGAAGAAAATTTTGAATGTAGGTATATATTGTTGGGTGGTTCAGTTCTGTTGAAAATTCTTCCAATCTCAAGAGTCGTTTTCTCATTTGAAGGAAGGTATTTAGATATGCATACTTATATCTAGTTTCGATCCTCCCAGTTTTAAATCCATACTCACAATAAGACTGCCTATCTGTATTTATACAACCAGTAACTAGTTAAATATTTTCGGGTCATTATAATATATACTAAGGCATGCGATTACATACATATATATATTCAAATATAAGTAGTAATTAACTGTGAAATTCTAAACATAAATTCTAGAAAACCTTTAAATGTACAAGGGCAAACCTAATGTTAGTGGAACTGCTCAGTCATACAAACAACTGAGGGACATTTGATAGATAACCTAGTAAACCCAGAGGGAAGTTAGAATAATATTTCTTATGTGAACACTTAGTAATGTCCTCCTTTCTATACAGAGAATCGAGTCTCTGATTGTCTTTCAAAGAAAATACATATTTATATACAGACTTGTTCCTATCTTAAATAAGTAATAAATTGTTCCATTGGACATGTAATTGCATCTATATGATCAAAATACTGATTAAAGAATCTGAAAACCTCTCAATTATTTGTATTACAGTCCAAGGTTTGTCTACCTACAGTGTAAATGAAACTTAAAAGGTGTAGTCATGTACACACAAGCATATCCTTACAACTTGTAAGTGAAGGAGTTACATTAAACATATACTAAGTAAAACCAGACCTTCAATCTTATCCTTTCTAAATCAAAATCGACAATGAGGAAGATACAAACTTTTGATACTGAGTATGCAAGTTAGGACAACAATCATGATAACCATTTTTTTTGTGTACAGGAGAAACCAGAATGGCGAATAAAAGAATTTATCCAACAATCCTTCCTTTATTTAATTAGGTAAGAAGAGGGCTTGTAAAGTAATCTCCAAAGGAGTTATTACACATAGAAAACTACCCAGGAAAACCCATAATACTTTGGGAATACTCCAAATTATTTTTCTAGCCATTACAGGAAATCAGACATAACTACCAAACTACTTTAAATATAAATTAAATTCGAATCCTTCAAGTTACTGGAACCCCGAAGATTTTATAAAGGAACTCGAATGCCTTGTTCACCTTTGATAAAAACCGACACCCATAATTGTACATGGTTGAAACCCTACAAGGAATTTATACGTTTACATTAGTATTCATTAAATATATATATATATATATATATATATATATATATATATATATATATATATATATATATATATATATATATATATATATATATATATAAGTCGAATGATAAATTTCAATAGAACGAAGGTAATCAAAAGAGTTCAACCTAGAATTATACTTAACTTGGGCCATAGGGCAAGCCAAAATTTTCTCTGTGCATATATATGGATGTCTTCCACGAACTCAAAAAGAGTGGAAGGGGACAAGGTCCACCTGACGGGTACCCTTGCAGCCAAAGGGGCCCATCATTAGTGAACGCTACCATTCACGAGATCTGATATATATATAGTGGCAGTGAATAAATCAATTGTGCTAACAGTTAACATATAATTGAATACAACATGCGACTCAAGAATGCCAACAAGTACGGTGTAGAATAAAAGATGGAGTGGAACCATTGATGAACCGGATTATAGATAATGTAAGAGACATTCCTAGACCACGATAAGGATAGAAGAAAACATAAATAACACAAGGAGTTCAATAAAACTGAGCAACAGGCCTTGACCTACATCTACATAGAGGCCATAGAGGATATCGATGTTAGACAGTATGAAACCATATGATTTATTTTTTAACAATGTATTTTCTCTAGAATCGGGATAAGGGGACGGGGTGCCAATACCTCCCAAGAAGTTGAATTTTAAGTCCACAAAAAGACTCTACTCACCTAGAAAACAACATTTAACTTATGACAGTTATACATAATAACTTTAATGGGAGACTCATGTAAGAATAAATGGGAAGTCTATTTACGAGGGTTCTTTCACTATAACAGAGAGTCGTGCCACTTTATCAACCAGAACTATAGGAAACGAGTGCTTATGTGACATCCCAAAAAATAAATATTTTTGAAATTTAAAATTGCTGGAAATTTATTCCATTTTTAGTAAATTCAAATTTTGACAATTTTTGCCATTTATGGCAATTCTGAATTTCAAATTTGGTAATTGTAATTAATTATTTTGACTGTTGGGAAGAGACTTGATTTGACCCAACTAACTATTTGACTATGACACTTGTATGGAAACTGAATATTTTATATTGATTGCAGGAGGACAAATGGAACAACCATGTTAAATTTAGCTAACCATGACTCCATGAGTGGGGAACATGTTGGAACTACCTCTGGGTTGATTATTACAAGTGGCAAATCAATGATTTGGCCATTGGCAGACCCTGAAAATTAGGGATTTAGAAATTTGCGAAAATTCTCAAGGGAGAGAAAATACCTGGGCAAATGATAAATAGCATATGAGAGGAGGCACGATGCTGCCAAGTATGCTGGGAAAGGAGACTTTTGATTTAATTGTTGTTATGAACACTTCTTGAGTGTGAGGCAAGGGAAAAACTGTTGGAGTTGTAGGACATATATGAAGAGAAGTGTTTCTAAGTTCTCCCTCATGGATTCATGGTCATGGTAGGGGGTGAATCGGGCAAGTAGTTTGGCTACCCTATTCTACGGTTGGGAGGAACGTGGTTGTTCCCTTTGTCTTTCAGCGTATTATTTCAGATATGTTTTTTTTGTCCCTTCTCTCATTGAATGTTAAATGGTTACATACTTGATAGAATGTATCTGTTAGAAATAATATTAAGGATGAAAGATTGATTTATCCTGTTGCAAACTTAGGAATTGCTAGAATGTCTCTCTACTAGTTCGGAATGGATTATCTTTGTTGCATCTCATTACTATTATGAATACTAGTTCCCGAAAGTATACTAGATGGATGGATATGACTAGTCAATTCTTAAAGAAGATTTGTGTTGTGGTTTGGATTACTATTGTAGTAAGAAAAAGCGGTGTAGTTGAAAACCCCACAAGTAAATTGTGATGCAGATTTGAGTTTACCTACATATTGAATGCAAATGGAAAACTACATAGTGTATAGATTGTAAGTATGTAATCATTTCACCACCTGTGAAAACAGTGAATTGGTGGTTGTCTTGACCTTTCAAGACTCAAGGACTAAACCACCGATTACATTTTTTTTTTACATAAATTAAATGGTGGCCGCCTTAACCTTTGCAGGCCACAAAACACCATCACCTCCTTGATTAAAATCTCTTAGGATTTCTATGTTTAAATACCAGAGTCGAAATTGTAATAGGGATGACCTTGACAACAATTTTTGAATTGAATTTGTCACTCTGTGTTTTATTTTACTGAGTTTGTAAACTTTGTTCATGTTTTCACTTTTTTCGGCATTTTGGAGTTTATTGGTTCAAGTTGTGTGGAGTTATTTTGTTCATGCAAATGATGAAATTTGAAGTGGCCCACAACCTAATCAAATTAATTGATTCGATGATTACCGTTGTATTTTGTTCATGCATCAAGCATTACCAAATGTTGAAAACCGATATTGGTTGGGCCCCATACCTTTTTCGTGATTTCACAATTAGGCATTTGATGTTGTGCAGTGTTTTGCATCGGGAGTTAGTAAACCCCGAAACCCAAAATTGTTGGGGCCACACCCTAACCACATTTTGCAATTCGACATTTATTATTTCATTTTGTTGGTGCGTTGTGTGTTCGTAAACCCCGAAATCCCGAACCTCGAAACCCCAAAGTGTTGGGCCCACAACCTTTTCTCATTTCAGGATTCGGAAAACCACGTGGTCTTTTGTTTTTTGTATTCGGCGTTTGTAATCCCCGAAACCCAATTGACCTCCGTTTTTTTTTTCACATAGATATATATATGTATATTTAAAGTACAGAAGTGACCTTGTGAATACCAAGAATTATTATAGACCATCTACAACATTTACACATCTTTATATCAACCGGTGTTTAATGAAAAGTTATACGTTGAAATGTTGGAAAATTATTGGAGTGAATCGAATTAACACAGTTTAATTACTAGAACTAATCATGAGAGGCGCAAAGGCCCAAGGAAGAAGGGACATCCCAAAACTTAAAACATGCCCCTGAGTAAATTCCTAACTGTGTAAATAACAACACAATCACCTAAAAGTTCAAAGGAAAGTCTTTAACACAAGTACAGTAAGTGAAAATTGAATTCATATGCGATCTGGATTCAACTGTAAACAAGATACACATATAGCCGGCAATAGCCGAGTATTTTTTCCTTTTTCAAAATCCTTTCAAGGAAGTAGCCAATATGGCGCTAGTATATTAAACCAATAAAATAACCAGTATGCTATTACAAGTAGGTGGAAGGGAAACCCTGTAATTCTTTTAAAAATAGTATTACATATCTCGTTCAGAAATAAAACAAATGAATATCCCATGCGGTGTTTTACTTCCAACAATATATTTTTCCATCACAAAATGGGTTACCCTTAATCAACGGTATCGAAACCACGCCTTAATCTCCATTTCAGAGCTTTGGATACCGAGAATTGGAGTTGTCAAGGACACTCATGACAAGAATGATAAAATCACGAAATGTCGAAAGTGACTATCGTGAGTCTCCAAAACCCGAAAGGAAAAACTCCAAAATACCGTGAACTGTCCATCTCAGTGGGTTATGTGAACCTTCCGATCACTTCATAGGTTTTATGATCATGAATTTTATAATGTTGGAGTCACGATGACTCAAAGGGAAAAACGTCGAAAATCTCATCAGTCGTTTGATTAAGAAAAGAAGGGATAAGATTATGGAGTTTATGAACCGTTGATCTAGCTCCATTTCGGGGATTGCAACTTGCCGAAATGCCGAAGTGTGAAAGGAATTTTTATTAGGTGCATGGTCACAGCCAGTGGGCATATGGAATAAGCGCGAGACCCAGTACTTGTAATCCAACGGTGCAGGTGAATTTGAATATGATCGGTGGATTATGAAATATTTGTAGTCTGAGTTTAACTAGAAGGCCTTACCTAACCCCTATCCTATATCCAGAGATTTAAAACAAAAACAAATATAGGGGTCTGTTTATATTTAAAAATTTTGCAAAGGAGTATAGACTAATACTCTACTTTTACCTAAGTCCATTTGGTCATTTTCATCGTGTGATTATGTGTATGGAATAACACATGAGGACTAGGCCATCAACCCCCAAAGTCGTTTGTATTGTAAACATATGGTAATGGGTTATTTGTAGGGTCTAATGCATAAGGACTTGGTCATAAAGTCCCAAAGTCGTTTGTGTTTTTAAGACTGTGGTAATGGTGTTGGAAATGTGTAACAGTTAGCATATGCTTGTCATTGATGGCAAGTACAACAGTGAAGATGACAGGCAAACAGAAGACAAAGGAAATTAAGCTCAGGAGGAATAACAGTATTAATGCTTGTCATTGATGGCAAGTACAACAGTGAAGATGATAGGAAAACATAAGACAAAGGAAATTAAGCTCAGGAGGAATATCGGTCTTATATGTGCAAGAAGCATAGGAAAGAGATCGAGAACCATCGGATCTCACTCGGAAATCCCGACAGTTGTTGGATCGGGAGAAGTTGTGCAGATGTTAAGCACAGGAGTTAAGCGTAGAAAAGAAGTGATCTAAGTTGTCAGATATGCAGAAGCTGCGAGGGAGATAAGCCATCGGAGAATCGGGGATCGTGATTTCAAAATGCAAAGAACACTTGACAACGAAAACTCCGATTTCGCGATATGATCGCAGCCGTTAAAGAGAAAAAGACGTCTGGACCATTGATCTCATTCATCGGAGAATCGGGGATCGCGATTTCAAAATGAAAATAACTCATGACAACAAAAACTCTGATGTCGCGATGTGCGAGTTCGCGATTTGATCGCAGCCGTTAAAACACGCATGAGATATGAACCATCGATCCAACACACGTCAATAGATCACGTCAACAAAGTGACACGTGGCACAACCAGGGAGTGACAAGTGTCAGACTGATTCAAGCAATTGAGGCACATGTGGGTAACGAATCAGGGTGACACATGGCAGAAGTTAACACGTGTCAAACCATGAGTGACGTCAGCAGAGGAACGAAGTTTCGGGGATCGGGACTTTGATATGTCAAGAACACACGGCAACAGAAACTCCGAAATCACGAAATGCGATATTGTGATTTAATCACAACCGGTTGATTCAAGATCGCATCTGGACCGTTTGTTATCGAAGACACGTGGCAGAGATCTAGCAAGAGACGGGATATTGGCCATCGGGAAATCGTAGATCTCGATGACAAGAGATTTGTGTATTGTGAAATCGCGATCCACGAAACCCCGATAAGTGGGGAACAACTGTCAGCATAGCAGAGAAGGAGGACAGGGGCATCACAAACCGCGTAGCTCTGATGGGGTAAGGTTGTGGTCACGATATGACGGTCACGTGGACCAAGGCTCAGCCAGGAGGGCTGAAGTGCATCGCAAATCGGGAAATCGCGAATCACGTGGACATAATTTTTATGTCATCGCAAATTCTGAAATCGTGATATATATATGAAATCCCGATTTGATCTGAACCGTTGGATCAAGAAGTGATCGGAGGTCTACTGAGGCACGACACAGTGAGACTGCCAGAAGCCATTGAAGACGTCTGCCATAGAAGTTGAAGAAGACCGTTGTGTAATCACCAGAGAAGTTGAAAAGTCAAGATGATGATCAGATAGAGGACTCAAGAGGTGGAGGATAA
>ML776738.1:781478-794796 GCA_009831015.1 Picea engelmannii
ATTTCTCTATCGACCACAGAGGCAGAGTACATTGCTGCTGCTACCTGTTGCACACAGGTATTATGGATGATTCAAACACTTGCAGACTTAGAGGTAAATTATACTACACCGATCCCAATTCATTGTGATAACACAAGTGCCATTAGTGTGTCTAAAAATCCTGTCTTCCATTCCAAGACAAAACATATTCCCATAAAATATCATTTTTTGAGAGAACAGGTCACCAATTAGATTGTTCAGCTCCAATACATCACCACTACAGAACAAATTGCAGACATCTTTACTAAGCCTCTAGCCAAGACACCATTTGAATATCTCAGACAAAAGCTGGGTGTCATTTCGATTCACCCCTAAAAGAGTCCATCTTGTTAGGGGGAGCATGTCTCTTTTTTGACATTGATGTCAAAGGGGGAGAAAAGAATTCGGGTGCTGCAGTTGCCATCAATGCCAAAGGGGGAGATTGTTGGAAATGTGTAACAATTAGCATATGCTTGTCATTGATGGCAAGTACAACAGTGAAGATGACAGGCAAACAGAAGACAAAGGAAATTAAGCTCAGGAGGAATAGCAGTCTTAATGCTTGTCATTGATGGAAAGTACAATAGTGAAGATGACAGGCAAACAGAAGAGAAAGGAAATTAAGCTCAGGAGGAATATCAGTCTTATATGCACAAGAAGCATAGGAAAGAGACCGAGAACCGTCGGATCTCACTCGAAAATCCCGACAGTTGTTGGATCGGGAGAAGCTGCGCAGATGTTAATCGCAGGAGTTAAGCGCAGAAAAGAAGTGATCTAAGCTGTCAGATATGCAGAAGCTGCGAGGGAGATAAGCCATTGGAGAATCGGGGATCGCGATTTCAAAATGTAAAGAACACTTGACAATGGAAACTACGATTTCGTGATATGCGATTTCGCGATATGATCGCAGCCGTTAAAGCGAAAAAGAGGTCTGGACCGTTGATCTCATTCATCAGAGAATCGGGGATCGCGATTTCAAAATGAAAAGATTTCATGACAACGAAAACTCCGATGTCACGATGTGCGAGTTCGCGATTTGATCGCAGCCGTTAAAACACGCATGAGATATGAACCATTGATCCAACACACGTCAACAGATCACATCAGCAAAGTGACACGTGGCACAACCAGGGAGTGACAAGTGTCAGACTGATTCAAGCAATTGAGGCACATGTGGGTAATGAATCAACGTGACACGTGGTAGAAGTTAACACGTGTCAAACCATGAGTGACGTCAGCAGAGGAACGAAGTTTCGGGGATCGGGACTTTGATATGTCAAGAACACACGGCAACAGAAAATCCGAAATCACGAAATGCGATATCGTGATTTAATCACAACCGGTTGAGTCAAGATCGCATCTGGACCATTTGTTAGCGAAGACACATGGCAGAGATCTAGCAAGAGACGGGATATTGGCCATCGGGAAATCGAAGATCTCGATGACAAGAGATTTGTGTATTGTGAAATCGCGATCCGCGAAACCCTGATAAGTGGGGAACATATGTCAGCATAGTAGAGAAGGAGGACAGAGGAATCACAAACCGCGTAGCTCCGATGGGGTAAGGTTGTGGTCACGATATGACGGTCACGTGGACCAAGGCTCAGCCAGGAGGGCTGAAGTGCATCGCAAATCGGGAAATCGCGAATCCCGTGGACATAATTTTTATGTCATCGCAAATGCTGAAATCGTGATATATATATGAAATCCCAATTTGATCTGAACTGTTGGATCAAGAAGTGATCGGAGGGCTACTGAGGCACGACACAGTGAGACTGCCAGAAGCCATTGAAGACGTCTTCCATAAAAGTTGAAGAATACTATTGTGTAATCACCAGAGAAGTTGAAAAGTCAAGATGATGATCAGATAGAGGACTCAAGAGGTGGAGGATAACGACGCAGAGTCCGCATGCAGGGGCATGGAAAACATTGCATGCAGAAGGTGCACAGACGCTATAAATACACGGTACAGAGAAGAGATAATGTTGTTGTTGCTGTTGGAATTTTTGGGTTGCTATTGGAGTTTGCTGTGGTGATTCATGGGTGAAGGAGAATCAGAGTGGCGCAGCGAAAGCGTGGTGGGCCGATAACCCGAACATTGCAAATGATCTGAGCAGAAAGGCAATAAGGCAGACATAACAACGAAGTGGAGCAGAACAATGATAAGTCAGGTAGGCCATCGTCGAACATCATATCACTGTAATAAATTCAGTAGCAAAGATTTATATTTCAGGGTGGTTGGGAGGTGCTAAGGAGGATTGTTGTCCTCAGAGGTTCAAGTGGGTGCTTGAACACAGGGAGTTGGTGCTTCCTTCTAGTTGGTGCTAGAAAAACTAGGGAGTCAGTGCTTCCTTCTAGTTGGTGCTAGAGAAAACAAAGAGTTGGTGCTCTCAGCAAGTTGCAACTTGCAAAGCTGAGGTTGTAACCTCATTATGAGTTGGTGCTCATATGTATGATACTGTAAAGAATGTAACCATTACTTATCATATAAAAGAAAAGAGGTTTTATCCTGCATGGGTTTCCTCGGGAAATATCTGTCTCTGTATTTTACATATATGTGAATGATGCTGAAAGTGCCATTGTTTATTTCCCTGCATTATTGTGATTAGCAATCAGAGTCTCTACAAAATTTTAAAAGAACGATAATTTTTTAAGCACGTAAACAACTGATTCACCCCACCCTCTCAGTTGTCCAACAAATGGTTATAGGTACAAACAGATCAGAAAGTAATTATAATTACAAGAATTGAAATTAACAATGAAATGAGGAGTAAACACTTATCGTCGATCAGAAAAATTTAAGTTGAATGGTAATGAAAGTCGACGATAGTAAGGGATCTTGCAAACTTTCAGACTCAAGATTTATAACAGAAAGCTTACTTGCTTGAATCTCTAACTATTCAAGGATATTTATACAAACAATTTTTATTTTTTTTATTCTTTTTTTTTTCCAGACAGTTTTTGAGGTATATTACATATGGTATCATAGAAAAAGCTACAACACTGGGCCTGAACATGGCCACATTAGCTTCTTAGTATTTATTATGATTTATGTAAAACCAATAAATCTTATGGTTACAAACAGAAAGCCCTTTCTATTTTTGTAAATTATGGCAACTCAGGAGGGTGCAAAAATCAGGATGGAAGGAAATCCACAACAAAGACCTCATGGAGATCCAAGACAGAACAGTGATGGAAGCTCACCCATGGAGGTGTTGGAAACAATGAGGAATCTTATTGTTGAACTACATGTTTTCAAGGTCAACAATGAAAAATTGAAGAAATCATAGCAGGAACAACAAGAGATAAATGAAGTCCTGCTACATACTATAGTAACCAAGAAAATCCCAAAAGACGATAACCATGAAGAAGAAGTCAACAAAAGGGCCTCCAAGAATTCTGGAGCAAAAACAGAAAAAGGAGACAGTTCGTCTAAAGGGACACCTTCAGCTGAAGACAAAACTATACCAGATAGAAAAAGAAAACAAGTAGACCACCTTGAAGGAGAATTTAAAAAGATTAAACCAACTACCTTTGATGGAGAATCTAGGACAAGAGAAGAAGTTGAGGCATGGTTGTTGGACATCAAAAAATACTTCCAGATCTACAACTATTCTAGCAACATGAAGGTCAGAATGGCCATCTACAATCTGAAGGGGAAGGCCAGTATTTGGTGGAAGAACTTGAAATTGGCCAAGGGCCTAAAGGAGAAACAATTTGAATGGTCTGACTTTAAGAAGTATTTAAAAAACAATACCTTTCTGAAATTTATTATGATAGGAAGACGAAAGAATTTTACGAGTTACGACTCAGACATATGACAATGGAGGACCTTATAAATAAATTTCTGGAACTACTAAGGTTCGTACCGTACATCTACGAGGATAAGGTAAAAATCCAACAATTCTTAAGTTGTTTACCACAGGCCTACCAGGACAAAATTGAGTTTGACAACCCCAAATCCTTGAGTGAGGTATTCAGGAAAGCACGAATGTGTTATGACTAGTATAAACAGCGGATAGAGTTTCCCAAGACCTGGAAGGATAAAAATCAAGATCGAATTAACTAGTGGAAGAAGGGATACCATCTAGCTCCTTATCATAATGCAGCAAAAAGTTTTCCAAGGAAGGATTTTCACTCCAATCATCTGAATACACAAGGTAGTGGTAAACTAGTAAACCTAGGAATGAAGAAGTTTGGGGACAAATCCCTCGAGCAACTAAAGTGTTGGGAGTGTGGAGAGCCTCATCTAGGAAGGAACTGTCCATGTTTAAATTCAACAAACAGAATTGTTGTTCATAATCAGCAGGAAACCTCAACAGTGGCAGACGTGGGTAGATTTCTACATCAGATAAATGCAACCATAGATGGTCGACAAGTTGACCACCAATCCTCAGTGGTAGAAATCAAAGGTAAAATCAATGAGACTCAAATTTTTATTTTAATTGACCCTAGATCTATGTTAAGTTATATTACTCCTAATATAGTAGAGTCGAATAAACTTAATAAACCGAAGCACGCAAAATCATGGCTGGTACAACTAGCAAGAGGTACTAAAAGAAAAGTAGTTGACTTTATTTCTGATTTTGAGTTCAACTTAGGTGGTCAAAAGATAAGGACCAATATGGACATCTTACCACTAGGATCTTATGATATGATTATCGGGATGGATTGGTTGGAACAACACAAAGAAGTACTAGACTGTTATACAAATATACTTAGCTATAAAGATGATTTTGGCATTGTTAGAACAACCTAAGGCATACCAAAACCTGTATCAGTCAGACAAGTTTCAACGATGCAACTCAAGAAATGTATTAGAAAGGGATGTCAAGTTTATGCCATCCAAGTGACGAATCTATTAGAAAAATAAGATAAGCCAAAGTTATAAGACTTTGTTGTCCTACGTGAATTCAGAGACATGTTTGTGGATGAGATACCATAATTACCTCCGAGAAGGGAAATAGACTTCTCCATAGACCTACTACCTAGTTCAGCCCCTATCTCAAAAGGACCTTACCGAATGAGTCTACTAGAAATGACATAATTAAAAATCCAATTACAGGAATTGTTGGACAAAGAGTATATCACACCAAGTGTTTCACCATGGGGGGCACCAGTCCTCTTTGTGAAAAATAAAGTTGATACTCTAAGACTATGTATCAATTATATACAACTAAACAAAATAACCATTAAGAACAAATACCCCTTACCAAGGATAAATGATATGTTCGATCAAGTTGGTGGGGCCAAGATCTGTTCAAAATTGGATTTACGATTCGGTTATCATCAAGTTAGGATAAAGGATGAGGACATAAACAAAACAACTTTTCAAACAAGATATGGACACTATGAGTTTGTAGTCATACCTTTTGGACTCACTAATGCACCAACCACATTTATGTTCTTAATGAACAACAATTTAAGTCAATACTTAGACAAGTTCATAGTAGTATTTATCTACGATATTCTGTTCTATTCTAAAACGGAGGAGGAACATGATTAACACTTAAGAATAGTTCTGCAAACATTAAGGAAACACAAACTATATGCAAAATTCGACAAATGTGACTTTTATCAAAAATAAATACAATATTTAGGACATGTCATTTCCTCAGAAGGTATTGTTGTAGACCCGAAAAAGATAAAAGCCATTATGGAATGGCCAATACCTAAGGATGTGGAAAATATCCGATAATTCATGGGAATCACTAGATATTATCGTAGATTTATAGAAGGGTTTTCCAGGATAGCCTACCCTATCACGTCATTACAAAAGAAAGGGACCCAGTTTAACTGGTTGCAAAAGTGTCAAGACAATTTTAACAACATGGAAGAATTATTGACATCGGCGCCCATTTTGAAGGTAGCAGACCAGGATAAAGACTTCACAGTATGTGTTGATGCAGGTAAAGAGGGACTAGGTGGTTCTCTAACTCAGGAAGGGCACATGATTTATTACGAGTCTCGAAAATTAAAAGAACACAAGCGAAATTATGTCACTCATGACATAGAATTGGCAGTAGTAATACATGCCTTAAAAATGTGGCGACACTATACAATGGGTAGAAAATTCCTACTATTGATGAATAATAGCGAGGTGAAATATTTGTTTAACCAACCAGATCTTAATGCAAGACAAGCAAGATGGCTAACCTTCTTGAGCGAATTTGACTTTGAGGTCAGACATATCAAGGGTAATGAAAATAAAGTAGTAGACACTTTAAGAAGAAGAGTCCATGGGTTATTTGAGATAAACATCAGCAGGGCATAAAGTGATCTGGAACAAAGAATAAGGATGGCAGGTATTAATGACGGAAATTACACTAAGATAATGACATAATTACAAAATAGTAACGCCATCTCTGACAAACCAGATCTAAGCATCGAAAAGAAAGGAATATTATGACTTAAAAACATACTTTACATACTAGATTCAGCAGAATTGAAAGCAACACGTTTGGACGAAGTGCATAAGAAACCGTATTCTGGCCATCCAGGTTACCAGAAAACAATAACAACACTTAGAAAACTATTTTTCTGGCCTAGTATGAAGGGGAAAAAACAGAATACTTGGCTAGGTGCCAAGATTTTTAGTAGGTTAAGGCCGAGCACCAACATCCAACTAGCCTATTACAACCATTACTAGTACCAGAATGGAAATGGGAGATTATATCACTAGACTTTATAAAAGGTTTGCCTAAAACTTAGAAACAGAATGATTATATCATGGTTGTAATCGATAAACTCAGTAAGTCTGCACACTTTATTCCTGTAAAGTCTACTTTTAAAGCTATAAACATTGTTGAAATATTCATGAAACAAATTTTTAGACTGCATGGTATTCCTAAAATGGTGATTTTAGATAGAGACGTAAAATTTACATCCGCTTTTGGGAAGGAATTATTTGCAGGGATAAACACTAACTTGAATTTCAGTACAAGATATCATCCACAAATGGATGGACAGAACGAAAGGACAAACAAAATCATAGAGGACATGCTTCACATGTATGTAAGAACAAAACCAGGCAAGTGCGAAGACTACCTTCACTTGGTAGAATTTGCATATAACAATGGGTACCAAACTTCGGCTAAGTTGAGCCCTTTCGAAATATTGTATGGAAGAAAGTGTACGACTCCAATTAGATTGGATAACCCAGCTAACAGACTCATGGTTGGACCAAATATGCTCCAATAAATGGAGAACATGGTAAGAAAGGTACAACAAAACCTTAAACAAGAACAGGACAGACAGAAGAGCTATGCAAATCAGAAAAGAAGACACTTGGAATTTCAAGTAGGAGACCATGTTTATTTGAAGGTCAAAACCCAAAAGAGCTCGTTGAAGTTAGGGAATTGTGCCAAGATGGCACCTAGGTTTTGTGGGACCTTTGAGATACTAGCTCGAATTGGACTCGTAGCATATCAACTTGCACTTCCAACTAATCTAAGAATTCATAATGTATTTCATGTTTCGTTGCTGAAAAAGTATATTCATGACCCTACTCATAGGATTGATTGGAACTTGGTGCAGGTGGAACCTGAAGGCGAGTTACAGGTGGAACCCCTACGCATTATGGACTGAAGAGGAATAGCACATCGGAAAAGAGTCATCGCTCACGTAAAGGTGCAATGGAAGCACTTTAGTCCTGAGGTAGCCACTTGGGAGTTGGAGGGAGATTTGAAAAAATCTCATCCAATCCTATTCCAGGAAAGGAACGAACATTGAGGACGGTGTTTTACTAAAGGGGGAAAGGATGTGACATCCCCAAAAATAAAATATTTTTGAAATTTAAAATTGCTAGAAATTTATTCCATTTTTAGTAAATTTGAATTTGGAAAATTTTTGCCATTTATGGCAATTCTGAATTTCGAATTTGGTAATTGTAATTAATTATTTTTACTATTGGCCAGAGACCTGATTTGACCCAACTGACTATTTGATTATTTCACTTGTATGGAAATAAAATATTTTATATTGATTGCAAGAGGACAAATGGAACAACGATGTTAAATTTAGTTGACCATGACTCCATGAGTGGGGAACATGTTGGAACTACCTCTAGGCTGATTATTAAAAGTGGAAATCAGTTATTTGGCCATTGGTAGCCCCTGAAAATCAGGGATTTAGAAAGTTGTGAAAATTCCTAAGGGAGGGAAAAGACCTGGGCAAATGATAAATAACATATGAGAGGAGGCAGGACACTGCCAAGTATGCTGGGAAATGAGACTTTTGATTTACTTGTTGTTATGAACACTGATTGAGTGTGAGGTAAGGGAAAAACTATTGCAGCTGTAGGACATATATGAAGAGAATATTTTCCAAGTTCACCCTCATGGATTCATGGTCAGGATAGGGGGTGAATCAGGCAAGTAGTTTGGTTGCCCTGTTCTACAGTTGGGAGGAACTTGGTTATTCCCTTTGTCTTTCAGCGTATTATTTCAGATATGTTATTTTTGTCCCTTCTCTGATTGAATGTTAAATGGTTACATACTTGATAGAATGTATCTATTAGAAATAATATTAAGGAAGAAATATTGAATGCATCATATTGCAAACTTAGGAATTGCTAGAATGTCTCTCTACTAGTTCGAAAAGGATTATCTTTGTTGCATCTCATTACTGCTATGAATACTAGTTCCCGAAAGTATACTAGATGGAAGGATATGACTAGTCAATTCTTAAATAAGATTTGTGATGTGGTTTGAATTACTACTGTAGTAAGTAAAAGCGTCGTTGCTGAAAACCCCACAAGTAAATTGTGATGCAGATTTGAGTTTACCTACATATTGAATGCAAATGGAAAACTGCATAGTGTATAGATTGTAAGTATGTAATCATTTCACCGCCTGTGCAAACGGTGAATCGATGTTCATCTTGACCTTTGAAGACTCGAGGAATAAACCACCAATTACATTTTTGTTTTACATAAATTAAACGGTCGTCTCCTTAACCTTTGCAGGCCACAAAACACCATCACCGCCTTGATTAAAATCTCTTAGGAGATTGAAGGGGCAATTTTTCTGCATTTAAATACCAGATTCGAAATTGTAGTAGGGTAGATCTTGACAACAATTTTTGAATTGAATTTGTCACTTTGTGTTTTATTTTACTGAGTTTGTAAACTCTATTCATGTTTTCACTTTTTTCGGCATTTCGGAGTTTATTGGTTCAAGTTGTGTGGAGTTCTTTTGTTCTTGCAAACGCCGAAACCTGAAGTGGCCCCACATCCTGATCGAATTTCGTGATTCGACGATTACTGTTGTATCTTGTTCATGCATCAAGAATTACCAAACACCGAAGCTCGATATTGGCTGGGCCCCATACCTTTTTTGTGATTTCGCGATTCGGCATTTGACATTGTGCAGTGTTTTGCATCGGGAGTTAGTAAACCCCGTAACCCAAAATTGTTGGGGCCACACCCTAACCGCATTTCACAATTCGCAATTTATTCTTTCATTTTGTTGGTGCATTGTGTGTTCGTAAACTCCGAAATCCCGAACCTTGAAACCCCAAAGTGTTGGGCCCACAACCTTTTCTCATTTCGGGATTCGACAATCCACGTGGTCTTTTTTTTTTGTATTCGGTGTTTGTAATCGCCAAAACCCGATTGACCTCCATTTTTTTTCACATAGATATATNNNNATATGTATATATGTATGTATATTTAAAGTATGGAAGTGACCTTGCGAATACCAAGAATTATTATAGACCATCTACAACATTTACACATCTTTATATCAACCGGTGTTTAATGAAAATTTATAGGTTGAAATGTTGGAAAATTATTGGAGTGAATCGAATTAACACAGTTTAATTACCAGAACTAATCACAAAAGGCATGAAGGCCCAAGGAAGAAGGGACATCCCGAAACTTAAAACATAGCCCTGAGTAAATTCCTAACTGTGTAAATAACAACACAATCACCTAAAAGTTCAAAGGAAAGTCTTTAACACAAGTACAATAAGTGCAAATTGAATTCATATGCGATCATGTGATCTGGAATCAAATATAAACAAAATACACATATAGGCGGCAATAGCCGAGTATTTTTTCCTTTTTCAAAATCCTTTCGAGGAAGTAGCTAATATGGCACTAGTATATTAAACCAATAAAATAACCAGCATGCTATTACAAGTAGGTTGAAGGGAAACCCTGTAATTCTTTTAAAAATAGTATTACATATCTCATTCGGAAATGAAACAAATGAATATCCCATGCAGTGTTTTACTTCCAACGATATATTTTGCCATCACAAAACGGGTTACCCTTAATCAACGGTACCAAAACCATGACTTAATCTCGATTTCGGAGTTTCAGATACTGGGAATTGGAGGTGTCAAGGACACTCACGACAAGAATGATAAAATCACGAAATGTCGAAAGGGACTATTGTGAGTCTCCAAAACCCGAAATGCAAAAATCCAAAATCCCATCAATCGTCCATCTCAGTGGGTTATGTGAACCTTCCGATCACTTCAGAGGTTTTATGATCATTAATTTTATAATGTTGGAGTCATGATGACTCGAACAGAAAAACGCCAAAAGAAAGAAAGGATCAGATTATGGAGTTTGTGAATGGTTGATTTGGCTCCATTTCGAGGATTGCGACTTGCCGAAATGTCGAAATGCCAAAGTGTGAGAGGCATTTTGATTAGGCTCATGGTCATAGCCAGTGGGAATATGGAATAAGTGTGAGACCCAGTACTTGTAATCCAACGGTGCAGGTGAATTTGAATATGATCGAAGGATTATGAAATATTCATACTATGAGTTTAACCGAAAGGCCTTACCTAACCCCTATCCTGTATCTGGATATTTAAAAAAAAAAAAACTATAGGGGTTTGTTTATATTTAAACTTTTTGCAGAGGAGTATAGGCTAATACTCTACTTTTACCTAAGTCTGTTTGGTTGTTTCCATCGTGTGATTTTGTGTATGGACTAACGCATGAGGCCTAAGCCATCAACCCCCAAATTCGTTTGTATTGTAAACATATGGTAATGGGTTATTTGCAGGGTCTAACGCATAAGGATTTGGTCATAAAGTCCCAAAATCGTTTGTGTTGTTAAGACTGTGGTAATGGTTATAGGTACAAACAAATCGGAAAGTAATTATAATTACATAAATTGAAATAAACATTGAAATGAGGAGTAAACAGTTATCATCAATCAGAAAACTTTAAGTTGAATGGTAATGACAATCAATGACAGTAAGGGCTCTTGCAAACTTTCAAACTCAAGCTTTATAACATAAATCTTACTTGCTTGAATCTCGAACTATTCAAGGATATTTATACAAACAAATTTTATTTTTTTCAGACAGTTTTTGAGGTATATTACAACTTACCAGGAAGGGTAGATGGAAATAGTGGTCCTTCGGTTCTTGTTACCTCTTTTCGGAACCCTGAGAGACATTACACAAAGATTTTCGAGGGGACTCCACAATGAAAGAGTAAACACATTAAACCCTTGACGAACCCTAACTACACGTTGTAAATGCTAAGAGTACGAAGGGTAGCTGGACCATGTGATAAGAACAGAGTTGGTGCATCTCGGTTGGATGAAATCCTAGGTGAGAACATCATAATTCACATAATACAAGACTGTCATTTAATGGTGATGCAGAGTCTTAACTTCGCCTGACAAAATACCATCTGTCCCACATCATGAAAACTACGAAGTCATTTTCAGTCCATTTCACAATATGGTGAGTTGGAATACACCACACCAACCATTCACTATAGTTAAACCATTGTTCATTGGACTTCGTTGATATAATGTTTAGTTAAGATAAAGTAAAGAAAGGGTAAGGGATATAGTCTCAATTCTGTTACCTTATATCTGATGTATGAAATTTTCTCTAAGGTCAATTAAATAGTCTTGCACGCAAACATAGGAATTCTCGACTAAGGGAGAGAAAGGTACTATAAATCCTAAGCCTATCATACTACCTATATTTATTTATACATATAAATGGGTGTGGTTTGAGTATGAAGGGAAGGATAGAACCTATGCTACTCAATGTAAGTTAGATTGGTGTGGTAGTGCCTTCGCGTGGCATATAAATTATCTCACAAAGATTTATGACAGGAACTAAGATGTCTTCATCTGATCTATGAATTTATTCAATGAAAATCAGAGATTAATGTCCCTTAGAATTTTTTTATTTTTTTTATGACAATTTTGAGGTTCATTAGAGTGAGCTTGCTTCCTTTCACACTGGTTAAAATATTTGAATGGGTGTATTTCAAGTAGTATTTTATCTCTTTTTCTTCATCACAAGACTAATTACGAAAAAAGACTACTCTAATCAATCATGACTAGAAAAAATCATCCCTATATTTTTTTACACCTTTTTCGATCTTGGGAGACTAAATTTATGAAAAATTCATCCATGGAGTTGTCTTTAAGTTCTTTTCAGACACTCTAAACATGAAAACCATCGATTTTACATTCTTTGATATCATAAAACTATGCATTGAAGGACCTATGTGAGTCCAATCTCCAGGAACCATCTGGGACCCCTTCCTCAGGTTCGTTAAACATATGTCAAGGGGCTCATCCGAAGGATGAGATATACTAAGCATATTTTATCCTCCTCAATCTTGTTAAAAAGAAATAAGTACTCATCTATCTGGATGGGGGGGGAATTGAAGGAAGTAGGTCAAGGTTTTTGGAATCCTTTGTGGGAGCTATTGTCACCCTTAGCCATGGCACCTGTTTCTGTCTCATCTTAAAATTGGTTAATCTACTTGTCTCTGAGTCATACCAATTCCATGTGTTGTCCTACTTTTTCGTTCTAGTCGAAAAGTTCTCTTATTGACGTCGCATTAAGTTCTTGGTACTCATCGAGTCAATGCTTCCAGGTCAATTGTCGTGCCTCATCATGTTCAAAGGAAGTTTCACTTCAAACAATCCATCTGTAGTATTACCAGTTTCCATTTTCTATGTCTGTTATTGGATAAATCCATAGGTGCGGACACTAACCGATCTCCCTAGATCCACCTGGATCTAGAACAAAACAAGACAGAACATGACGCTTTCCTTAAGTTTTAGATATTGAATTTACTAGTAGGAAGGAACAAGTAACATACCTTAGTATCGCTTCCTAGGGTCTTTGTTGCTCTCGTGAGGTCAAGATCAAGACAACACAAACCAACCAAAGTGATAGCAATAGCATAAATTCAATATAAACCTATGTATGTGATCAAGGAATCATACAATAAAACACAACAAGCTTTATAGGAAAGAATCATATTATTGTATCATATTAAATGTGAAAGAGAGATTACAAC
>ML776738.1:819205-843614 GCA_009831015.1 Picea engelmannii
AAGGGGGAGACTTGGAAATAATGGAGATGTTAGCTAGTTGTTAGCACCAGTAATAAGCGCGGGTTGTAAGCGCCAGTTAGAAGAGTCAGTGCTTAGTTAAGAGTCAGTTGTCTAGTTGTCTTTTGGTTTGCATGTAGCCGACTCAGGAGAGTCTTTTCCTATATAAGGATGTAATCCATCTTCGTTTAATATCAAGAAGTGAGCGTAGCCTCACCGTGTTTGTTTGCGTGGTATATTTTATCTATTATTTGGCTCGTAATTGGAGTTTGGCATAAATTGACTGTGTTGGAAGAAAAACTCTACACTCTGCATAGAGACCGGAGAGGAAAACTTTTATTCTTGGAATCCATTTGTTTTTATACTCTTTTTAGAAGAAACCCATATTATTCTTCACTCTTGTTATACTTTCGGTTATGAGTTTTTCCATTGGTCACAACGTTAAAGAAATCAAGTTCCTTCCTCTCATTTTTATTCTAAAGGTGTAGGAAAATATTTTCCCAGCAGAGCGATCTAGTGAACTTTCCGGTTAGGCTCACCATAGAATTGGTAAGGACAACAGTGATTATTTTAAGGATGGAAATTTATATTAAAATGTAGAAACTTGGGCTAATCTTACTAGTCCTTAATATGCAAAATGTAAAATGTTTGGCCATAGTTTTGTAAAAATATTAAAATTTCTAAGGATTTTGTATAGTTTCTATAAAATTTTGGCGATTTTTAAGGTAAAATTATTTTATTCTATGGAATTTGGGCAACTAGGTTTTAAAAAAAATGGAAATTGGCGAATCATTTTTTCAAAAAAACCATTGAAAATTAGCCCATTTGCAAAATTTAGCCCCTAAAATCATCTATGAAGGACATCGAATCAGGGTTTGCCTCTCCTTAAATCACTGATAAAATTTAACATTGGGAGTGAGGGAGAAATCCTGCTTTCACAATATTCCTAAACAAATCTCCTCTTTCCCAGTTCTCATTAATTGTTTTTAATACAATGTGCTACCCTTATTATCCTTGTAATCATTTCATGATTTACTTATATTAAATTATATTTCTAATATTTTTAGCCAATTTTTGTTAGCTAGTATTTAAATTTAATTATTCTTGTATTTAACATTGGGTAAAACACAATGTTTAACTACAAGAAGGGTAGAACAATTTGATTTTTTGTTATTGTAAGTGATTGGGAAGATTGAGCGTTAACCTTATCACTAGGTTCAAATCCTTAAGTGACTGGTTGATGAATCTTAAGGAAGTGTAGGGAAGGGATTTATGTGATTTTGGTGGCCTAAACTTAATGCAAAGGTGCCCTCCATGTAAGATCATTCCACCATTTAAAACATAGCTTAATAAACAAATATATGTTTCAACCTTATTGGTATAACATGAATTGATTTCTAATCTTATATGGTTCTTTTAAATGGATAAGTAAGTTAGCATTGAGACCTTTATGTATTGTTTAAAGAATAATGGATCCTCTTATGGTTCCATATAACTGAATATTTAAGTAGTATTGAAATCCTAATACATTGCTTAAATATGATTTTGGTCTTCTCTAGTTCTTTGTAAATGGATATGTAAATTAGCTTTGAATCTTTACATGTTGCTTAAATAAAATTTTGGTCTTCTTTTCGGATATGTACTTTAGAATTATAATTCTTATATATTGCTCAATTAAGATATTTCATATTATTAAGTTACATAATTGAGCTACATTAAGAGTGTACAAGGTTACAGAAATTTTGAGTCATTGAATAATTGATGCTTGACATTAATGAACCCGACTTTGGCAAGTTACTAATGATAGTTATACAATATCTCTATCTATTACTAAGATTGTTCTTATGCTCTTATGGTTATTATTAATCCATATGTGTTATCCTCATACTCAATTTCACTTAATTACTGCTTGAAATATTGATTAAGTATAATAGATTATTCTATTCCACCATGAGGAATTGAAGGTTAAGAATGGTTAATAATTCTAGTCTTGTGTTTGCTTTCCAAAGTTTAGATGAATGTATGTGGGTATCACGACTATGAAAATTGCATTTAAGTGGAGATTCTTCCTTGTTGGCATTTAAATGTTTTAAGTTGAGATAATGGTCCAAATTACTTTTTATTGGGTTATGTGATTGTGTTGTGCCCATAATGGATGGTGCTTCTGTGTTGTGACTGTTGCAAATAATTATGGCAATTTTTTTGGTTTCACTCATCTCTAGTGATTAAAATTCAAGGGTTTCTTTTTCTATGTGAAAGAAAAGGATAGTTATTTTTCTTAACATCATTACCCAGTCTTTGGAAGAATTATAATTCCTTCAAATTACATTTCAATTGTTTGTGAATAAACATGTGTATTTTCCTTGTAGCCACCATGAGAGGTCTGTGGAAAGTTTGTTGTGATAAGAGATGGCTAAATGTTTTTTTTATTTTTTTTTGCAAACCCCTAATGTATGTCTCTCCTTTTTGTGCGCCCAGACCTCAGTTCTTTTATCTGGTGTATGGAAATTAAGAGATTCAGACACTGGTCTTGAGGTATGACCTGACAGTGGGAAGATTGGTTATTTGTGTTAAGCCTTGGCTCATTTGTTATTTATCCATAGGGGTTTTGTCGATTTTGAAGTTGTATGATGTTAAAATAAATGATGAGTACCAGTTTCACATGGGGTTTTGAAACCAGTTTGTTTATGCACCAAGTATTAAAGTTGTGATGATGGATTTATGTGGTGTTCTCATCATCCCATGCGTGATTGATGTAGTATGGTTTTAATTGTTGGAACAAATCTACTAACAGTATTTTATAAAAATTATGTTGATAAAAAGAAATGGAAGGGGAAATTAAGGTTGTACAGTTTGATAGTCCTAGAACTTTCTTGGGGTTTTATATTGGATAATATGAAAAAAATTGTGTGTTGGATTTGAGTTATTGAACATAGAGTATTTTTGGCAAATGATGGTGATGATGATTTTTTAATAAATACTATTGCATATAATAAAACAATAATCGTCATTTTCCCTTCTATGCTCTCACTTTTTGCTCATTATATGCTCATCGCCTTCCCAAATACATTTAAAACATTCCCTTTTCTATTATTATGAATTCCATTTTTTTTTTTAAAGAGGAAGGATTAATAACAAAATTAAAGGCTAGCTCATAACATGTGTTAGAAGTTTTGGATATGGATACATTTTCTGTTACTTCTACATTTGCTTGAACATTATTTGTTGGTCACTTCCCATCCATGCTACAATTTTACGCTCATTATAAAACCCCTCATATTCTCAATATCCCTATCACTCCCTGTTCAGACAAAAATTGACTGTTGAGTTTAAAAGTATTGATGGATGGATTGTATGTGCTTTTGTGGTAAATGATAGATCCAACCTTTTGATTTTATTTAGGTAGAGTATTGTTGCATGGGTTGTTAAGAGGTTTTCATAACATGTTTGGAATATTGCTTCAGGATGATTTTATTTAGCAGAACTAGCGATGACAGAGGTGTTAATAGAGGTTCTAATAGAGGCAGAGGAAATTGGAAAAGAGATGATAGCAAGCCATTGTTTCAGATACATTTTGATGTTGATCCACAGGAACTAAATCAACTCTTTCAAGATGGGTTCTTCAACATAGTTGGCCGTGGGATTCTCCAGCCCCAACCTGAGAGGCCTCCCTTCCCCAGCCACATCAAAACATTTCTGGTATCTGTGTTCCCCCTCACGTTTCTATGCAGCCAGAACCACCTACCAATGATGGTTAGAAAGAGATTGTTCATCAACCTGTAGCTCATCACCATGGTTGGCCTACTATGTATTTTCCATTACCCCCTCCTCCACCGCTAATAAATCCAAATTCCCAATTTGATCATGTTATCTCACTCGTACAGTATTCTTATGCAAGTAAAACGATAAAAACTAATGTTCCCAAGCCAGAGCCAGATAAAGGAAAAGGAGTGGCCAGTCCCTCCAAATCATCCAATGATTCCTTTGAATGTGTGTCCTCTCGTCTTCATATCAAAGACAATTTATCCCATGTCATCAGCGAGATCCACCCTCAAGGTTCCAATCAGCCTAAGGATGCAACAAAAATATTGAAAGAGGGAAGCAATGAAAAGAGGCCAAATGCCTCTCACAGTAAATATGGTTTTTAATGTTTATTAATTTTATTTTCTCTTTAGGAGAGTCTTTTTATTTGGACAATGTTTTGGACAACAAATACATATTTAGACAATGTTTTGGATATCATGGATATAATTCCATTTTTGGATATAGTCATGTTATATTTTGTTGATATTTTAATATTTGATCATTAATATGAGAATGGGAGTTAGAAGGAGGATGTTTGAATCAAATATTTGGGATTTTATACTTCCTTTTTTGATGACTATTAAAATGAAATTGAAAAAGGGGTCACAAGGGGTCCCACCAATTTAGTTATTATTTAATTAGACCCTTATTTATATATATTATTAATTATTTTTCTCAAATAATTAGTTAAGATAATTAAGCTTAACTAAAGAAAGGTAGTTGAACTACCATAACTTATTGAGAAAACATAAAATCTCAATCAAATGAAAAGACAAGGGAAGAAGATAATAGAAGGAGAACTTCAGCCATAAGGTTTGGTCTATACTGGTGAGATGCTTTAAATTTTCATTCATTCTGAGTTTACTAGAAGGCTTAACCATCTTGATGACATCAAGGTCTTATTGAAGGCAACAGGACTAAAAAATGAATCATATATTTCAGCAGCTTGTTTTAAAGGTGTATGATTTATCTTTAGTAGTCTATGTGTTGTTGTCTGTTTATGAATTAAATTTCATGGTTGATAAAGAATATTTTGTAGAGTCAAGTGACAACATTTTGTGGCAAGATGATCCAGATCTTTCGCTTCAGTTTTATTTTGTTGTCAAAGCCTTTTTGTATGGTTCCCATTGGATTCTTCTAAATCCGACTTTGGTCCCTACCCTCGTAAGGGTTTGTAAAGAGAATTCGGCTTTGTATCTCCATGTATATACCCATGTAATTTATGCTTAGTTTATTTCTATGAACAGTTACATACAATACATAAAAAACCAATCTTGGTCCCTTATACTTAATACCTATGGATTGAGTGAGTGTTTCTTTTATTTTAAGGATATACACCTCAGGTAACATTCCCAACTATCTTTCCTTAGCCCAGGAAGATCTGAAAATGCTTGAGTAAGGTTCTTCATAGATTTTCCTCAACACTCTTTTGTTTATACTCCAACCAAACTCTCTATAAACAACATATATTTTTATGGCACTTCATAGTATACCATCCATGAATGAAGTTACATTGTATCCTTCTCCCTCTCCCACAGGGTTCAATCTCTGTAACGGTAATCTGGAGCATTGATTCAATATCAAGTACCATGAGGTGGGCGGAGTTGGATGCACACATAGTGAATGAAAATTCAGAGCTGAATCATTCTAATGAAAATGACAATGACATATATGTGTATACCATGTGAAGTGGATTACTCAACTCTTTTAGATGAGCCAATTTTTGCCCTTTTTAAAGAACTAATTACATTGCATCTATTTTGATTGTAAAACTATGGTGAGGGTAATTATATGTTTTTATTGAAAATTCTTGGAGTTGGTAGCCATTATCCCTAAATTTGTCCTTGTCTGCTAAGGGGAAAGCTAGGGCACCTCAATTATTTCAATGTTTTTTTGTATATTAAGATTGAGTTTATAGATTGGTTTGAGGATTAGACAGTGTGTAGGTTGTACAAAAATAGATCTAATTGTACTTTTTGAATCAATTTTCCACAATATTCAACTTAGTCAAAGGCATTCATTCTGACTAGTTAGATAAATAGAAACAAAGAATATGAAAAAGAAACTACAAGTTAAAAATCTGTTCATTTGTAAATAAGAATTTCAAGTTCCAAATAATATTTAGAAACATGGAAGAATCACCCAAATGCAACTCTTGAAATAGATCATTTTGATAGAAAATTATTTTTTGAAATTAAAAATGGAACACGATAAACCAATGCTTTGAAAGAAGTTTCAAATGCATTCAAATAAGATAGAATAAATCAAATACATAAAATAAAATGGTCTACCCATTAGAATGTTTGTTCATTGAGTGAAAAATGTTGTAGTTTCCAACTTTACAATTTCATATCAATATGTTCCTTTAGCACCACCAATACTGAACCCCGACCCTCTAATGTAATTCTATTTTTAAACATAAAAAGTAGGTTAAAAATTGGATCTCATATCCTAAAACATAGTTCCATATTTGATTACAATTTGATATACTTGGATATAAGATAGGAATTACATTCTATTTTTATTCAATGCGTAGACAAAAAAATCCTATATCATAGGGGAAAGATCCTCTATCTTAGGAACATATCCTTAACTCTTAATAATATCCTTTTGATTCTAAAAAAACATGATCCAACTCATAGTCTCTCACAACAACTCATTCAAACTTCATGTACTAGTTCCCATGACCGAGGACATGTTGAACTGATGAGGTGGGAACTCAACCATGACTAGGCATTATTTTGGAAACATAAATTCACAAAATATGAAAAATCCCCCTTCAAATATTCATCTTTGGCTCCCAAATGGTTCAAGTTTTTGGGAAACAACCCTATTGTCACTTAATTTGGCTCATTCTGCAAGTGGGTTTTAAATGGACTTTCCAAATTCTTCACCCTTTACTTGGGAAACATGTCATAAGATGACTGCAAAAATAATCATCTACATGAAATTCTGTATCTTTCTTCAATTTATGTTGTGGCTTGGAATTTTGAATTTCCATATCTATTTTTTTAGAAGACTCCCATGTTTTATCCCTATCTTCCCATAGATCCTTTTCATAAGCTCGTTTGTTTAGATCAATGGTAAGTTTGTGACTGCTAGCCATTTTTTTGTTTTTCTAGATTTATCAACACTATTTGTGACTCCTTATGTTGGTGCTGGTGATGGTGATAATGAATTCTCCATATTAGGCTCTCGTACTTCAGATCTAAAAAGAATGTAACTTTGTTGCTTCTTAGTTCCATCATCTTGTTTTGGGACTACACCTTCCGTTATTACCCTTTGTCTCTTTGAACTAGTTCTTCCGGTTTTCCTCATCTCTCTATTATGGATTGTCTCTTTGAATCAGTGCTTCTGGTTTACCTTCAGTTATTACTACTATTATCAATTCATAATTCCAATTTCTTCGAATGGTTGATTCTATAATATTTCAATGCAGGCGGACACACCATCGTCCAGTCTCGGTGTACAAGCTTTCGGTAGAGGCTCTACACGACTACTACTACTAATCTCAAGAAGAGTTATTCCGCTGAATTGAGATCCAGATGCCCTAAATCCGAGGGAGATAACATATTGTCTCCATTGGACTTTTTCATCCCTTCTAAATTTGACAACCAATATTTCACAGACTTGCAGAGCTCCAGGGGACTTTTGATCACCCACCAAGAGTTGTATGGCAACAAAAACGGTCAAGTTGATCAAATATCCACCACCACCACGGCCTTCGTTACTGCGTTTGCTGTAAATGAGGATAAATTTTTCCAATGCTTTATGGAGTCTATGGTGAGAATGGAAAACATTGATCCTCTCACTGGATCTAGGGGAGAGATCTGAAAGAATTGCCGCCGAATGAATTAACAAAACACTACCCATCTGATAATTTTCCAGAATTGCATTTTCAATAAAATGTAAGATGGAATGAGGCTAGGCCAAGGGTTATTTTGTTTGTTTCATATGTTGGCATTCGTAGTTACAACCATCTTCTTCCTTTCATCTCCAATAAATAATTAATACCAATGGACATCATGTATTGTCTTTCCTTCAATAAAACGTCTAAACATATTTTAATATTCGATTGTTTTTCTTGTTATACTATTAAATTTTAGTTGAAGTGTTTTATTATTAAAATAATGTTACATATATATCTCACATTAGTTTTTAGCAATAGAGATTATACATATTTTATCTTAGGATCTTTTACATATTAGTTGTTTTATTTGCTATTTTTAATATTTAATAAATTTAAAATTAAAATGAAATGTATATTAATAAAAAAAATTAAAACAAAATTGATTGATAATAATAAAATAAAAAAAATAATTTAACTCTAAAAAATATTTTAAATAAATATTTTAAAATTATTATAATAAAAAATGTTTAATTTTGTACCTATTTTTATTAAACATTTATATAAATATGCTTAATTTTATTAAACATTTATTAGGTTGAAATGCATATACCTATTGGAAATGGACACATTTAATGATATTTTAACCATAAATTCTAATCTTATGGTTATCAATTGAAGAGTCTAGCATATTTTTCCTCGTCCTTCCAAATCAATGAATAAGATCTCACATTCATAACTTTTTAGCATTTTTAAAGACTTAATTATTAGATTTACATTTGTGCCATCTTTTCCATATCTACCATACACCTTCGATGGCAGGCGATTGCCAACTTAAACGAGAAGCATTGAAGATAAACCATAAGCAATCAAGGTAATCCATGATAGAGACATTTTGATCTACATAATATTAAGTGTAATATTAAAAGGTTTTAAAGTATTTGTCTATGAAAAGTTAGTAAAATCTAGCTCAAAGGAAATGAGAAGGGTTTTGGAACGAACCATTATACTTTATTTATATCAAGCTCTACCTTTTGAATTTGGATCTCTAACCAACATAATTCTTACCAAGCCCAAGGTCTAAATATTTTTTGGGTGTTTAATTACTTATGTTCATGAGCATTAAAATATCTAGTAGTGTCGAGAATCTTCCCATGCTTCCCATGGACATGTATAAACTAGAAATTAATCAATTTACAAACTTTAAACTATTCTAATATTGATTTTTGCTAAAGTAAGTCTATTAATTGTAATTCTAGCAAACTTATAGAGTTTAATTTTGAAATAATGGATGATGAACTCTAAATTATTTTCTCAACAAATTTATTAAGATTCTGGCATTATTTTTCTTGATTAGCCACCTTAACTAGCTTTTCTAACCACAAAATAATAAAAGAATAGAAAAACAAAAAAATATGAGTTATTATAAATTTTTACATTGAATGAAGTTTTACATGGAATGAAATATGTATTTGTTATAAGATTCATACCTGCTCAAATTTCTACATAGTAGAAATATGTATTTGTTATAAGATTCATACCTGCTCAAATTTCTACATAGTAGATGCACATATATGTTCATATCTGAAATCCAACTTACTAGAATCATCTAGTGTATACTTTTTTGTGAAATCCAACTTACTAGAATCATCTATTGTATACCCTTTTGTGTGTAGCATAGAATTCAGGGATTAGTGTTAATGAGTCTTGGGGTCAGATTTGCGAACTCTACACACGATTTGTTTTAACGAGTCTTGGGTTTAAAAATTTGAACTCTACATAGTTTTTTCTTTAATTTTAACTTTGCATAGGATATCTTAAATTTACAATAGAAAATGAAAAATGAAACTGGATTATTTCAACAATTATTTATTTCTGAGTATCTTGAATTTCTTTGAATTTTAAATAACTAGAATCATTTGTAATTGAGAGTAAAAAAAAAATTATACCACTAACTAAAACTACAATGAAGCTCATTTCAATGAATTGTTTAACAAAAATGATAGGATAAAACATAAGTGAAAATTTATTTCAACAAACTATTTAGCATCTGTTATTGCCACAACAACAAGAACATGGGAAATCTAGGATGTCTCTTCATCAATGAATCCCTATGAGCAAGATGAGGTTTGTGGTAATATGTTAATCAAGACCCATTTTGTAGAAAATATTAGTAACAATGAGAGATGAAGACATCCATAATAAAAAGGAACTAAAATGTCGAGAACTGTGCATTTCACTCAATAGAACGTGCAATGGTGTCATCATCTGAGGAATCCCACATAGGATTGAATGGGAAATAAATCATAACATATAGAACCTCACCCTCAGAGAGCAAGGAATTAATAATATATGTTTAAGGATTTACCACTACAATTGTTGGGACCTCGCTGTGGTGAGTGTGAATAGAAAATACCCTCTTGAGGGTAGAAAACATATGCACCTTCACCATCATACATGTCAAAAATATTATTTTTTCAATGGTACTTTTCTCTCCCTACAATGCCAAAAGGTGGGACTTTGTCTTTTACCAATATTTTTCCCTCGACTCACAATGCCAAAAGGTGGCACTTTGCATACATTTGTACATGTCCTTCAATGGTATTTTTATATGTCTCTTCGCTCAGTAAGCCAAAGGTGGCGTTCAATGGTATTTTTCTCTCCTCTCACAATGCCACTTATCATCACCACGCTGCAATGGCTCTGTGAACAACATATCCCATCAGATGGTTTCATTCCAGAGGTTCATGTGTATGGAGCTATGTTTTGTGACAGTGACTTGCTCCAGAACCTTTCCCAGCTTCGCCATGCCAGTCTTAGTCACCCAAAATTAGATCTTAGCCCACAAAACCATATCTAGGTATTGCAGGGAAACTTTGTCCATGAAGATGACCTAGATATATATGGAAATAATGGAGTAAGCGCTAGTTGTAAGTGTAGTTCTAAGAGTAATTTGTAGTTGAGAGTCTAGTTGTCTTTGGTTTGCATGTAATCGACTTAGTAGAGTCTTTTCCTATTTAAGAATGTAATCAGTCTTCATTGAATAATAGAGAAGTGAGCGTAGCCTCACCATGTGTTTGTTTTGTATATTTTATCTTGGTATCAGAGCCATAGTAGTGAGGTGTGGAAATTCATAGAAGTACGTAGGTCCTTCCTCTAAAAGGGTGTAGTGGCACACTACTCATCCTTTCAGTGAATCAGAAACTTCCACGGTCGAAATTAACTTACAGCGCGGAAAGTGTTGGATATTTCCACAGTCTATTAAAGTGGGAGGTGTGAACTCCCCACATTCTATTAACGTATGAGGTGCGGAAACCTTAATGTTTACGCATGCCTGAAGTTTCAAGAAAAAAAAACCATTATGGTTAGAGTTTGAATGCGTCCATGTAGCGTTAGGTTGAATAAAATATGTTAATCGGTGTGTGAACAAAGTTTGCATGCAGGAGTGATCTTGTGGAGATACCTTGCATGTGTGGAGTTTGAAACTCACTATTTTTTATTAAAGTGGATAAGTTTTTTTTTATTAAATGGATATTTCTTATTAAGTGAAGCGTGGAGGTGAATGAAGTGTGAAGAGTTATGAAGAGTTATAAATGATATATTTTTTAATTAAAAGTGGATAAAGTGATTTAAGAAATTAAGATTTATTATTAAAGATGGATGCATGTGGAGTTTAAACTTTATATGGACTATAAAGTTTATTATTTTGAAGTGAATTTTGTTTTGAATTTTTATTGAAAGTGGACATATTTGAAGTATAAACTTTAAAAGTGGATATTAAAGTTTATTGAAGAGAATAATATTTGTGAGATTTTGTGTTTGAAAGCTGAGAACAGAGGTAGAGTTGGATCAATATATCTGAAGACACAGCGACAGACTACTCAACACAGGAGAAAACTCGATAGAAGGTTGCATATCTTTGGTGATTCACTTGCAGAGACTAAATTGCAGCAATGACAAATCCGCTAGCAGAGACCTACCTCAACGAAGCCAACAAGTTATATGACTCGAACTTCATTAACTGAAAATTCAAGATGCAGATGCTCATGGAAGACTATGGTGTCTGGAACATTGCGAAGGGAACTGAACTAAAACTTGATGCGGCTGTAGGTGTGACAACAACACGGATCCAAGATTTGGAGAAGTGCGAAAACAAGGCAAAGGTATTGTTGCGCATGTCAGTTAAAGATAGCATAATTCCACATGTTAGAGATGCTACAAATTCTATTGCAACATGCAAATCGCTTAAAGAATTGTATGAAACTAGCAACACAAATTGCATTTTGTTCCTGAAAACTAAATTGCTAGGCATTAAAATAGATGGAAATGAATCTGTTAGTTCATTTTTGGGTCGTATTAAAGAGGTGAAAGAAAAGCTAGTAAATATAGGGGAAATTGTTTCCAACACTCACCTGGTCACTATTACCTTAAATGGTATGCTAGAAGATTATCATATGTTCGTAGCAAGGGAGAAACCTCCCACGTTTGAAGAACTGACATGTATTTTGCTGCAAGAGGAAGAGAGGTGCAGGAATCAAAAGCCTCAGAATAAATATTTGGCACTATGGTCAAATAAGAGGTTTGGGAGAGGGAGATCAAGGGAAAGAGGTAGAGATGTGGTTTATGGCAGAGAGGCAGTTCATCGCAGAGAAGACAGTATCCAAATCAAGGTATGCAAACTGACAAGAATTAGTCAAAGAGGTGTTTTTATTGGGGTCCACCTAGACATATTGTTAAATACTGTCATAAGAAGAAGAACGATGAGGCTAGGAATAAACCTAGAACACATTCAGGTCATTGTGCAGAAAAATCGTCAAATCATGATCTCAGATTATTTATTGATAGGGATGATATTGATGAACCCCCAAATTTTGAATCATGGGATCTTAGGTTGTTTGTGTCTAACGTTGCTTTATCTGCTGAAACAGATGATTTTGATGCCTGGTTTGTGGATTCTTGAGCATCAATACATATGACATGCAATAAGAATTGGTACACTATTTTTAAAGAAACACAGAATGGTGCCAGCATATATCTTGGAGATGACCGCGCTCATCAAATCAAGGGATATGGAGACATTCCTTTGACATTGTTGAATGGTACAGTTCGCCACATTCACAATGGTGTTTATGTGCCAAGAATAAAGAAAAAATTGATCTGTGTGTCCACCATTATAGATCAAGACTTGAAGGTTGAGCTCTTCAAGAATTATTTCATATTGAAGGATCTACTGGACCATTTCAAAACTGTTTCAATGAGAGTCAGAGAAGGAGGCCTATACAAACTTCATGTTACCAGTAAAGCACATAATGCATTGGCTTATGAAACTATGCCAATAGAGATTCTTTGGCATCAAAGGTATGGACACATCAATCATCCTGATTTATTGTTATTACAGAAAAAGAATATGGTTGAAGGACTTCCCATGTTAAAGAATGAGAAGGTTTCTTGTGATGAAAGTGCATTAGGAAAGATGCACAGAGATGAATTCCCCTCTAATCCTGATAAGAAAAAGAGATATGTGTTAGATGTTGTGCATACTGATGTTTGTGGGCCCATGCAGACTAGGTCTTTAAGAGGTGCATTTTACTTTCTATTGTTTATTGATGATTGCACAAGATACACATGGGTTTACTTCCTTATATGAAAAAGTGATTTTTTTTAGCACTTTAAGGAATTCAGAACCATGGTGGAAAAGTAGACAAGAAAATCCATCAAAATCCTCCATTCAGATCAAGGGGGAGAGTATAAATCAGGGGACTTCAACAAATATTGCAAAGATCATGGAACAGTACAACATTTTACAGTACCTCACACTCCACAACAGAACGAGGTCGTTGAAAGGAAAAATGAAACTCTGGTAGAGTGTGCATGCAGTATGATGAAAGGTAAGAATATCTCAAATGAATTTTGGGTTGAAGCCATAAATACTACAGTTTGTTTAAAGAATAGAAGTCCATCAAGGTGTCTTGATAATGTTACTCCTTTCGAAGCCTTGTATGGTTCCAAACCTGCAGTTCATAATTTGAAAGTATTTGGGTGTAAGGTTTTTTCTCGTATTCCAAAGGAGAATAGGGGGAAATTGGATGCTAAAGCCATTAAATGTATTTTCATTGGGTATTGTTCTGAATTTAAAGCATACAAACTATTTGATCCTACTACTCACAAAGTATTTGCAAGTAGAAATGTACTTTTCCATGAGCAGGAAGCAAGAAATCATGATGACAACAATCATGAGGAATGGCAGAGACTTCTTGATGAAGGAGTTAAATAAGAGTAGAAGCAGTAGCCCACACAACAGTATCTATCCCCACAATGACAACAACAACAACAGCAACAACAAGGACTCAGTGATATGGACAATTCAAGCAGTCAGAGTTCACCTAGAGGTGAAGACAGATCTTCACAAAGTGGGGAGGAAGATAATCAGTTGAGAAGATCTTCATGACATATTCATCTTCCTGAGAGGTATAAAGACTATGCCCTAATGAGTAGCATTTCAAATGTCATAGAACCCATAAGTTTTGATGAAGCTAATGAACATGATGAATGGCGAAATGCAATGGAGGAAGAATATGAATCTATAATGAAAAACAATACTTGGGAATTCACTGAATTGCCTAAACATAAGAAGCCCATTGGATGCAAATGTATATACAAACCCAAGTTTAAATCATGTGGTGGTATAGATAATTATAACGATAGACTAGTTGCAAAGGGGTATTCACAAATAGAAGTTATTGATTATGCTGAAACATTTGCACCAGTAGCTAAATTGAATACTATCAGAATGTTAATTTCTTTAGCTACAAAGTACCATTGGAATCTACACTAGTTTGATGTTAAATCTGGATTTGTGAATGGTGAGTTAAAGGAAGAGGTTTACCTTACTCAACCTGACAGGTTTGTGGAACAAGGGCAAGGACACTTAGTGTGTAAGTTAAAGAAAGAATTGTATGGACTAAAACAAGCACCTAGGTCATGGTATGAGAATATAGACTCTTTCTTTCTTCAACATAGTTTTATGAGGAGAAAAAGTGATCCAGATCTGTATAACAAATTTGATGAACAGGGGTATATAGTATTGATTTCATTATATGTTGATGATTTAATAATTATAGTAAATGCAGAGAAATTGATTGATGAAATCAAGGAACAATTGTCATAGGTATTTGAAATGAAAGATCTTGGTGAGTTACATTACTGCCTAGGTCTTGAAGTTTGGAGAAATGCAGGCCAAAATTTTGTTTGTCAGAGTAAGTATATCAGAGAAATACTTAAGAGATTTAAAATGGATCAGTTTAAGTCTTCTAGTGTTCCCATGCAGTAGAATGTGAAACTTTCTTGTGATGATGGTTTGAAGGAGGTGAATGACACTGTGTATAGACAAATGGTGGGTAGTTTGAATTATCTCACCACAACCAGACCTGATATTGCATATTTTGTGAGTTTGTTAAGTCAGTTTATGTCGAAACCTCATGAAAGTCATTGGAATGAAGCAAAGGAAGTACTCAGGTATCTAAAAGGTACACTTGATTATGGTATTAAATATACTGATGCATCTGATGTTGACTTGACAGGTTACTCAGATTCTGATTGGGCTGGCAATCTAGATGATCGAAGATCAACCACTGGATATGCATTTGGCATTGGATCCGGGGTTGTTTCATGGAGAAGTAAAAAGAAGCCTAATGTATCTTTGTCTTCTACTGAAGCAGGATATAAAGCCTTGTGTGCAGCAACTTGTGAAGTTGTTTGGTTAAGAAGACTTCTTCAATATGTTCGATAAGAACGATAGGAACCTACGATGATCAAATGTGATAATCAAAGTTCAATCAATATTGCAAAGAATCCAATTTTCATGCAAGGACAAAGCATGTTGAAGCTCAGTTTCATTTTGTTAGAGAAAAGTTATAGTCAAATGAAATATCTCTTATATATTGTAATACTAGTGAAAATGTTGTTGATATTTTCACTAAGCCTCTTGGAAAGATTAAGTTTGAACTGTTTAGGGAGATGTTAGGTGTAGAAGTCAATCCATTCTCCATCAAGGGGGAGACTTGGAAATAATGGAGTAAGCGCCAGTTGTAAGTGTCAGTTCTAAGAGTTAGTTGTAGTTGAGAGTCTAGTTGTCTTTGGTTTGCATGTAACTGACTCAGTAGAGTCTTTTCCTATTCAAGAATGTAATCAATATTCATTGAATAATAGAGAAGTGAGCGTAGCCTCACCATGTGTTTGTTTCACATATTTTATCTGATATGGCCAAGGGAAATGGAGGGCCATGGATTCCATTATGTGAGGGCTCCAGGGCACACACCCGAGAGGGAAGAGGAAGAAAATTGAGTGCAAAATTTCCATGTGGTATCCCTCGAATAACTTCCTCTTTATGTAGAATCTCCCGTGATGCACAAACTTTTTCCATATCGCTATTTTCACTCCTTTGCAAATTACAGACAATACGTAAAATCATTAAAAACTAAAAAAAACATCCCTTGGAAGCCAAATCCCAACCAACAACTGCTTTTGATATACATAAAACCGACACTCATTAAAAACCATAAAAAAAACCCTTTGAAACCAGAGCTCAACGTGCAAGTGGTAGGTATTAAAAATCTTCAATGTTCATAATTTCCTCCAAATTTGTTATACTGATAATTTCATTGAGCTTCCTTGAATCAAGATCATTTTTATTTTCTTAATATGATATTAATTTGGCATTTTTATTTTGGCTATAGTTATGGAAACTTAAGTATAAAAATTCAAACGTCCTTTACTTCTCTTTTAAGGACATATTCTAAGGATAGAGAGTGTCCTTTGTGTCAAGTTTGAATGATGTACCTTCCAAAATAGTTGCCAATCCCGAATTGAAAGTCAATCACTAAAGTGCAATTGGAGTGCAAAAATAAAAAATAATAGTCATGTGGGGTGCTACTTTATATCCGATGTATCTTGGGGCATTTCCTCCTATCAATCCACACATGATTTATAGTGATTATCCCTATTAAAATGAACTAAAATTGATCTTGAGAAAAAATCATGTGGTTGGAGGACATGCAATATTGATAACTTATTATATATAATCTCACTGGACCTAATAATTAAGAACATGCATTTCTTCCTTAAAAATAAAAATTGTCATTATAACTAAAAAAGATAATATAATAATAATATTTTTTTAAAATTACTTACATAAAATTAAACTAAATTTTATTTTTTTTAATTTTATTTAATTATTTAACTCATTTTAATCTATGACTCTCAAGTAGGGTTTCATCAAGAATAAACCGATCCAATATTTTCGAGATACCAGTTGTTCCTCCTCTACCATTCCTCCAAGTAGGAGCGATTTTAGTCGGTTGGATATGCACTGAACCAGAAGTTAGAATAATACTTGAAAAATAATCGGCAAGAGGGTCACTTCTGGCCAAATCCCCCCACACCTCCAGGGTAGAAAGGGTGAAATTAAGGTCATCTCCCACTATAATTCCCTCTTCACTTTGTAATCGAGAATCAATAATGGGTTGCGAGAAAAGTTCCCTATCTCTATAATGTGCATAACAGTTAAGCATTTTAATCTTTTCTGCAGTTTCCCTCGAGATATATACCTGCAAAAGTGTCAAAAGAACATAACTCAACGTAAGATGAGTTCTACACACTCAATAAGTCACCCGAGCATACACATGGATCCAGTGTAATCATAGATGATTTTAGGGGCTAAATTTCATAAATGGGCTAATTTTCCATGGTTTTCCAAAAAATAGATTTGTCAATTTCCATTTTTTTTTAAAAAGATTCGCCCAAATTCCATAGAATAAAATTATTTTACCTTAAAAATCGCCAAACGTTTATAGAAACTATACAAATCATTGTAATTTTGAATATTTTTACAAAACTATCCCCAAACATTTTACATTTTGCATATTAAGGACTAGTATTATGAGCTCAATTTTATACATTTTAATATAAATTTCCATCCTTAAAATTATCCATGAGTGTAACTACATTCCACAAAAGAAGACATTGAATAAAAAGTGTTTTATCTTTTCCCCCATCAACTAAAGCTTCTTGCAGGAAAACAATGTCTGGATTAAGGTGTTTCAGTAGCAATTTGAGGGAAGCAAATTTTAGGGGTCCCCCAAACCCACGAAGAATAAAATATAGAATAATCATGATTTAATGTTAGAAGTTGGTTGGATTTATCTAAGGGTCGGGAGGGGTACCCTATCTAGAATAGGGTTTAAGGCATCATGGAGGATTGGATGCAATGAACAGTCAGGATCTAGAATAACAGGGGACAATGCTCTGAAATGTTCCAAACCACCTTCATTGGCCCCAGGGGGTTTCTTAGGGTTGCAGGGTCTGGCCTTTTCCTTATGGTCACATTGGAGCGGTTTGAAGTGTGGGGAGGATTAGTTGAGAAGTTGGAGATGGAAATTAGCGAGGGAGGTAAAGACATTGTACCCTTGGAAATAAGGTTTAGTGAGTCATTTAATAGACACATTATGGGACATCTATCACCTTGCGAAGTAAGAACGAGACAATCCAAGTCGAAACAAACACCACCAATCAGGTCCCCGAGGACTTCTGTAACTTCAGGAGGAGGAAGAGAGATAGAAAATCTGCCTAAGAACATTCCCATCCCTTTCGCATTTAACTTCTCAGTCCCCAAAGTTCTAGTAGGGATCTCATAAGTCGAAATAGAAACTGTGGGAGGGAGAGGTTGAGTATCCCCAGGAGATCACAATGAGTGTTTTACATAGTATTAATCCATAGATTTCAGACCAAGATATTCACCCAAATCTTCAAACTTTTTCATAAGTAGATCCCAAAAGTCTCTGAATATTTTAAGCACCCAACTTTCATTGTTTTTTAAATAAATAAGCTCATCGGCGAAGAGTTTATTAAAGAAGCAAGGAAAGAAGAAATGCATATTACCTAAGAAGGATCCACTGTCGAAAGGCCCAAAACTGGAAACATCATCTTGGTATAATGTTGTCAAAGGTTGTCCAGTGACAAGTATGTGCTTCTTTGGGTCTGGAAACATCGCTTTAAGGTGACCCGTTTTCTAGTAGGAATGGCAACGGAAAGGTTCCCTCCATAAATAAATATATTGTTGAATGTTTGTATCCCCAATGGAGATGTAAATAGCATCTGGTAAACCTATGTCTAGGTCTAATTCAATCAACACCCAAGTGAGCCTTTTATTACTCCAGCGGAGTGAATGTTCGTCAAATAAAAGAAATTTTCCAACAAATTTAGCAATTGCTTCGAAGATTCTTACAAACCATAACTCGATAGGAAAGTCGGGAAGAAACATCTAGAAACATCTTTTAGATAAGATTTCTGTGAGTGGTTTGAAACATGGAAACCATCCTTTTAACATTAAAATATCTCTACCAATAATCCAAGGAGAACCCAAAATTCTCATAAGATCGCTCTTGGATAGAAAGTGAAATACCATCCAGTGGTTAAAGAGAAGGTTAAATCTAAGATAGTAACCTACGAGAGGCTTCCAGAAGCATAAGATCCATTCTTCCAGTTGAATCGTTTTCATCCTAATATAAAAAAATTTACCTACTAATGCTTTCTTTGATAAACTAGGAACCATGTCCATAGCAATATCCTTACCGAGAATACAACTAGGTTTAGACTCTCGCACTTTCTAGATATTTTTTTTGTGTCTCAAATGGGTAGAGAAACTAGTATCCTTGTTTCCACAAACACCACCTACACACAGTGGAGAGCTCTACACGAGAAATTTCAACGGAAAAACATGAGAACAGGGTTTAAGGGTGGAAATGGATTAAACATGAGTGCATCCTTCTCGAGAGATTCCTCTCATTCATCAACCCTCATATAGGCACATGTTTATCACGTGATAGGATCCAGGTGTGTTGCCTCTACCATCAACACGGGCCCCCTGCCATGTAGGCTCTGCAGACTGAATTGAATGTAGGGGCACCTGTCCTGTAGTCTCTACAAACTGAACTGAATGCAAGGAAGTTGTTGTCGGTTCAACTGACACTTGACGTAGGCAGTCGTACATCAGCCTATAAGTTTCATCCACCGAAAAAATACCTTCATTGACCCACAAATCATCCTCATCTACCCAAGTGAGATCAACCAGATCTTCCATCTTGTCACGAACACAATAGGCTCTCCACATTGGCAGACATAGTTGCGGAACCTAACAACTCGCTAAACTTTGAACCCTAATAGTTCACGTTGTTAGACAGTTGTGGGAACTCTCCCAAAAGAGATGATTTTCCCCAAACAACTCATTTTAACTTTTAAATCAACACAATTTTGTTTTTTTAAATAAAATGTTTTCTTATTTAAAAGACCAAGAAAACCAAAAAGTATGATAACTATGATAATTGATGATGAGATGAGAATGGTAGCATGTACTTGATTGCCAACATAATACATCCATGAGAATGCCAACTAGTACTTATTGAATGAGTGGTTGTTTGTAGAGGTAAGAGTTGGGTGTTTGTGTAGAGCGAGCTAAGAGTTCAGAACAATCATTCGTAGTGGCCTTTGAGTAAACTCGGGGTGTGTTTGAAGAAGTAATTAAGTGGAATAGGGTGTGGTTGAAGAGATAATTGTTTCACAATGAAGTTTATATGGGTGAATTTGAAATGAACTAATGAAAAAACCAATAGAAAGAGAATAATTGAAAAGAACAATAGAAAGAGAATAATTGGGTTTTTTTTGCAATGGTGAGATTTTTTTTAATAATGAATTTTTAAATATTAAATTACTTTTCTTTTAAATGTCATTTTAAATATTTTCAAACAAGGTGATCGAAATTCAACATTCTTTAATTCTTTGTTTTTAACAGGGTGATGATTGGCATTTAATATGTAATATGAAACCTTTTATGTATTTCAATACAATCTGGTCTATGTTTTGTAAGAGATATTAAAATTCAAATTGAGAACATAGAAAACCTCTATTTAGGATTTTCTATGTTATTAGACCTCGCCCTTCGGGTTGTAGGGACTATAGTAATCGATTCTTCACTTTTGTATTAATCTTGCATGGAAATCAATAAACTTTCATTGTTTTAACATAAAGTTTGGGAAAATTTATAAATTTTTGAATCTGCATTTTATTTTTTATCCTAAGTTTACAATTTGAGGTCTTATTTGGCTTCATATCGAGGCCAACTTAGGATAATTTTTTCATAATTTAAGGAAATTCAACTTTAAATGAACTAATGCTAGACTTGGTGTCTAACATTAGTTCATAACATTAGATGTTTAAGTTTTCTCAAATGCATTTATCCCATAGCCCATATTTATGGCATTCATTTTTCTTACATGCATCCATTTTTATTTGCATGACAAACAGACTGCATGACACAGACTTGTCCATGAGGCAAGCATAGCCAACCCTCTATATGAGGCAAGCATGGGAAACCCTCTATTTCCTCCTCACTTGTGGCTTTTCTTTCTTCGAATTTTCTTCCTTCGGTTGGGCTTCAATGAAAATTTTGGTGAAGACAATTATCTGTCACTACGGCTAAACTATTACCCGCCCTGTCCACAGCCTGAACTTGTTCTTGGTATCCATCCCCATTCCGATACTGGAGGAATCACCTTACTAGTGAAAGATTCTGATATAGAAGGTTTAAACATCAAGAAGGAAGACTCGTGGTAACCAATGAATTTATTGTCAACATTGGAGACATAGTGGAGGTAACCATGATTAATTTTTATTGTACATGATTTCCATGCATTCCTAGAAATGTATCATACAAAAGTTTTGTTTGAATAATATAACATTTTATTGGAATGCATGTGCAGGTCATGAGCAATAGAAAATACAAAAGTATCATTCACATGGTATTAACAAACAAAGAGAGGGAACGATTATCCATTGTTTATTTTTACAGTCCATCATATTATGTAGAAATTGGTCCTGCACCAAATCTCATGGACGAGTCACAAAATCCTCCGTTATATAAAACATTAATCCATGCACAGTTTATACGTCATCTTCTAATAGACAATCTTCATGAGAAGAGGGTGTTGGACTTTGTTAAACTCAACTCCACTTCAACTTATCCGTTAAGGCTAGTATGTCCTTACTGTGCGACCCAAGAGGATGACAGGCATGCAATAATGTCGATTTCTTGTGCTGTGTTTTCCTTTTTGTGAAAAATGTATGATGAACTTGAATAAGAAATGAAAACAATTATCTTAAATATATAGTATCTGTAAGATTGACACTATTTTATGAATTAACAAGTTGTAGAAAGTTAAATGTGAGCCAAAAATTAATCCAACATCCAAAATGTTCTTATAATTTCAAAACTAACCTTTAATCTCCTCTTTGGACATTAGTCAATCATCCACTAATACCTTAAATCCTCCATCATTTTATGCACATAAAATTTATGGGCCAAAGGAGTATCTCTATCTTAAAGCAAGGGTGGCTCTATCTGGGCATTTTACGCACATGAAATTTCTAGGCCAAAGGAGTATCCCTATTTGAAAGCAAGGGCATCTCTATCTGGGATTTCCACAATGATACTCTATTGATGATCATCAAGAATATTTAATTCAGAACGCTCACTAAGAAATAAAATCCACCCATCCCTCTCAGACCAAGTTTTTCTCACTCCCCTTACCCTCAAACCCATTTAATACGGGTTACCCCTCTCACACTGGTCAAAACACCATTTTTTAATCGGTGAGTTCGTTGCGTTATGTTGGAAGTGTTGTATTATCAACCAAATCACTACATTTCAGCAAGCACAAATTCTTCACCACATGCTTTCAAAATTACTCATTTGCTAGACCTTGCACATTTGTTTATATGCAACGAATATGGCATTCTTCAAAAACCAATAAGCCCCACATTGATGCTTGAAAATCCCCTTAAATTAGGTGAGGCAAGATGAAATTCATGATCACTCTTGTCGGATGAAAGTCATGCTCATTCTTGCAGGATAAAATCCATGCTCACGCTTGCAGGATAAAATCCATGCTCACGCTTGTCGACGGTCCAACTGGAACTGGCAGAAACTTGTTCTTTTTTTAATCATGCTCCCCAAACCCTACCCTCTCTTCAGCTTGATCGCTTGATATCTGAAAAAAGTATTGAAATAGCCTCTTTGAACCCGTATAATTGTTGGATTTACTTCAGAGACACCTAGGACTTATTTTTCCTAAGGTTTTCCCTTGTTTATTAGTCATAATTAGTCATTACCCAGTCTCCTATATTTTAGGAGAGAATATTCCACCTGGAGAATATTCTCTTTCAGTTGACACTTCAGTTTGACTAGTTGAGTTGATTTTAGATGTTGCATTGGTTTTTTCACCATGCAACATTGGGATCACCACCAACTCACTACTCTTTGTTTAGTCAGTTAACTGAAGACTAGTTGACTAGTTAACTCAGTAGGTGTCAGTTCACTCCCGTAACTGCCTGAGAGACTAGACTAGGTGGAAATTCACTCCCGTAACTATTGGTTTGTGTCCAGATCACTCTACAACACCAGTATGGCTCATTATTTACTCATGTGTCCTATATCTATTGTAAAGTATTCACTCTTTGGGTGTGGAATACAGTTAATGAGAATTCTTCCATTCTTTCTCTCTTGCTTCTTCTTTCTTCTATTCTCTCTGCAAATGTGTGTATTATTGTTTATTTAGATCTATTCTATGCAGGTTCAAGACATTTACATGGTATCAAAGCTGGCGGATTGCTAAGAAAAATCTAAACCAAATTTTTTTGCAGGTACAAAATATTGAAGACAACAAAAAGATGGATTATTCGCGAGAAATACTTCTCACACCTCACAACTATTTGGAATGGAAGTAAAATTTTTTGCTTCTGCTAAGATGCAAAGGCTTATACCAAATAACCATGGCAATGGAAGTAGAGCCTGATTCTGTCAATGATAAAAATGACTTTTTCAATAGACAAGATATGACCATAGGAAGTATCGGCATGTTTGTTTCTCCCAAAATTTTCCATCAAGTATATGAAGAATCACAAGGATCAACTGCAAATGAGTTATGGACAAGATTGGAGGTTCTATTTGGGAATAAATAATATTGTGAAGATTTCATGCAGGAGGTCAAATAGATAGAGCCAGAAGAGAAGGCATGAGAAGATCAAGCCTCTTATTATCAAGAGTCTTGTACAAAAGTATTTGCAGAAATTTGTATTCCATTAATTGAAGATGATGCCTAATCCATTTCAGATTTATTTTCTAAAATTCATGTGGTTATATGGCATGCATCTCAGGAGTCACATGCAGACACTTTTGCATTCACCATGCATGCATATCAGGAGTCAGAAAGGGAGCCGCACACATCAAATTCCATTTTGATATTTTCTGAGAACAATTTGCAGAAACAAGTTGGATATTTGAATTCCTCTCACGAAAATATCCAATTTCAAAAACCAAATCGTCCGAAATGGAGTCCAAAAAGTGAAATTATGATCATTTTAAAATCAACAAAATTTCAACATTTTTATGGAAACGATCGCAGGGTTTTCAAAGTTTCATCCAAATTTTACTTGGATCTTCTTCATTACAAGAAGAGAAAGTGGATATGTATGGATATATCAATGGTGCATATGCTTCATCAGATCTGTGTAGACATCTACATCTTCAACAAAATCTTCATCGAGAACAAACTTGCACAATTGCGAGGTCTTCTTGGAGTGAAGGACAGGGTTTCTTTGCAACTGCTTTTTTGTTCCTTCTCATTTTAATTTTTTATAAAAGTAATTTGAGGA
>ML776738.1:853007-871503 GCA_009831015.1 Picea engelmannii
GCATGATGTATACTATCCATCCATGGGTGTTGTATCTTCATTTTCATTTTCCTTCATGTCCAAATAACTTCATCAATCTTCTGGTCCAAAACCCATGACTAGGGTTGACATCAATGACAACAACCAATCTTCCAACATAATCAACAACTTTATTTTCATGGCACAATAGTAAGCTAATTACTTTATCAATCATACATCAACATTAATTTCATGGCACACGAGTAATTTAATTACTTAATTAATCATACATCAACATTATTTTCAAGGCCCTTGAGTAATCTAATTACTTAATTAATCATACATCAAAATTATTTCAATGCATGTGAGTAATATAATTACTTAATTAATCATAAATCAACATTAATTTCAAGGCGAGTGAGTAATCTAGTGACTAAATAAATCATATGTTAGCAAGGACTCATAGATGACCCAAAAATCTAGTTTAAAATTAAAAGGAATCCCTCAAACAAATACAATCCACTCCCTCACTCAATCTAGAGTCCAAGGAGGTCCATCAATGCCCTCGTCATCCATAATCTGTCAAGTGTCCTACACACTTAGGGAAACTCGTCAATAGCATCTGTCAATACATATATATCAAATAACATTATATCACAACCATCAACATCATCATAAGAATTCATATGCAAAACAAATAACCATGTACTAAAATCGGATCACTTGCATGCAAGTGTCCTCAAAGAATAAGCCGAAAACATGTTCTCACAAGAGAGGGATGTTACATACACCCCCCCTTGTTTTAAACTTCATCCCAAAGTTGTACAATATATAAAATGCAGTAATAAAAGTATGTGAAAAGGTCTATATGTATAACCTATCAAGTAAGTAAGGAAATTGTTGGCGCATAACATATGCATCCTCCTAGGTAGCCAAGTGCGAACTATAACTATCCCACTGGACCTTGACCTAGTTGATTGTTCGACGTCTTAGCTATCGAATGGGATGGTATAGAATGCGGATTGGCCCTGTCGTGAGTGCACCCTCATCTGACACCTACAAAAAACGCATGTCAATCGCATGTGTAGGATTACTAACATAACGTCGCAAAACAGATACATGAAAAACGTCATGCATACGCCTCAAAGAATCAGAAAAGGCTAGTCGATAGGCCATGGGTCCCTTCTTTCCGACAACTTCGAAAGTTCCCACAAACCTAGGAGATATTTTAGCACCCTTTCCAAACTTGAGAGAACTTTTGTGTGGTTACACCCGCAAGAAAACATGATCGCCAACTTCATAATTGTGTTCAACGCAATGCGCATTAGCATAACTCTTTTGTCGCTCTTGTGATTCTTTAATACTTTGTGTTATCATTTTCATTTGTTCTTCCATTTCTTGGATTGCTTCTGGTCCTACCAGGACCCTATCCTCAATTCATTCCCAGCTCAATGATGTCCGACACAATCACTCGTAAAGAAACTCAAATGGTGCCATATTAATGGTGCTTTGAAAGTTGTCGTTGTATAAAAACTCTACCAGTGGCAAGAGCTCTTCCCAACACTTTTGTTGGTCCATCACATACATACGCAACATATCTTCCAAATTTTGGTTCGTTATTTTGATATTCATGTCTGTCTCAGGGTGATACGTTGTACTAAGGTTCAGTTGTGTCCCCAAAGCCTCTTGGAAAATGGTCCAAAAATGTCTTGTAAACATCAATCCTCTATCGGATATGATCATTTTTGGAACGTCGTGTAACCTCACAATATCATTGATAAAAAATATAGCTACGTCTCGCGCCTGATACATCGTTCGCATAGGAAAAAAATGTGCACTCTTCATCAGAGTGTCAACTACCATGAAAATCAAGTTGTGTATCCTTTTTCGTGAGTGGAAATTCAACAATAAAGTCCATCGAAATGACCTCCCACTTCGATCTCGGAATTGCATGTCGTTGTAGTAATCCTACCGGATGTCTATGATCAACTTTCACTTGCTGACATTCCAGACATCTCTCCATGTAGCTAACTATGTCTGATTTCATTCATTTCCATAAGAATAAAGGCTTAAGGTCTACCCTCATCTTCGTGACTCTCGGATGAGCCATGTATACTTCTCTACAAGCTTCGCTTAAGATTAAATTTCTCAATTCTTCATTATGCCATACGTAAATCTTGTTATTATACCTCATCAATCTGTCATTATCCAATGTATAACCTTCAAACCTTCGTACCATAATGGTGTATTGTCCGATATTTTCCTTAACCTCTTTATACGAGTCATCATCGAACTATATAGTTAGAATATTTTCTCGAAGATTCATCTGAAGAGGTATCACTGAGAATATGTGTGATCTCTGACTCAACGCATCTGCCACTCTACTCATTGTTCATTTTATGTAACTAATCTCAAAATTATATTATGACCAACTCCTTTATTGTGCATTCAAGTCAATCTACATAAATATGTGCTGCAATCCACAGTGATATTTCTTTAGTTCGAATTTTCATCCAATCAGATAGTGTCTCCAAACCATCAAGGAAGACACAATAGCCAATAACTCCAAGTCATGAGTTTTGTAGTTCTCCTCATGCTTTCTCAATTTCCTTGAAATGTAAGTGATCACTCGACCGTCTTGCATCAAAACTCTGCCTAAAATTTCCTTGGATTCATTTGTGCATACAAATAATTCCTTGTCCATGTTGAGGAGTTTTAGTATCGATGTTGTCATAAACAAATCATTGAGCCTTTGAAATTCTTCCGTGCACTTCTCGGTCCATACAAACTTCTTGTTTTTCTTCCGCAATTCCGTGATTGGATTTTCTATCTTCGAAAAACCTTCGATGAACCATCGATAATATCCTACTAAACCCATAAATTTGCATACTACTGGTGTGTTTTTCAATGCAATCCATTCCATAATATCCTCTACCTTCGCTGGATCAACAACGATGCCTTTTTCGGATATAATGTGCCCCAAGTAATCAGTATTTGTTTGGTAGAAAGAACATTTTGATAGTTTCTCGTATAATTTGTTTTCTTGTAAACACTGTAGTACTAAGCTTAAATGTTTGTCATGTTCTTCTTTCATCTGAGAATATGTCATTATGTCATCAATGAATACTTGAAAAAACTTGTCCAAGTATTTATGGAACACCTCATTCATCAAGCTCATGAATACCCCCGGGGCGTTTGTCAGTCCAAAAGGCAAAACGATAAACTCGTAGTGTATGAACCTCGTCTTGAATGTGGTCTTAGGAATATCTTCCTCTTTAATTCGTAACTGATGATATCCTAATATGAATTCGATATTTGAAAACACCATTGATCCTTTCATTTGATCAAACAAACCGTCTATTCTTGGCAACGAATATTGGTTCTTGATCGTCGCCTTGTTCTATTGACGGTAGTTAGTACAAATTTTCCACGACCCATCCTTCTTTCTTATGAAAATAATAGGTGCACCCCAAGGTGACACAGTTGAACATATAAATCACAAGTACAACAACTCCATCAATTGCATTTTCAACTCTTGTAACTTAGGCATTGACATCCGATAAGGCATTCTTTCTATCAGTTCAGTTCTAGGTTTCAATTTGATTGTGAACTCCAACTCTCTTTCGGGTGGAAAACCTAGTAACTACTCTGGAAACACGTCAACAAACTCTCATACTACTGGAAGTTTTTCTAATCCTTCTGCCTCACCCCTTTCATTTAGAGTTAAGATTGCATATAACTTACATCCTTTGTGCATGCTCTCTTGTAGTTGTAGGGAAGAAATTAATCTCAAGGAGACTCCATCATTTCTTCATATAATCACTCTTCTATGCCCCTCATCATCGGTCAAACTCAACCATTTCGTCTTACAGTTGAGTATCGCATCATGCAATTCCAACCATTCCATACTTATCATGATGTCATAATATCGTAAGATCGTGAAATATAGGTTGGCCTTCGTTACAAAATATTCCAAGTTAATTCTGCAGTATTTAACCCTTCCTCCAATCTTTTGTTTGGCACCTGAATCCATTTGTATGTACCTAAACTTGTCCTGCTGAACTTCAGTTAACTTAATTCTTTTCAGCGCTGCACTAGAAATAAAGCTCTTTGTAGCACCTGGATCTATCAAAATACTAAAATTTTAGTTGGCGATGGTACCTAACATCTTGAGCACAGTGGATTGGTGTTTGGAATGAAGGTTATTCACCGCGGCATGAATCATGTGGGCCTTGCCCAAATATCCAACTATAGTGTATCTTGTGGATCTGGCCGCTCTATCCTTTCAACGGGATAGTCTCGTTGGTAATGTGGCTCTCCACATGTCAAACATCCAGTCTTCGAACTAGTACTCATGGTCCCCAAAGGAGAATTTGTGGGCCTCCCATCCTAAGATCCTAGTCTATTGTGTTGAACAAGCCTAAACTGCTACTATGAGCGATGTTGTTGTTGATGCGATGGTCCTTTGTAGGGAGTCCTTTGATGAGGATTCAGTCGTCGTGGTGTTGTGAACGTAGATCCTCTTGACGTATCTTGATACCCTGATGTATTTTTGGATGGTTCATGATGTTGTTTCACACCTGATGTATTATGTCGAGTCGGTCTTGCAGGAGTCATGCCTTGACCCCTGTTGGTCAGCTCTTCCTCAACTATGAGGTCCTTTTGGATTTCATCATGCAACATATGAGGCATTAGTATCCTCACCTTCACATGAATGTTGAAGTTAAGTATGAACACAAACTTGTTGACCTTTATCTTCTCAGTTTTTAAATGTGGAGCATACCTAAGAAACTCCATGAATCTGGCCTATTACTCGGGCATCGTATGACCACCCTGTTGTAAGGTGTTTAACTCATTGAGCTAGCGCTCAATCAATTCCTCTAACAATTACCTCTCCCAGAAATGCTCCTTGATTATTTCCCATGACATGCCCTCAACAACCATGTTTAGTTGAGGTAGGATCATATTCCACCATAAAAGAGCACTCCCCTTCATTTTAAATATCGCCATGTGGAACTTTATTTTGGAGGTGTAGTCACAAAGTGCAAAGCACGTTTCCATGTTCTCCGACCATGCCTCGATGACTGATTCATCCGTGGCACCCATGAACTTGGGAAACTTAACCTTCTAGAGTTCTTTGTGAATTCTACCACTACCAGCTAGAGCGCATTGTGAACCCTCATTGGGTACATGCGTCCTGGCCTCATCTCTATCTATTCGATTAATTAAGGCCTCTGACATCCTCTGAAAGGACCTCATTAGACCAACCACATACCCCACAACAATCGTCTCTTTCCCAATGAATTGTTCTTCTCCTTGGGGGTTAGAGCCTTCTGGTGTGGATGCTACTGGAGGCATCACACCTCTTCCCCTAGAACCACGTCGTCTACCTCCACATCGTCCTTTGACCATGATTACCTGCATGGACACATTTCAATTTTAATTAGCGATAAGTTATTAATAAGGTGTTTAATACAGTGGAAGGAATAATGATCCCATGTCCTAGGGTTGAACTCGCTTTGATACCATATGTAACAGCCCCTCCGTTACGACAAAAACGACGATGTACAACAGGTAAAATAATTTTATTTTTTTTGCATTAGGAAATTAAAATCGTCACCAAAATTTAATATCAACACAATCGTCACATCATCTTAATTAATAACTACACCAATCAATGCATTAATAGCAGCACAAAATCAACACATCAATACGTATATAACAAATAACACAAATTCATAATCCATAAAGACACATAACCAACACATCAGCATGAATGTTTGTGATACATGACAAATCACATACACATAAAACAATAGCGACACATGATCAACACATAACCAAAATTAGCGACGCAAATCAATGCATCACAATCAACTAAAGCAACTACAAATAATCGATCAACCATGTCACTGCAGATTTAAATAACTACCCTCCCAACCTATCCCGCATGGTTAGGACCTCCATGACACATAAGAAGTGCTCAAGCCCAGGATTCATCCAATTGATTTATACCATTTAAGGTCTCAAGGATCGCGACTATTCCAAGGAACAAGGAGGTGTCTAAATCCCAATAATCCAATCAAGCCGAAATTCAAATAGATCAATCAATCAATCTTAATCATCAATTATTCATGGCATGGAAGAAAATTGTACTACAACATACATCAATTTAGAAGACGCATTTACCACCTATGGATTATTCCAATGATATTCCAACTACGATTTTCATACATCAAATTAATTTCATGGTGCAAGAGTAATCATCAACTTTATTTTCATAGCGCAAGAGTAATCAACAACTTGATTTGCATGGTGCAAGAGTAATCTAATTACTTTATCAATCATACATCAACATTAATTTCATGGTGCACGAGTAATATAATTACTTAATTAATCATACATCAACATTATTTTCAAGGCACGTGAGTAATCTAATTACTTAATTAATCATGCATCTGATAAAATGGATGTATTTACAGAACCCGTGAGCAGAGCTCACCACTTAATTGTTTATTAATGTAAATCAATTACATATATATATATCACAAGGTGCATGAAATAGACTTGAACAGATCTCCTATAAATGTGGATCTGAAACTAATGCAAACCTAAACATGAAAGACACACAACAACTTAGTTACGTAAATCTTAACTAAGAATCCTAATTTCTACATTATTCCAACACTCCCCCTCAATGGAGAAATGGATTTTCTACCAAACATAACAGAGCAGAACATAACATGCTTGCTGGTCTCAGTCTCAGCTAGGCTTACAAATTAACAATTTCATCTTGACCTTTCTTGATCTTAGATAGTGATGTAGATGCAGCTTCTTCCTTGGCTTGCTACTCCATATATGTTTCATCTTTACTATGTTCTGCTTCATAGCCCTTTTTACTTTGTTCCTCGGCATTTTGGAATTTGACTTCTGATTATTGTTCTTTGTCCTCAACACTTCTGCATTTTCTTGAGAACATTTGTCTTTAACGTTCGCAAATGCTTCCAACTCCACATAAATGTGTTTCTCCCATTTCTGGATACAATCAACAATGTCCTGCCCAACAGACTCTTGCAACATTATCTCATAGTAATACTTTATTTCTTCAGGACTCCACTTTATAAAAACTGACTCAATTTCTATATCTGTAATGTAGTCTTCTTCTTCTTCATTGTCCATACAGTCCTCATCATAATCTAATGTTTCTTTGCATTCATCATAATATGGCTTTTGAAGCCATTCCTCAATAGATTCTAATTCTTCATCAAACTTATCTAGCACTTCACCTAAGTGCTTCACATCACATTCTTCCTTAGGTAACCATGCACACTCAAAAACATTCATTAGAGTATCAATACAATTTTTGCTCATTTCATTTTTCTCTTCTAAGAGAGCTTTTTTATTTTTCTCCTCTTTATCTTCCTTCTCTTCCTTCACTGCAACAATAAAGTTGTCTTCCACTTGATTTGTATATGCAAGTGGACCATTCTTCCCACCAAACAACATCTCATCAATAAGATGTTTCTCATGCATCAATTTTGACCACTCTTCATTAGATGAATTGTCTTCATCAAATCTGAATTCATATGTCTCTCCTTCAAAGAGATATTCCTCCACAAGGTTTTCATTCTCATTATCACAATCAGCTACATACACACTTTCATCATCAATCATTGTGATTTCAATGCAATCATTTCCAATCTTTATTTCAGTTATAAGACTATCAATACACTCACCATGTTCAACAGCAGTGACGTGATTAATTTTGTCTTTAGCTATCTTTCTCCCCCTCACACTAAACTTCATCTCTAGATTATCCCAAAACATTTTTGCATTCTCTATTTCACCAAATTCATATAACAGAGAAAACAGGATGCTATTATTCAATGTTGAAACAACAAGATATAATGTTAATTTATCTCTTCTCTTCTCAGTACGATCTTCATAACTATTTTGAACAAGTTCCCATAAATCTACTGATCCAAATAAACCTTCCATTTTCATTTTCCAAAGATCAAAATTTGTACCTGAAAATGATGTTAAAACTAGCATTAACCTTTTCAATATTGCATTGATTTCTTCATCTTCATCAATCTACTCTAGATCCACAATCTGATCCTGGTCTCCACCAGGTATGTGTTGCTCTGCTACTGCCGAAGACACTTGATATTTACCTGCAAAATATATTTCCTCTGCTCTTTGAATATTTCTCCCCATTTGGTTGAGTTCTCTTTGGAATTGTTTAAGTCTCCTTTTTCGGCCCATGACAACTTCTCTTCTGGGCTAACAACTCTTCCCTTCACGAATTCTGCAGCAGCTGTCAATTGTGGACCAATCGCTGCCCCTCAGCTTTTTTTCCATGGAAAAAGAACAACCGACAACACTCCACCACAGTGGCACTCTCTATCGTCAGGATCCTTCACTTTGCAACAGTGGCAAATTTCTTTTACGCCTCACGCAGGCACCTCATGTCTCACTTCACGGACAATTCTTTGTTGGAAACTTTCAACAGCAGCGAATTCCTTTACGCAACGATCTTGCTAACTACTTCCCACCACGATAAAATGATGGATCAGGCACTAGATCCACCGGGATTGAGAACTTTCTTTCATTCGGCAGCTTTCTTCTCTCTAACAGCAGGCCGGCTCCGCAGAAGATCAACACCTTCCTTCACCATTCTGTGTCCTTCGACTAATCCACCGAGCTCTCTTATATTTCTCACCAAAAACACCTTACAGGTATGGTTCACTTGGCTTTCACTTTAGCCAGCATGACATCCCCCTTCAACTCAGTCGCAGCCACAACATACTCTGGAACCAAGCATTGGCAATGGCCGCACCACGGCGCATAAAACTCAACCAGAACATAACGGTTCAACGCTTCGATTAAGCTCCTGGATGACTACACTGCAAGCGTTGTGGTTGTGTTCTATACTTCAAATGGGGATAACTTCCAGGGCACCCACGACGAGCTAGACTTTGAATTCTTGGGCAATATCCGAGGCAAAGAATGGAGAATCCAGACCAACATATATGGTAACGAGAGCATGGCCTTTGGACACGAGGAATGCTACATGCTCTGGTTCGACCCCACCGAAGACTTTCATCAATACACCATTCTCTGGATGGACAAACACACACTATTCTTCATCGACGACGTCCCTATAAGAGAAATTCCAAGAACAACGGCCATGGACGCACACTATCTGTCGAGCCCATGTCTGTGTATGCAACCAAAGGAGGACGATACACAGTCAATTACAAGTATTCCCCTTTCGTTGTCTCGCTATCGAATCTTGTTCTGGAAGGCTGCGTTGTGTTGTTGATCCTCTGGAACAGTTTTTTCAGACGATCTCTTGCCTGGCTGATACAACCTCGTCGAGTCACACCCAGACAACCCGCTCTGATACCATGATAAAATGGATGTATTTACAGAACCCGTGAGCAGAGCTTACCACTTAATTGTTTATTAATGTAAATCAATTACATATATGGAGCACAAGGTGCATGGAACAACAGATCTCCTATAAATGTGGATCTGAAACTAATGCAAACATAAACATGAAAGACACACAACAACTTAGTTACGCAAATCTTAACTAAGCATCCTAATTTCTACATTATTCCAACAACATCAACATTATTTAAAGGCACGTGAGTAATCTAATTACTTAATTAATCATAAATCAACATTAATTTCAAGGCGTGGGAGTAATCTAGTGACTAAATCAATGATGCGTGAGAAAGGACTCAGAGATTACCCAAAACTCTAATTTAAAATTAAAAGGAAGCACAAATCTTATTTAAAGCAATGTAGGAGAACTCGGATAATTTAAAAATCCAAATTAGTTGTAAGGGAAGGACCCCATCTTATTTTAACAATACATGCGAACTTCCACGCTAATTAAAAATCCATATTAAAGTTTTTAAAGGAAGGACCCGATCTTCTTTTTAATAAAACATGAGAACTTCAGGACTGCATCAATTTTCTTAAACAAGGATCGATAGCTCTTCAGCTCCATCTAAGTGGTATGTATATCAAGTCCTATCAAAAGTAAAGGTAAGGACTCTATGTTGGCTTGTAAATCCATTAAGGAACCCAAGGAAGACCCCACTAAAACAAGCAATGCCTATGTTATCTTTACAAATTCATTAAGAAAAAGGGAGGTTAACTGAAAGCCTTACATAAGGATCAAAAGCTAACTCACAGGTTAAGAAGGAACCATCACATCAGAGCAATGAGTGTAATAAGGGATTGACATTAATTTGCTTCTAGGTAAAATTTACGAAGTAAAATGCTACAAGGAGAGCTCAATTAATTCGCTGACAGCAAATCTCTGAAGGAGTTTCACTACAGGAGAATCTCATCACACTCGCTGGAAAAGGTCTCTGAGGTAAATATGCCTCATGATATAACTTATTAAAATCGTTGGGAGAATACACAAAACGTTGGGCGAAAACGCTACAAGAGAGGTCCTTGCAAAGCTGGAATAATACACAGAGAGGCTGGGCAATATCTCTATGGGAGAGGGGCGAACTAGGTGAACGCGATTTGTGTGAAGGAAAAGAGAAAGAATGGCATAATAATCCAATCGAATTCTGTTAAGGAAAAAGAGAAAGAATGGCGCACTAAGCCATTGGAATTCTGTAAAGAACAAGAGAGAAAGAATGGCGCACTAAGCCACTCGGATTTTGTCAATAACAAGAGAGAAAGAATGGCGCATTAAGACATTTGAATTCTGTCAAAAAAAGAGAGAAAGAATGTCGCACTAAGCCAATCAGATTCTGTCAAGAAAAAGAGAACAAGAATGGTGAACTAATCCATTCAAATTCTGTCAAGATAAAGAGAAATAATGGCGCACTAATCCATTAGAATTTTGTCACGAAAAGAGAGAAAGAATGGTGCACTAAGCCCCTCAGATTCTTTCAAGAAAAAGAGAGCAATAATGGTGCACTAAGCCATTCGAATTCTGTCAAGAAAAAGAGCAAGGAAGGGGCACTCAGGAAACAAATTCCTTAAAGGGAAAAAGCAAGGAAGGAGCATCGGGAAACGAACTTCGTCAAGGGAAAAAGCAAGGAATGGTGTTGAACCAATTCGAATTTTGTCCAGGAAAGGAGCAAGAAGGGCAGAATAAGCAGGCCCGGATTTTCCAAGGGACTAAGTGATGAGAGGACACAATACCAAAGCACTATGAAAATATCACCTCGACTCAACAAATGCCTAAGGAATGGAACCCAAGTTTAAATTCAACAACACTATACAGAATTCTAAATCTCAGAAATTTAAGGTTCGAGAGAGTAGTCGCAGGGGTTACTCATTCTCCTAGATCTTGCCTACGCACCACTAAATATAATACATAATCTCCTTCAATATGAATATGAGACATTTATGTGTTAAAGGCATCCATATAATAATAATATAATTAAAAACTCGTAAACAATCACTAGAAACCATTAAATCATTTTGAGAAATCAAGATGACAACAATTATCAGAAATTCTTCTTCTAGGTTTCATTAAAAACTATCAAGGACTGGTCAAATTCAAGTTTACAATTACAATCAGTTTATGATGAATTTACAAGAACTCACTATACAAATTAAATCATAATAAAATTTCAATCTCAGAAAAATATTGTAACTGAGGAGGAAGATAGACCTAGAGATGATCTTCGCAACTGGCGTTCTTTCCGATATCTCACTTGCTAATCATTGAGACTTCACTGGTACCTCCCATCCAACGTTATGGGTACTCTTCTATCCCCTTAGCCCCTCGAGCTACAAAGGGGCCACACACATACACAACCATAAATCATTTAGCTCCTAGCTTGCCTTGCAAGTTAGAGCCATCACTCTCCCTCAAGATGGGTATCCCAACTCTCAAAAGTAAAACTCAGTCAAAAATTTTGTAGCATAACTTTACCCATAACCAATGTGATCCATTTCTCATCTCGACCATTTGTTTTATAGAATTTTCTCAATGGCACCTCCCCACTTGCATAATTAATTTCCTTTTTAATTAAATAATTTAGATTTATTTTTCCCTTACACTTTTCAACCTCTCCCAAGTTGCACAAGTATTTACATATTATAATTTAATTAAAATTAAAATTCCCTCACCCTTCCTAAAAACACTCCTTAATTCACTCCTAGTTGTCTCTTTATTCCCCATATTCCCATTTAATGACTGTGATGCAGGAGCATCGCCAACACATCAAGCGAGCCAGCGCAGAAGTGAAGGACAGCTCGACGAGCGCCAGCACAAATTTTGAAAGTTACCTCGGAATTGTTGCACGAACATTAATGTGGAAATTTAATGAAGCGCACTTATATATTGTAAATGGACCTTGAGTGGATTGCTCTCGTCCTTAGTAGGTAGGAGGCATTTAAAGTAGTTAATGTAAAGTAGATAGAATTTAATTCTAGACTAGACAGTTGTAGAGTGCAAGAGGGAAACATGATATAGACACCCTCATTATGCATTGTAACATTATTGAGAAGGAAGAGCAAGAACATGCAGAGAGTTGTGTAAGAACACCCATGTACAGATATTTGAATTAATAGAAAGAGTTGGTTCAAATTCATGGTTTTGTGTTTGTTCTATGTGTATTGATGTTGATATGCTCATGAATGTTTGCTTCCTGTTACACATTTTCTTTATATGATGTGTACATGATTTCATGTTTGATTTTGAAGTCTGAAAGGGTGATGGAATGAGTTTCAATTGTTTCTCTGTCTGAGTAAGAATTCCTGTAAGGAGTGCAGTTGAAGTGTCGGCAAGGAGTGCGTCGACAAGAATTCAGGGTTGCGTCTCTCAAGCTCAGATAATTTTACTTTTGTTCTCATTTCCCTAGGAGTGTAGTTGGGCACAAGAGCCGTGCAAGGAGTGCAGAGGCCAAGCTAAGTCTTAGAGTTGTGAACCTGAGTAAAGTATTGAAGGACTGTTGCTGCAGGTGTGCGCAGAGTCGAGAGGATTCAAACTCTTAGACGTGTTTGAAGGTTTCCGCAAGGAGTGCAAGAAAGGGGTTTTCCTAAGAAGACGTAGAGTCATGCAAAGCTCAGGAAGGATAAGGCCTTCGAATTCGTTGAAGGGAAGCATAGAGAAGTTGTGCCTTGAAGGTTGGCAAGAAGCGTCGCAAGTTTGCATGCAGGTGGACGAGTTCCGTGGAGGAACGCATGGTCATTCACAGGAATCATCAAAGAAGAAATGGACGGTCGGTATTCTCCAAGGAGAATTCGGGATAATCCGTGGGCCGTTAGATCTTGCGGAGGTGTAAGAGAGATACGACGTCATATTGTCTAAAGGCTAAAATCTCAGGAAGGGCAGAGTTGTTGATCCGAGCCACAAGGGTCGTTGGATCTATACGTATATCGGGTATCGGGGTTTCGTGGATTGAAACTCTGAAATATTGCAACGGGAATCGCGATATTGCAATACGCGATATCCCGACGGGTATGAGAATAGTGTAGGCCACAGCGGAGCAGGCGAGTGGACAGGTGGCATGCCTTATCGGGGTCTCGCAACAAGAAGTCCCGATACATATGCATTAGGATTCGCGATATTGCGAACTCCGAAATACCGATGGAGTGAAGGACCGTTGAATAGTCAACTCGCACGTGGGTCGGGGTTTCGACATATCGGGAGTCGGAAGTCGGTAAAGTGAGTTGTTTGACATCGTGAGTGGCGAAATCGTGATAGAGAAAACCCCGATAGTAAAGGGTCAGCATTGACTTGCATCGGGTTTCGGGGATTCGAAACATCAGTGCTCGACCATTGACCTTGCGAAATCACGAAGTCCAATTCCCCGATAAGTAAAGAGAGGGGATCGCGTGAAAAGTTCTGTGGGTGCAGATTTCATGATAGGGAAATAGAAGGAATGGTTAGTGTTCTTCGGGCCATGGAAAGAAGGAAGATCCGGTGAGCTGACGTGGACTCCCGATCTGCGGGTGGTGAAAGGGTCGCATTGGTACCAGATTGACGCCTTACTAAATTTGAGTTGAGTTAAAATAGGCATCCTCTTCTAGTTAGACTAGTGTTAACTAGACTCTAGATACCATTTTATGCATACACCTTTATGCTTTATTCCTTTCTTATCTTAAATTCCAATTTGGTATTTTCTGCACAGATGTGTATTATATTAATTCTTTAGACTTATTTCATTTTTCTTAATTTCTTAAATTGATTTACCTCATTCCTATTTTGATTTAGTTATTAATTTTAGTTCATCCTATTTGCAAAACTTATACTTAGGCTTAATTAATTTTTTTTGAAAAGGCTTAGACTCTTATAGGGATTTATAATTAATAATTACTCATTAATTATTTATTTTAAATCCGACAATGTCAAATTAATTTATTGTTTTCTATGCCACCAAGATTTCTTGACTCAAGTTTCTTTTTAAATTACGCGAAGTTCCCTTCAAGATGCACTCACGTGCTCCAAGGGGGCCACTCGACTTTTGTTGGTTTTGGTAGTTTTCCAACCCTCAGAGTCGGTACTCCACTTGGGAAAACTTGTGAGAGACTAAGGGATTATAAAGAATAAGGACCATTAATTATTGCGCGCCCCTTAGAAATATTTGTGAGCGATTGTCTCATTTTGCCCTCACGACATCGTGGACCTCTCAAACTAGTTAATCGTTAACCAACATTTTGAGCCATAGCGGGAGTGCTAGTAGGTTGTGACAGGGACTCTGCCACACCTATCCATCAATATCTGGTCTATGTGCATGGCTCCTTTACTCCTTATGTGAGTTAGATTAGCAAGAATTTGTCAACTTGCATCCATCAACAAAACACTGTCAATGATCCATATACAAAATCATACTATAATCGATCATATGTCACATATTCATAAATGAAATACTCAAGTGTCCTACACACTCCAGGAAACTCGTCAATAACATATGTCAATACATATATATCAAATAACATTATATCACAACCAACATCATCATCATAAGAATCCATAAGTGAAAAAAAAATAAGCATGTACTAAAACTAGATCACTTGCACCCAAGTTTCCTCAAAGAATAAGCCGACCACATGTGCTCGCAAGAGAGGCATGTTATAGAAATAGAAATCAAGGAAAAGGAAAGTAAGAGTAACATTATGGGTGGTTGAGGGAGGCATGTTTCCTAGGATTTGTGTCAACTAGAAATGCATAGGTGAGGAATTTGTGATATGAATCCATGATTTGGACTATTATACCAAACATTTCTCTAGTGGAGGGTATAACATTGAGATAAATAGAAAGATCATAGAGGGACCATCACATCACATCATTGATATGGATGATCATAATAAATAGAGGGATGGAGAAATTGCAACAACTATAGGTAGGATAAAATTATAAAGTTCCTCCACATTTACAATTATATGGGAACATTATAGGTGGAATGATGTAGATTGTCAATAGTGGAATCTATATTTCAAATAGCATATGGGATCCATGGATACATTATGGATGAATTATTGGAGGTGTAGGTTAGAGGAATGGAGTTAGGGAAAGAGTCAAAATATATATATCATGCACAATATAATAAATTCAATGCAATATTAGCACTTAATCATTGATCAAAAGATTAATCTAGACACAACATGGCATGTATGAATATTTGTTACTAAAAAATAGTTGTTGAGTGAAGCATGACTTCCCATAGAATATATCTACTCTAATTGATGTGTGGAAAAATGTTACTATCATCCTTTAGTTATTAAGGTCACATGCTACAGTAGAGAGACCAAAATGTATTTATGTTAAAATAATAGGCGAGTTCCATCCAATGTGATGTTATGATGATGCAATTTACAAGGAGAGGACATCTTAGAAAGAATGTGGAGAAAAATAAGTTTGATGTAGAAACATAGGAGGATTGATTAGGGTTGGGGAAGTGGTATCCAACATTATATATATATATATATATATATATGTGTGTGTGTGTGTGTGTGTGTGTGTGTGTGTGTGTGTGTGTGTGTGCTTTGAGCTTCCACATTATCATTCTTTGTCAAATGTGGGACTTTGATCAATCTTAATCTATAATTTGAGTAATAGCTAGAGAGGGTCGCTTGTTGTAATGACATTTGTGGTTAAAGTGAAATCGATCAATGATGATCAATTGTGGAGGAGATTGAAATTACAAAAAGGAGGAAGATATAAGGTATGTGGTTATGAGTGCTATGAGTGAAAATGGATTTGTAATGATATAGGAAAAGTGATCTCCTTTGTAGATACATAGGGTGTTGAAGATGTTAATAAAGAGAGACCTATGTGGAAGGGTGTTAGAGAAATATTGGACTAACTAATTTGATAAAAAATGATATGGCACAAGGGGCCATACATCTACAAAATCAACAATGGATATTGATAATCCTAGACTAATAAGACCTAAAATCTAAAATGAGAGAACCCATAATAGATTGTTTGTCTTAATGATCCGATGAAAGGCCTCTCCATAGTTTTACAATAGGTCCACTTAATATAACTACCTAACTGAAATAATTAATAAACTAATTTTTTGTAGCCTGAAGGATGGAATAATTGATAAACAATACAAATTTAGGCAACGTGAGAACTTGAAATATGAGACTAATCTAAAAAAATGTAACTAATTCCTCAAGGAATCTGATATAACATTTACATGTCAATGGTTCCATGTAGAGGACTTGTGTGTTTCATTAAGTCCTCATCAATGGATTATGAGAACTATAATATTAATATAGTTCCTAAGGCTTATGATTTTCTCTATCTATCATGGTCAATGCTATGAAACCCATCAATATATGAAAAATCCATCCATGATCCATATATTTCATGAACATGACAAAGATTCAATTTCCAATGTTTGTGTTGTGGTTTGAGGTCTATATTATGGGCCATAGCCCAAAAATATTAATCTCACGCCAAAAGGATTTAATTTCTTCACTTTGTCATAATTAATACCTATGTCCCATCTTATTTTTGAAAATCCTCCTAATGATACACATATCCAAGTTAAGGACAAAATGACCCCTTTAATGGGTGTGTGTGGTGGTTTAAATATTTTTTCATGTTCGATAATACCTATAAGATTCATTTATAAATTAAGCACCTTATTTTCCTTCCCCCCCATGGTCAAATCCATGAGACCCATATTTGGTTTTCAAAAACTCCTAATTGTACCAATACCCTAGTTGTATTCCAAAAATCCTCTTTCAAGAGTGTTTCTTGTAGTTTGATGCCTTAACGAGAGCCCACCAGCTCAAGAATCTTCACTCAGTACCTAATTCCCATGATTTGTCCCCTTACCATTTCCAAATGTCAAATACCCATCCCCACTACATAAATCCTCCTAATTGAACCCATATCAATATTAGATGATGATGACCTTATATAACAGTAAATTATTTATGGTTTGTGACCTTATTCATTGCACTTTGTATTTAGAATCTTCAAGTATGGTCTAAGGGACATAGATTCCTCCCCCAAGCATGTTCAAGGTCATATGATATTCCCCTAGTGTGTAACACACCATTATAGCATCCATATTCTAGTTGGAGTTCAAACATAACCTCTCAAGGAATTATGTTTTGGTTTGAGTAATGTTCATGGTCCATAAGCCATAAAGATCCATTAATTTCCTTAGTTCCTTATTTTTATCCACCAATCATAATCATAGCCATGAAATCCATCCCTATAGTATAAATCAACCTAGTTGTTCCCATATACCATTTGGAGGTCAAATATCCCCTTTAGAGGTAACGCAGGGTGGTCCTAACTATTCTTCGTGGCTCATCAATCATAAAAGATTCATTTTAGAGACTAGTTTAATTGTTTTCCTCCTACAACAATGAAAAAATATTTGGGACACATCCCTCATGTGCATAACCTACTAACGGTGCCAATATTACCATTATACACCCAATATCCCCTTTAGAGGGATTATATTGTTATTTGGCTATTGTTCATGGAATATATCCTAAAAAACCTCCTTTGGGGTCCTAAATTTTTTTATTTCAACTTGACACTAGAATAAATTTCTTAAGACCCATCCTTGGAGTCTAACACTGCCTAATTACACTCATTTTCTTATTAGAGACCACATATCTCCTTTAAAGGTACTATTTTGTGGTTGAAGGCCTTGATCCTAGAAAATGATACTTAGAATCCTCACCAAGGATTGAGGGCCCTTAGTTTCATTAGAAAACCATGGCGAAGGGCTTGAGATCCATACGTGTTGAAAGAAACATCATAATGGTGCTTGTTTCCAACTCAAAGAAAATATATTTCCTCTATATGGAACATGTAGTGGTTCAAGGAGCCATTAAGGAGTATAAAGGTCCTATAGAGAGTTTAAGTGATTAAAACCATTACCAAATGTTAATTTTAAATTTTAGATGGATACATAAAATATTACAACCATCACAAATGTATCATATTTGTCAAAATAATTTTCTATATTTTCAAACAAGAAAAAAAATTATTGTTTTCAGATTTCTGTGGTGAGTAGTTTCGAGGTTAATATTTGTACAAAAATTTCATAAGGGTATAATATATATATAT
>ML776738.1:871701-885641 GCA_009831015.1 Picea engelmannii
GGGGAAAAAATGGTGATAATATTATGAAAGATTAAAAACACATTTTTCCTTGTTAAAATATATTTTTTAAAATATTTTGAAAATGAGAATGTTTCAATGTACAAAAATAAAGGATTCATAACATAAACATTGTATATGTCTTTAAGATGTTTCCAATGATCTAAAAATGCGAAAAAATGGTTTTCACAATAAAATGTAATGGAAAAATTACTAAAATATTCTAAATAAATTTTAGTTGTTTACAATGATCTAAAAATGCCAAAATTGGCTTTCACAATAAAATGTAATGGAAAAATTACTAAAATATTCCAAATAAATTTTAGTGATAGTAATTTGTTATGTAATGAAATCTTTAGAGGGATACGACACATAGCTTGTTATATTAGAAATAACATTTCTCCTCGCATTCAACTTCATAAGATTGACCCTATCAATCAGTACATTTGGATAGAAATGTATATAGAAATTTTCTATTTTGCACGTATTAATTCTACTTTTTATAAGAAAAACAATCTAGATAACAATTGTCCCTATAATAATTTAGAACAAGATATTTATAGTTTGAAAACTGAAGGTAATATCCTCCTACTAGTAGACGTTAATGCTATGACTGCAACTAAACAAGCCACACTTTTAAGTATTGATTCCAACCATAATCGTTTATGGCTAGATGAGGACCTTGTTTTATCTAATAGCTACAAAAGAATCTCTGAAGGCATAATTGAGAATTTGTTTGGTATTGAGTTGGTTAAGCTCTGGAGCTCTCAAGACCTAATAATTTGCAATGGAGTAATGAAGTGACCAAAATCCAACCAATTGACTTTTATTCATGGGCTAGGTAGTAGTGTCGTAGATTATGTGATATTTGATATCCCAAGGGTTGGCAGTTAGTCAATTAATTCTTTACACTACCCCAAACATACAAAAACTCATATGAAGAAAGAAAGGAGAAAGGAGATCGGGTAACTATACCTCTAATCCCAAGTCTAGCGATGACCTCCTTGCGCTTGGAAGTTCCACTGACTACACGCCTCCTCCCATGGTTGACCTACATCCAAATATTAACAAACATAAAACTACATGCAGGCTATTCCATATACAAGTTAGGTTTAGATGTTAGAATGTCAAGGTTTATATGTTAGAATATCAATCATAAACCAATAAAAGTATTCAAGACACCATCATTTGGGATAGGAAAATGTAATTATTTTATTAATAACACATAGATTATACCTTTACAATCTACGTCAGCCACCGACGTTCCGCGAACCTGGCCTGATATCCTCTTCACCAAGCTCCAAGTGCACCTTGTATGAACTTCTCCTCTCAACCTTCTGATCTCTTCTTGGGAAGTGAATGGGTTAAATGGAGGAAGAAGGGGTTAATCAGGGAATGTTGAGGCAATTCCCAAAAAAGGTAGAAATATCTTGGGCAAGGAGGGGAAGTGAAATCGGGCAGAGTTTCATTGTTCTTATTCTTATATGTGTAATGGGACCCCAACACCTCCTTTTATATGAAAAAATGATGGTTATTTGGTTGGATGACGGGCTATAGCAGGTGGATTAGTTGGGAAACTACCAATATCCCGTCAATTTCAATGAATTCCTTGCAAATTTTGTAAGTATACACGGGTTGTAATGGAGCATCATGTGTATGTACGCAAGATGTAGTGGTGCATCAAGCATATGTACACGGGAAGTAATGGTGCATGGCATGTACATCTTCTAAACATTGGTTTTTTAAGAAGAGAAACTCAATAGTGATTTGGAAAAAAATGCAAGTAAGAGGAACAAGGCCAGGTTTGGATGTGTAGAGCAATTTAGGGTTATAACAATAAGGACAACATTTAATAACTCTATCATAATTTTACAACTACCCTTTCTACTTATATTAACAAGTTCTATTTCGAGGTGTCCTATAAAAAGAATAATAGAACAACCAACCCTTGGTATGATAAAGATTGTAAAATTGCTAGGAAAACCATTAGGGATGCTTCTAATGAGTCCTTAAAACTTGATAAGATCAATAAATACAAATCCCTAATTAAAAGTAAAAAATGGTACTATATCAATAAAAGGCAAGAGCGACTTTCACAACTATATAAGTTGGATCCTAAGAAGTTCTCGAGCCAAATTCTAAACTGCAATACTAAAGAAAATAATAGGATTCCCTTAAGGGACTGGAATTCCTACCTTAAAAGTATTTATGGGTTCCCTAATGCCTTGGACACCATTCCTATTGTCCCTACAAAGGAAGAATGTTTTTCTTTAGATGACGTAGATTTCGGGGTTAAGCGGCTTGCAAATGAGAAAGCTAAGGACATTGAAGGCTACCAAGATGAAATTTTTAAAATAAGAGGGCCTATCCTTATCCCTCACATACACAATATCTTCAATTTAGCAGTCAAGCAGGGCTTCCATAAACCTTGGACACAAAGCCTCATTGTTCCTATTTTTAAAAATGGGGATAGAAACATTTCCTCTAATTATAGGACCATTATGGTTAGCCCGATTTTAGACAAGATTTATGGAATTATTTTGGAAAAGAAGAATAGCCTTTGGCTAGAAAGTCACGGTAAAAGATCTAAAGGCTAGGTTAGGATCAGGAGATATCATTCAGCTGTGTACCATCTTGTTACCTTTAGGATCATTGCAGAGGAGTTTTGCAGTGCTAAAACCAATATTTTTTGTTGTTTTGTTGAATTTAGAAAAGTTTTTGACATGGTTCCGAGGAAAAACATTTGCAATAGGTTGGAAGAGATAAAAGTTCCTCTCAAGTTGAGCGATGCTACATTAAGTTATATCACTCATGGAGTAGTAGAGTCAAATAAACTTAAGAGGATTAAACACACAAAATCATGGCTGGTACAATTAGCAACAGGAATTAAAGGAAAGTGGTTGACTTTATTTTTTATTTTGAATTCAGTTTAGATGGTCAAAACATAAAAAAAAAATCTGAATATTCTGCCACTAGGATCTTATGATATGATTATCAGAATGGATTGGTTGGAAAAGAACAAAGTAGTTCTAGATTGTTATAAAAATACACTTAATTATAAAAGGCGATTATGACACTACTAGAACAGTCCAAGGTATACCAATACCTGTATCAGTTAGAAAAGTCACAACAATGCAATTCAAGAAATGCATCATAAAGGGTTGTCAAGTTTATGCCATCCAAATAACGAATCTATTAGAAAAAAAAAGATAAGCCTAATTTAGAAGACTTTGTTGTCCTACATGAATTCAGAGACATGCTTGTTGATGAGATACATGAATTACCTCCTAGAAGGGAAATAGACTTCTCCATAGACCTGTTACCTGGTTCAACCCCTATCTCTAAATCCCCTTACCGAATGATTTTACCAGAATTGACAAAATTAAAAATACAATTACAGGAATTGTTGGACAAAGAGTATATCATACCAAGTGTTTCACCATGGGGAGCATCAGTCCTCTTTGTGAAAAAGAAAGATGGTACTCTAAGATTGTGTATCAATTACAGATAATTGAACAAAACAACTATTAAGAACAAATACCCCTTACCTAGGATAAATGATATGTTCGATCAAGTAGGTTGGGCCAATATTTTTTCAAAGTTGGTTTTACGATCTGGTTATCATCAAGTTAGGATAAAATATGAGGACATAAACAAAACAACCTTTAGGAAAATATATGGACACTACGAATTCATAGTCATACCTTTCGAACTCACTAACACACCAGGCACATTTATGTGCCCGATGAACATTATTTTCAGTCAGTGTTTAGACAAGTTCATACTATTATTTATCGATGATATTCTAGTCTATTCTAAAACGGAGGAAGAACATGAAGAACACTTAAGAAAAGTTCTGCAAAATTTGAGGAAACTCAAACTATATACTGAATTTGATAAGTGTGATTTTTATTAAAAGAGAATACAATACCTAGGACATGTAATTTCAGCAGAAGGCATCGCAGTCAACCCTGAGAAAATAAAATCCATCATGGAATGGTCGGTACCTAAGGATGTAGCAGATATCTGGTCATTCATGGGAATCACTAGATATTATCGCAGATTTATAGAGGTGATTTCCAAAATAGCCTACCCTATCACATCATTACAAAAAAAAGGGACCAAGTTTAATTGGTCACAGAAGTGTCAAGATAGTTTTAACAAGCTGAAGGAATTATTGACAACTTCACCCATCTTGAAGGTACCAGACCTAGATAAATACTTTATCTTCTGTGTTGATGCAAGTAAAGAAGGACCAGGTGGTGTCCTAACTCATGAAGGACACATGATTTGTTATGAGTCCCAAAAATTAAAAGAACATGAGTGAAACTATGTCACTCATGACTTAGAATTATTAGTGGTAATACACGCCTTAAAAATGTGGTGACACTACATTATGGGTAGAAGATTTCTATTACTGACAGGTAATAGTGGTGTAAAATATTTTTTTAGTCAGCTTGATCTTAATGCAAGGAAAGCAAGATGGATAGCCTTCTTAAGCGAGTTAAACTTTTAGGTAAGACATATCAAGGGTAAGGAAAATAAGGTAACAGATGCTTTAAGAAGAAGATTCCATGGGTTATTCGAAATAAATGTCAATAGAGAAGAAAGTGATCTGGAATAGAGAATAAGGATAGGAAGTCTTAACGATGAAAACTACATGAAGTTAGTGGTAGAATTACAAAACACTACAACAGAATCAGACAAACCCGATTTGATTATCGATAAAGATGGATTGTTATGATTTAAGAAAAGACTTTACATACCAGATTTGGCAGAATTAAAGATAACAGTTTTGGATGAAGTGCATAAGAAACCGTATTCTGGTTATCCAGGATACTAGAAAATGATAATGACACTTAGAAAACTATTTTTTTGGCCTAACATGAAGGGAAAAATAGGACAGTACTTGGGTAAGTGCCAATTTTGTCAGTAGGTTAAGGCCGAACACCAACATCCAGATGGCCTACTACATCCATTAACAGTGCCAAAATGTAAATGGGAGACCATATCGCTAGGATTTATTACAGGTTTTCCTAAAACTCAGAAACAAAACGAATCTATTATGGTTGTAATAGATAAACTCAGTAAGTCTGCACACTTTATTCCAATAAAGTCTACTTTTAAAGCTACAAATATCCCTGAAATTTTTATGAAAGAAATTTTTAGACTGCATTGTATTCTTGAAATGGTGATTTCGGATAGAGACGTAAAATTTACATCTACTTTTTGGAAATAATTATTTGCAGGGATAAATACTAATTTGAATTTCAGTACGAGTTATCATCCGCAAATGGATGGAAAAATTGAAAGAACAAACCAAATCGTGGAGGACATGCTCCGCATGTATGTAAGAAGAAAGCCAAGCAAGTGGGAAGACTACCTACACCTGGTAGAATTTGCATATAACAATGGGTACCAGACTTCGACTAAGTTAAGCCCCTTTGAGATACTATATGGAAGGAAGTGTATGACTCCAATTAGCTCGGAAAACCCAGTTGACAGACTTATGGTTGGACCAGAGATGCTCCAAGAAATGGAAATTATGGTAAGACAGGTACGACAAAACTTGAAAATGGCACAGGACAGACAGAAAAGTTATGCAAACCAAAAGAGAAGACACTTGGAGTTTCAAGTGGGATATCATGTTTACTTAAAATTCAAATCCCTAAAGAGTTCACTAAAACTCGGGAACTATGCCAAGTTGGCACCTAGGTTTTGTGGGCCCTTCGAGATACTAGCTCGAATTGGACCCGTAGCATACTAACTTGCACTTCCACCTAATCTAAAAATTCATAACATATTTCAGGTGTCTTTGTTTAAAAATTATGTTCATGATCCTACTCATATGATCGATTGGAACTTGATGTAGGTGGAACCAGAAGGTGAAACCCCTATGCATTTTGGACCGGAAAGAAATAACACTTCAGAGCAAAGTCATTGCTCGGGTAAAGGTCCAATGGAAGCACTTTAGTCCTGAGGATGCCACTTGGGAGTTGGAAGGATATTTGCGGAAATTTCATCCAATCCTGTTCCAAGAAAGGAACGAAAACTGATGATAGTGTTTTATTGAAGGGGGAAAGGATGTGACATCCCCAAAAATAAAGTATTTTTGAAATTTGAAAATTGTTAGAGATTTTTTCCCGTTTTTAGTAAATTTGAATTTGGAAAATTTTTGCCATTAATGGCAGTTCCAAATTTCGAATTTGATAAATTGTAATTAATTATTATCTCTATTGGGTAGAGACCTGATTTTACCCAAATAACTATTTGACTATGACACTTGTATGTAAACAAATTATTGTTGTATTTATTGCAGGAGTACAAATGGAACAACCATGTTAAATCTAGTTGACCATGACTCCATGAGTGGGGAACATGTTGGAACTACCTCTCGAATGATTGTTACAAGTGGAAAATCAAGGATTTGGCCATTGGCAGCCCATGAAAATTAGGGATTTGGCCATTGGCGGCCCCTGAAAATTAGGGATTTAAAAAGCTGTGAAAATTTCCAAGGGAGGGAAAAAGACCTAGTCAAGAATATTGTTTGATAAATAACATATGTGAGGAGGTAGGATGCTACCTAGTATGATGGAAAAATAGAACTATTGTGTACTTGCTGTTATGAACATTGAATATTAAGTGTGAGGAAAGGAGAGAAATGGAGATAGAGGAAAACATTGTTGAAGAGGATATTTCAAGTTCGCCCTCATGGATTCATGGTCAGGCTAAGGGGAGAACTGAGCAAGTAATTGGTTGTCTTGTTCTATGGTTGGGAGGAATGTGGTTGTTCCGTTTGTCTTCCTGCGAACTGGTTCAGATATGTTTACCTACTTTTACTCTGTTTAATAATTATATGTCTGCTATGATGCATTTGCTAACTCTGGAAGATTATACATAGGATGTGATGCATTTGCTAATTTTGAATTAAAATGTCTTCCATCTCTGTCAAATGGTTAACCACCGATGTAGTGTATCCATTAGATTCAAATTGATAGAATAACCTGAATGAAAAAGAAAACTGTTTGAGTGTATATAAAACTATAGGATACCTTACAAACATAATCCTGAATGATTCATTACAATTGGATTAAATTCTGGATGGATGTTAGAAGTCTCCCTTTAATTTTTATGACAATTGTAAGGTTTATGTATGGTTAAACTCTATAAGTAATCACTACTGTAAACTAGATTACTACTATACGGAAATAGTTGTAGGAATTTTCTTCCAGTGCATCGAAGATTCCAGTAATAGAAATATTTGAGTATTTAGAATGGAAACCAAAACTATATATAGAGCATTTATATTTCAGTAAGGATTTATATACAGAGTCATGATATTAGTTGGTGTTGTATTTATATACCTTTATTGCTACTGTAGTTGTGATCCATTGTGGTAACGAGACCAACATATAAATGTATGATTTTATAAGAAATGTATATCATTTGTAGTAGTAATCGAATTTAATATGGACAATAAACTATTGTTTCCAAGCCACTAGATCCAGTCACGACAAGGGTAGATTTAAGATAAATTAACCGTGAAAATTCCCAAGCATAATTTTGGGAATCCCCATCTGTCTTGCAATCATATGCATCTTAGTATCTTCAAAGTTTGTGGAGAAACTTCAAGAGATCTGGAAACAAATTCTAGGAATACTATACTCATTTGTATCTGAACGATATGAATTATAATAACAAGTAAATAATCTACAGTCTAGGGTGTTTATAATTAAACTTCCCTATTATGATAACAATGCAAAAATAGAAGATTTTCTTAAAGGACAAATTCAGAACAATACATGTATCGCAAGCATTTAATCAATTCAATAAACTTCACAGTTATGCGAATAATCCAGAGTAGGTAATTAAAAGTCATTTTATAATTCCGAGCATAGATATAAGACAAAGTTGCAAAACTTAAAACCTATCTAATACCGGGCCATAGAGTCTTCGTTTTAAGTACATCTGGTATAACAGAAGAGAAAAATAAATTGTTCAACCATGACTCAGTAAAGTATTTTCCCCTTTAAGTCCCTTAAAAGAAATTGTAGAAATAACCATACGGGTAGGAAGTGGCACTTCTCTACCCACAACAACCATACACTAGAACAAATTTATCCCATTCGATAGACTTGAGATACTATTATTTTTTAAGAGGATGGTAATAGGAACCAAAATACCTCTTTCTTAAAGAGATGACCTGAGTTCCAAGAACGACGAAGGCACCCAACCTGTAGAGAGACTGAGAAGATTTTCTTAATATCAATTAACCAATATAATACTGGTAAGAAACGAATCCATTTCATAAGTGAATCTGCAGACTTTACTTAGCTCGTGATTTCAGAAGCAGACTCTACCTCCTCCTCGTATTCATGAATAGGTCGCTGAAATTGAAGAGGTGGAAAGGGAAAAGAGTCACCTGATGGGTAACTCACAATTAAATCAGAGGCCCGATCATTAGTTGTAACCAATAAAGTTTTCCATTTGTTTTCAGAACAGTGAATAAACTCATGCTAAATACGATTTAAAATAAATATTGCACTCTATTAAAATGCATAATGGGTGGTCACCTCTTCTTTTATCACAGTATAGGAGTGTTTAACCTATGGGAGAAACAAATTTGATAGACTCTTGGACAACATAGAAAAACTCCCCTCTGGAAATAGTATCCTTTAAAAATATTAACAATCTGGGTCATACATTCAAGACGGCCGAACTACGGATGAGGGTAAAACTCAGACGAAACTCAGGAATTAGGGATAATTGTATACCACAGATGACAAAAGGAAAAAAATGAAATCTCATATGATATTTATACACGTTACAAAATAGCCATATCAGTTGTGATTACCTAGGCCACCCCTTTCTGTCCCGTTAGATGATACCATGGTGGATTACAAAGGATAATGGCTCCAAATAATTTAACCTTATTTATACCCTATTCCAAGGAGCCATTCGATATGTGGAGAGAATTGGCACAGGACGGAGCCGAGAGAACTCAATAGAACACTCTTTGTTACAATAGAATACACCCTATGCCCTGGACATAACCATAGGGAAGGGTCAAGATTGGAATGGTATATGACGAGGAACCTCCCATTTGGGAGCAGAGTCCATTTTTCCACTATGGATGACAACCATGAAATCTCACTCAAATGTAGAGAATACTAATAACCTAAATCTTGCAAGCAATCATTTATCAAAATAATTTTTTAAGAAGTTTACAGTCCAAACATAGATAAATTTTGTATAATCCCGAGAGATATCTTGGAGTTATCAGTGAGAAGATATTACCTCATTTAAAATAGTTTTCCAGTCGGAGGGGTTCGTCGAATTCATATCCACCAGGTTGGATCATCATCATAAGCGTAGGAACCTCAGGGAGAACCCTTGAGCATAGTCGTTGGATACATAGAGCCAATTTTGAGAATGAGAAGTAACCTCCAAGGACCCAACTACTAGAGATTAATGGCAGTCTGTACCTATGCGCCGTGGTTAGGGAAAGGTGGTGAAGTCCCAGAGGGCACATTAAACCTTGCGACGATTCCGAGGGCATACATTCAAGAAGCCTTAAACACTCTGACAAAGATTTTCTTTACACCACCTTAACCGTACCCAAGCTAATCCTGCCTCAGTGCATTGGAAATCAAATTTGACAAAAGTATGGATTATTGTTTGTTTCTTAATCTTAAATTTAGTTAGGGTTCTGTTTTGTTTCATCAATCCATGTTAAGTAAGGAAAGGCCTCAAGACAAGAATTAGTTTGGATGGGATGACAATTATATATGAGTGAGTAATACGTATAACTAGCCTTAACTACCACCTTCCAAGTCATAACACTTGCACGTAATGACGGTCGTTGTGATAGTAATGGGTCTATAAGTTCCCTGTCACACTAAAACTGAGAAAATGTTTTTTCATTTCAGAGTTAAGGATGCTCGTTCTTTATCACTCTCCATGTAATGTGCCTTACTTGCGCAAATCAGATTTAGTGGAATATAACCATTATGCATTTTCACTTTTAGTAGTGAGAATGTCCATAAGGATATAGTTGGGCTAAGGGTAATAGTGTAGACTATGATACGAGTGATTATAAAATCTTCATAATCCAATTTAATATACTAGTTAAGAACTTAGTGAAATCCTTCCCCTTTAAGACTTAAGTAGGGATAAGGTCTGTTAGTAATCAGTAATTAAACGATTTCTGGTAAGCCCTAATGTTGAAAGGAAGAAGTATATGATTTCCCATGTAGTAAGATTGAAACCAAATATGTCTTTACTTTGAGAATTAATGACACAAATTTTTTTTTATATGGAAAATTTGGGAAACATTACAGACGAGTTGTATTTTGACCCTTTATTTTTCTCTTTCTATTGACATATTTCTCAACCACCATATCTGGCTTGTACACACGATTGAATGGGTGTGTACTTGTATCATACCAATGCACTTCAATTGCAATAACATTAGCATTTTATTTATCAATCTTTATAACCTTTCCTATCCAGAATAGATAACCATGTGGATCCTCAATCGCTAAAACTGCAATCATTCTACCCTCCTTAATATCTTGTATTGAACCCATGTAAAGGTATTCCATGGATTCACGTTGTGCACATGACCTTCGTGAACCAATAAACATTTCTCTTTCCTCTGCTTGTGTAATCTCAATAACACCTTGAGATTCTTGAACTTCAACAATGTTTGTTTCTTCAAATTCGTTTCGCATATTTTTTGGCCAATGAAATGGAGCCCTCAACATTGTATCTTCATTTGTTGAGCTTGAAATTATGTCACTTTGACTATTGAAAAAAGACTCCCACCAAATAAAATAAGCAACATCAAAGTACTCATATGTATCCTTAATGGACTTTTTAATTTCTTCGAGACATTTTGAATAATCTACATCTCTATTACGCCTTCGTGCATTATGGATTTCAAGAACTGATTGTAAAAATAATAGTTTTGATGCAAAACTTAGACGATCTAGAATGAACTTCAAAAATGATAAACCTGATGAAGGCCCTCATTCAGTACTAGTTGAATACGCCTTTCCCCATATAAGTGTTTTCCCATCATTTTTTTTCAAACAAAATTGATGTTGGAAGCTAATTTCATTAAGTTGGTCAATACATTTTTCTTCACCATGTGATCCTTGAATAAATCTTCACATGTCAGTGGTTTCTTCTAATATATGAAAAATAGGCTATGGAATGTATGCTTTCCTGATACATTCAATCAATTATGGTAGACTTCCAACATTTTTCCTCTTCAATGTTACAGAAAAACGACTAAACATTTGATCAATATGATCATGAGTGTTTCCAACAAGAAGGAAACTAACTTTCACCTTTTGAAAGATTCCCATTTCAACAAGCATTCTTAGATATCCAAACACAATTTGATTTTTCTTTTCACGATAGTGTTGTCCAACTGTAGATAGAGAACTTGAGGAATATTTCCAGACCAGTGAGTGAGCACAAGATGAATTATGGTGATGGTCAGATTTGCATCATGATGAATATTTGGAGCTGTGAAGTAAACTCTTGGACACATTTTTCCATTGAAAACCATACAACCAACCAAGTGAAACTGAATGAAATTCTCTTCTTGTAAATTTTTGGGTGTACGGAAAAAATGTGGTAGAAGTGTTTTCTTTTGGTCCATTCCATCAATTATCATACCTAAATATCTGTTTGGAGCATCATAACACTTCTTATGATGTTTGTACAACTTTTGTCTTTCACTTGATTGTTGATTATGATGTTCTTTAAGTGCTTTGATTATGGAACTTACACGTGACATAAAACGGAAATATTGATCATATGTTTTCATAGTTGATAACTATTCAATTTAAAAAAACAAATTAGTAAATACATACCTCTTTAGGCCCCTTCAGATTTATCTCTTCTTGACTTAAGAGTATCACATATACTACAAATCCCCATCCTTGACTTCTTAGGAATATAGACATTGCTGAATTGTTTCTTCCATATTCTTGTAAAATATGCATATGTAATCAAATTATCCTTTCCTTTAACTTCTTTCGCATATCCTTTGTACAAGTTAAGATTTCCCTCCTTGAAAAATTATCTGGAATATGTATTGTGTCTCTATGTGGCATACACTCTCCATGTTTGGAAATGAAATCACGCATCCATGACAATGCAATGTTTTTGAATGGCCCACTCTCTTATCCATGATGTACCTTTGAATAAAATGATGGATCTTTTTCCAACCTTGTATGGATTCTTGATAGACAAAGATTACCAATTGAGTGATTTTTTTTGAAAGCCTTTCTGCAAAGTAAAATATTCCCAATGCGATAATCATATACTATATTGGTGGATATCATGCACCCCGTCAAATATGAATTTTTCATGCTCTTATTGATTTCCAAATATGTCTTCCTTTTATTCAAGGCATACATGTAGCACATGCTTTTCAAACAATTATTTTGACAACATTCACTTGAAATCAATTATTTTATGGAAATTGATTTAGTGAGAAATTATTTCATAGACCTTGTATAACTACAATGCTTTGGATCGATATGAAAAGGTCTAATCTTGGTCCTAGACACAATGTTTCTTTGCAATGTCTCCACTATTTCATCATCCTCACTAGAAGGTTTTTCCTTATCACCACAAGGAGTATCAAGCAAAACATTGTGAGGATGTTGAACTAGAAAATGTCGATCACCTTCATTTGTTGCAACTAAATGTTTGAGAACATCATCATCAACATAATCATTTGGATAAAAATAATCATCAACATAATCATTTGGAGAAAAATAATCATCAACATTATCTCCACAATTGAAATAATCATCTTCATTGCTTTCAAAATCCTCACTTGAGTGAAAATTTCCACCATCTTTCTTAGTGCCTTGAAAACCTTCATCAGTATCTTGAAAATCCTCACTTGGAGGAAAATTAACATAAACGTTGTTTCTTTTTAATTTATCACTCGGGAAAGAGTGACCACCAATGGCGTTATCATCTTTGCTACTTTGAAACTCACCACTTGAAAGATATTCTTCATCATCCTCATCCTCATTACTAACTTCAATATCCTCACCTGTAGGAAAATCTTCATTATCCTCATCGGTACCCTCAAAATCCTCACTTTGAGGGAAATCATCAGCACCAACATTGTTTCTTTTAAATTCCTCATTCAAGAAAGACTATCCAGCATTGTCATAATCGTCATCATTGCTTTTAAAGTCCCCACTTGGGGGAAATTCTTCTCCATCATCATTTGTGCCTTGGAAATCATCACTTGGAGGAAACTCTTCATCAGTACCTTCAAAATCCTCACCAGGAGGAAAATCATAATCACCAACATTGTTGTCTATAAATTCTCCACTCGGGGAATTTGGTCCACCATTGTCATAATCATCTTCACTGCTTTTAAAATTTCCACTTGAAGGAATTTCTCCATCATTTTCATTGGTGCCTTGGAAATCTTCATCGGTACATTCAAACTCTTCACTTGGAGGAAAATTATCATCCCAATTATTTAAACGTTGATCATAGTCTCCACTTTGACCTACATTTTGATTATTTTCATTACTATTAAACTGTTGGCTAGATTTATCACCATCATATTGCTCCTCTTCATCATCGATGCCTCCAAAGTCCTCTTATTTAGTAATTTCATGAGGAACATGTTGAATAAAATTGCTTGCACCATGATCAAAATTATGACTAGCTAAAAAATACGACGCCTCATTTGCATTACAAACATTCCTATGGCATTTCCTAGTCCCAACAGAAGAGGTATGCGAATAATTTGTTGATGTCTCAGAAATACAATTTTCTTTATTTGATGAAGCCATCCCTTCTCTCTTAGAACATAGAATTATTGAAATGCTCATCGTCCCTATGACATTATAATAACATGTATAATGAGATTTTCCCTCGAAATGCCCCCCCCC
>ML776738.1:894228-911226 GCA_009831015.1 Picea engelmannii
TAAAGTATGTAGGGTAAAATAAAGAGACTAAGAAATTAATTCAAATAGGTGGTTGTAAATTTGAAAAGAGGAATTTAATTAGTTAACTAATGGGAGTATAAAAGAAATATATATATGTGTGTGTGTGTGTGTGTGTGTGTGTGAATTTAAAAATATAATGAAAATATGCTTAGCGCATTTACCTTTTTGAGTTTTTAAAAATAAAAAATAAAGGGGGGAAATAATTTTGGGAGAACCATGGGGGATGAGTGACACTTGTAAGACATAGAACTTTAGAGGGTTTTTCATTAAAACTTAAAACAAATGTGATTTAGGTCAAAAACAGGATAAAAGAAAGGGGATGGGGGAAAGAAGGGGGATGAGCTATGAGGTATTGTTATGCTGCCGAAATGGTAAACTGGATTGATTGCTTGTGAGGAGTTGGGATTTTCTCAGCTGTATTAGAGTGGTAGCTCAGCCTTGGAGGCAAGCTGGGAAGCTAGGTATACCTTATGGATTTGTGTGGCCCCTTTGCAGCTCGGGGGGCTAAGGGGGAAGCAAAGTACCCCTAGCGTTTGGCTGGGAGGTACCGGTGTAGTCTCTATGGTTGATGAGCAGGAGCGGCACGAAACACAGGAGTCATTTGCGGCAAGCAATAAGGCAACGATATGCTCATGTATTTAGTAGAGTAGAATGCATAGTTATTTATTGCTACGATTATGATTGTATTGTTGTAAAATGTTATTTCCTCATCCTTTAAACTCTGCAAGAAAAAAAGGGGGGTATTTTCTGAAGATTTTCGTTTTTATACTTAGTACAGTTTTAGGGTTTCCGGTAAATTTGTTTTAGGTTTATGGTTATTTCATTTTTTTTTATATTTGGTACAGTTTTAGGGTTTCTGGCAAATTTGTTTTGGGTTTATGGTTATTTCGTTTTTATATTTGTCACAGTTTTAGGGTTTCTGGTAATTTGTTTTGGGTTTATGTTATTTCGTTTTTACTATTCCGTGGGCACTTTGCTTGGGCTGTGGGCGTTTGATTTTTGATGGGCGTTTTAAAATCTACTGAGATTTGTTTTGAACATTGAGTATTGTTGAATGCTGGTGGGCGTATAAATCTACCGTGGGTGTATTTACCTCTGTATGGGCATATTTATTTCTGTGGGGGCGATTTCACATTGCCAGGAATGTTTTTTCCATTTGCTATGGACGTTTTGCTTTGTCGTGGGTTTATTTACCTCTGTATGGGCGTATTTATTTCCGTGGGGGCGATTTCACATTGCCAGGGATGTTTTTGCCATTTGCTATGGACGTTTTTCTTTGTCGTGGGTGTATTTACCTCTGTATGGGTGTATTTATTTCTGTGGGGGCGATTTCACATTGCCAGGAATGTTTTTTCCATTTTCTATGGACGTTTCTCTTTGTCGTGGGTGTATTTACCTCTGTATGGGTGTATTTATTTCTGTGGGGGCGATTTCACATTGCCAGGAATGTTTTTGCCATTTGCTATGGACGTTTTATTTTCCGTGGGTGTATTTACCTATGTATGGGCGTATTTATTTCTGTGGGGGTGATTTCACATTGCCAGGAATGTTTTTTCCATTTACTATGGACGTTTTGCCTTTCCGTGGGTGTATTTATTTTTGTGGGGGCGATTTTCCATTGCCAGGAACATTTTGAAAATTGTCGTCAACCCCAACCTCTGTAACTTCATTTACATGTGTGTGGGCGACTTACATATTGACTGTAAATATGATATAGATCCTAAGTTATTAAGAAATTGTTGGAAAAAAAATTAGGTTATTATAAATGTGTAATTAAAATTGTTTTTCAATTGTTTTTATCCTATCTTAAATTTAATACGTAATATTGACTGGTCCATGATTAATAAATGCTTTATCCTATCATAAATTTGATTGTTTTATACTATTTTAAATTTGATTGTTTTTATCCTATCTTAAATGCGTTGTAACAGTAATTTCCCTTGTCAATGGAAAGGTACGATCATGGTAATTATTATTTCTGAAATAGTAAGGGTAAATTTTGTTTCCTATATTGAAGAGGGTAAAGTTAGTGCTAGAACTCATATAAAAGCATTAAATGGAACGTAATGATTTATGGAAAGTAAATGCTTTTCATTAAAGAAAATGATATTTAGGTTATAATGGAAAGTAATCATTTTAGGGAAAGTAAACGATTTGCATTAATGATTTCTTTATGATTTTTTTTTATGTGGCATAATGGAAGGTAATCATCAGTTATGTTTAATGCTATTCTAATAGAAAGGCAATTGCATGGTATTTATGTTCAAGTTTGGGAGATCCGTGGATATTAGTAACTAAAAGGGGGAAGTCCTCATTATTTAATTTGCAATGAAACCATGATATATAAGGCCATTGTCATCTTATTTGTGTGTGATAGATGAATATTGACATTTTCGGTGTAAATAAACCAATTATGTAAGGAAGGTGGTATTGATACTAATGATGTTCATGGTGATTTGGGTAACGTACTGATTAAAGTTAATGCTAAGGTTATGGTAAGGTTAAATTCTACGTTAATGGTTTTATGGAAATGTTAAGTAATGGTTATAGACAATGGGAAGTTGCTAGGTGGTCGTCATTCTATTTAAGTTACTGTAAACATAATGTGGTTATGGGTGGGGTAACGAGTTGAGTTTAATTATCATTAATAACAGTACCATGCTAGGTCTTGAACTATGTTCAATAAGCTAGTATGATTCAGTAAATGGGGTTCTGAATAACCGAATTACATTATTTAAGGTTGGATAACTCGTTGATTAATAAATTTTAAATTGGAGCAAGTGGTCTGTAATTTTGTCAGTGAGTCTTAATCATGGAGGGTCAATGTCGAAGTCCTTCTTACTTGCGCCTTCCTGGAAGACATTTTATTGTTCATATAATTTACGTTGTACGAGGTCGTAATCATCTTATTGTTTGGTCAGTTTTTTCGGGCGGGATGTAGACACCTCATTGTAGCCTAGTATATAAGTCTGTGTGTGATTATTTAAGTAAAGAATCATGTGCCGTATCAAGAGTCTCGGGCCCTTTAAAGGCAGGGTTTCCACTCTTGCGACACACCTGATGGAGATTACTAGTTTCTGCCTGAGCAGTCGGCCAGGAGCCTATCTGACCTTCTCTCTCTCCAGAGCAACGAACTAAGATTAAACGCCCTCCTTTCCTGTGCAGAAATAGTGAGATCTACTACTATGGATCCTTCCATCTGTGTTCGTACTATGCATAACCCAGTATGTCATTAAATGTTTGCGTTGTGTGCCTTGTATCTAGGGTCGTTATTGCTTGCATTTACTCATTGTGTGCCTTCAGTCTTCTTGTGATGAACATCGTGGTTGCGTCTTGTTGGTTGTCAAGTGGCGACGTAGAGTCAAGTGTGTCTGTTACTTCTACATGCACACACACACCTTAAACATAAAAAAATAAATTTGCACCTGTTATCAGAGTTGTTTTCGTAACGAGGAGGGTCGTTACATATGGTATCAGAGCCGGTTCGACCCACGATTTGGGATTCAGTACGACTTCCGTTGACAGGATTAGATTGATTATAATGTTTCTGACCAAGTTGATTGTGTGCGTCCAGGTAATCATGGTTAGAGGACGTCGCGGAGGCAAACGACGAGGTGCTAGGGGAGGAGGCATGACGCCTCCAATAACATCCACGCCTGAGGGGTCTAACCCCCAGGGAGGCGAGCAGGTTCTTGGATAGGAACAGATAGCAGTTGGCGATGTTGTTGAGATGATGAGATCTTTTCAGCGCATGTCCAAGGCCCTGATCAACAGATTGGACCGAGACGAGGCCAGGGCGTGAACACCCCCTGAGGTTCCTCCGCGCGCACCGGCCGTTACAGGTAGCATTCACCGTGAACTCGAGAAGGTAAAATTTCCCGAGTTCTTTGGTGCCCCGGACGACACAGCCGCTGAGGCATGGTTGGAGAATATGGCGATGTGCTTCTCACTTCGCAATTATACCTCCAACATGAAGGTCCGCATGGTGGTCTTTCAACTGAAGGGGAGTGCTCTTCTATGGTGGAAGACGCTCGTGCCACAACTGAACATGGCCGTGGAAGACGTGTCATGGGAACTGTTCGAGGAACCTTTCCGAGAGAAGTACCTTTCAGAGGAATTCATTGAGCATCAACTCAATGAGTTCAATGCTTTACGACAGGGATGTCGTATGGTGCCTGAGTACGAGGCACTTTTTATGGAGCTGCTCCGGTATGCTCCGCACCTTAACACTGAGGAGCTCAAAGTCAACAGGTTCGTGTTTGGCCTTAACGACAGCCTGTGTGCAAAGGTTAGGATATTTATGCCTCAAACCTTGCACGACGATGTCCAAAAGGCCCTCATAGCGGAGGAGGAGCTTATCAGCGGGGGTCAGACCAGGACTCCAGTGAGACCAGCAGGGCAGGGTTCATCAGGTACACCGCAGCATCAGACACCAACGAGACATACGCCGGGATATTGTGGCTTCCAGAGGGGACCCACTGTTGCTACACCCCGATGACCGCCGCCTCAACAGTGGACACCTTATCGAGGACCACAACACCAGCAGCAACGTCGCCCGCAGCAGAAACAGTGTAGGCCTGTTCAGCAGAATAGACCTAGTTTCCAGGCCGGTGGGCCGTCCTCTTCTACTTCGGGCACCAAGACTACTGGGCCGAAGAAGGGGTGTTGGACGTGTGGGGAGCCACACTACCAACGCGATTGTCCTATGGAGAGGGCCAGAGCGTCTGAATCAGCCGGACCCGCTACCATGGGAGATATGGGCAAGGCCCATCGGATTCATGCAGTGGTGAATAACTGCCAGGCAGAGCACCAGTTGACGGTGCTCGAGACGAAAGGTATTGTCGCTGACCAGACCCTTAGTATTTTGATAGACCCAGGAGCTACTGAGAGTTTCATTTCTGGTGCAGCGCTAAAAAGGATTAAGGTAAAGGTAGTCGAACAGGATGAGTTTATCTTCGTGGAGATGGATTTGGGAGCCAAACAGAAGGTTGGAGGAAAGGTTACGGGCTGTGCCCTTAACCTGGGAGAGTTTGTCACTAGGGTCAACTTGTACGTCACGATATTAGGATCTTATGACGTCGTGATTGGTATGGATTGGTTAGAATCGCACGAGGCGATACTCAACTGTAAGACGAAATGGTTGAGATTGGTTGATGACGAAGGATAGAGGCGTGTGATTGTAGGACGGAACCAGGGAGTTTCCCTGAGGTTCGTCTCTTCCTTAGAGTTACGGAAGAGTATGCGCAAGGGGTGCAAGCTTTATGCAATCCTCGTGCTAAATGAAAAGGGAGTAGCGGAAGGTCTAGAACACCTTTCGGTGGTGAAGGAGTTTGCGGACATGTGTCCAGATGTGTTACCTGGGATGTCACCGGAAAGGGAATTGGAGTTTACCATAGACCTAAAACTGGGGACCGAACCGATAGCAAGGGCACCTTATCGGATGTCGACCCCAGAGTTGCAAGAGCTGAAATTGCGACTGAAGGAGTTGTTGGACCTGGGACTGATACGTCCTAGCGTGTCACCGTGGGGTGCACCGGTTATTTTCATACGAAAGAAGGATGGATCATGGAGGCTTTGCATTGACTATCGTCACCTGAACAAGGCTACGATCAAGAATCAGTATCCCTTACCTAGAATTGTCGATCTGTTCGATCAAATGAAGGGTGCGACGGTGTTCTCCAAGATCGATTTGTGATCAGGGTATCACCAGTTACGGATCAAGGAGGATGACGTCCCTAAGACCGCCTTTAAGACGAGATTTGGACATTACGAGTTTATTGTTTTTCCATTTGGACTGACAAATGCCCCAGGGGTATTCATGAGTTTGATGAACGGGGTGTTCCGCGAGTACTTGGACAAGTTCATCCAAGTATTCATTGACGATATTTTGATCTACTCTCGGACGACGGAGGAGCATGAAGAGCATTTTCTCTTGGTACTACAATGTTTACAAGAACACAAGTTGTATGGGAAGTTGTCCAAATGATCTTTTTAGCAATCAAGGATTCACTACTTAGGGCATGTCATCTCCGACGAAGGTATCGCCGTGGATCCAGCCAACCTTGAGGCTATTATGGAATGGCCAATGCTGACGAATGTCACAGAAGTGCGTAGTTTTATGGGTTTAGCAGGATACTATCGACGATTTGTCGAGGGTTTTTCGAAGATAGCAAATCCGATCACGGAATTGCAGAAGAAAAACAAGAAGTTTGTTTGGACCGAGAAATGCGCGGAAGATTTTCGGAGGCTTAAAGAGTTGTTGACAACCGCGCTGATACTAAAGGTCCCTGACATGGACGCGGACATCTTGGTATGCACTGACGCATCCAAGGAAGGTTTAGGCGGAGTCTTGATGGAAGATGGACGAGTGATTGCTTACATTTCGAGGAAACTAAGAAGGCATGAGGAAAATTAAGAGACGCGTGATTTGGAGTTATTAGCCATCGTATATGCCTTGAAGGTATGGAGACACTACTTTGTTGGACGAAAATTTGAATTAAGGACTGATCATTGTGGACTACAACACATTTTTTACACAAAGCGACCTGAACGCGCGACAATGGCGTTGGTCGGAATTGATTAGCGAGTACGACTTCGAGATTACTTACATAAAGGGAACAGTGAACAGAGTGACTGATGCCTTGAGTTGGAGGCCACGCATCTTTTCGGTGTTACCTCTTCGGACAAATCTACGTGAGAAGATTCTCACTTTACAGCGTGATGATGATTGGTACAAAGAAGTCGAGGATTTTATCGGACAAAACACAACGATGGTACCACGATATGAGGGATTTTCTTTTGATAGCGATGGGTTATTGAGGTTTAGAGGTTGGATTTACGTACCGCCTAACGATGAGTTGAGGATGTTGATCCTGAGAGAGGCTCATAGAGAAGTTTACATGGCTCACCCAGGAGTTACGAAGATGAGGGTAGACCTTAAACCCTTATTCTTATGGAAGGGAATGAAGGCCGACATAGTCAACTTTGTGGCTAGATGTCTAGAGTGTCAACAGGTAAAGGCTGAACATAGACACCCGAAAGGATTACTTCAACCACATACAATTACGGAATCGAAATGGGAAGTTATTTCGATGGATTTTATTGTTGGATTTCCACTGATGGCAAGGAGACACGACTCGATTTTTGTAGTAGTAGACACTCTGATGAAGAGTGCTCACTTTATTCCTGTGCGTACGCGTATCAGGCACCTAACATAGTGAGAGTTTTCATCAGTGAGATTGTGAGGCTGCATGGCATGCCTAAAAATATTATATTCGATCGAGGGTCGGTGTTTACTGGACAATTTTGGACGAGTTTCCAAGATGCCTTGGGAACCCAACTTAATTTTAGTACTACATATCACCTAGAGACTGATGGGAAGACCGAACGAACGAACCAAACCTTGGAAGACATGTTGCGCATGTATGTGATGGACCAACAAAAGCGTTGGGAGGAGTTCTTGCCTCTAGTAGAGTTCGCTTACAACAACAACTACCAGAGAACCATTAAGATGGCACCTTTTGAGTTCCTTTATGGTCGACCGTGTCGAACGCCGTTGAGTTGGGATCGGCTTGAGGATAGGGTCCTGGTGGGACTAGAAGCGATCCAAGAAATGGAAGAGCAAATGCAAACCATAAGACAAAGGATTAAAGAAGCGCAGGATCGACAGAAGAGTTATGTCGATGCGCACCGAGTCGACCGTAGTTACGAGGTCGACGATCGAGTCTTCTTGCGGGTTAAACCGCATAAGAGCTCGATCAGGTTTGGAAAGGGAGATAAACTCTCTCCTAGATTCGTGGGACCTTTCGATATTGTGGAGAGAAAGGGGACCGTGGCCTATCGACTAGCCTTGCCTGATTCTTTGAGGCATATGCACGATGTTTTTCATGTATCTGTTTTGAGACATTATATTAGTGATCCTACACATGTGATTGACCTGAGTTCCTTGAAGGTATCGGACGAGGGAGTGCTCACGGCTGAGCCGGTCTGCATCTTAGATCATCGTGTTTGACAGTTACGACGTCGAACGGTAGATCAGGTCAAGGTCCAGTGGGACAGTTATAGTCTGCACTCGGCGACCTGGGAGGACGCATATGATATGCACCAGCAGTTTCCATTTTTGTTTGATAGATAGACTTATGATACTGTGGTGCTTTTATTTCGGCATTTATACTGAGAAACTTTGGGACGAAGTTTAGACCAAGAGGGGGTGTATGTAACATCCCGCTCTGGCACACTGAGAACACTTATTATTTGAGGACACTTGCTCGCAAGTGATCTGGACTTTTCTGATGTTAAAAAATTTATACTTGATTATGATGCGTTATGATAGACGACATCATGTTTTACTATTTGATGTAGACAGGTGCTATTGACTCAGTTGTATTGAGTGTGCAGGGTTTCGGACCTTGAGGATGCAGAGGCATCGGTAGAACCCCCTTGGACTCCGGATTGAGTGAGGGAGTGTGCTATTTGGGTTGATTTATTTACTGTGATATTTCATTGAATTGATGATTTGATGTTGACATTTCTGACATGATTGTTGATGATGCAGGCTGACGATAGCTTGTCGACTAGACTCACATATGGAGTAAAGGGGCCACACACGATTTCCAAAGAGGTTGAGGGAGAGGGGTGGAAAGGAGCCCTGCCACCACCTACTAGCACTCCCACCATGGCTAGAACTATAGGTTAACGATTACCTAGTTCGAGAGGATCCACGATGCCGTGAGGGAAGACTGCGATAGTCACTCACGATGATTCTAAGGGGTGCGCAATAAAGCGGGGGCCTTATTCCTTAGAACCCTTAGTCTCCCACAGGTTCACCTGGTGGAGTGTTGACTCCAAGGGTTATAGATGTCTACCAATTAGTCCAGTTGGCGAGTGGCACCCTTAGAGCATGTGGTGCATCCTAAAGGGCACGTCACACAAAAGAAACTCAAGAAGTGAGTGGTACCCTTGGAGTACATGGTGCATCCTGAGGGGCACATCGCGCAAGGAAACGAATGAGGCGAGTGGCACCCTTGGAGCACGTGGTGCGTCCTGAAGGGAACATCGCATTGATGAGGATGAAGGGAACAAGCCTAAATATACCTAAGACAATAACGCCTTAATAAATTCTTAAAACGACACCCCTAAACAAATCGTCGCCAATTCAGAATTTGAGTCCTAAGTCAAAACCCTTCTAGGATAAAAAAATTTAGTCTAACGTTAGAAAAAAAAAAAAACCAAAATTCAAGACTATACTTTAAATATTCATTACCCCTATGTTTTGCAACCTCCACCTAATACAATGAGTTTCCTTCCTTAATTAAATACATAAAGCAATTCCTTCTTTAATTGAATTCATAAAATAATTCCTTCCTAAATTGCATACATAAGGCCAATCCTCATTCCCCAATAATAAGCATGATAATTTATCTTTATTAGTGAAGGTACTACTTTTCCCTAACATAATAATCAAAACTTAACCATCTCCTAATAACAATGCCATTATATTCTAGCTCACAATAGCTTTGTTATTCAAATAACATTAAAATTTCATTTCTTACTAGCTAGAACTAACAATACATGTGCTAATAATAAAATTAAACAAAAAAGAAAAAAAAAACTCACTTAAGCTATGATTTGAGTCTTCATAAAGTATGTAGGGTAAAATAAAGAGACTAAGAAATTAATTCAAATAGGTGGTTGTAAATTTGAAAAGAGGAATTTAATTAGTTAACTAATGGGAGTATAAAAGAAATATATATATGTGTGTGTGTGTGTGTGTGTGTGTGTGTGTGTGTGTGTGAATTTAAAAATATAATGAAAAGATGCTTAGCGCATTTAACTTTTTGAGTTTTAAAAAAAAATAAAAAAATAAAATAAAAAATAAAGGGGGAAAATAATTTTGGGAGAACCATGGGCGATGAGTGACACATGTAAGACATAGAATTTTAGAGGGTTTTTCATTAAAACTTAAAACAAATGTGATTTAGGTCAAAAACAGGATAAAAGAAAGGGGATGGGGGAAAGAAGGGGGATGAGTTATGAGGTATTGTTATGTTGCTGAAATGGTAAACTGGATTGATTGCTTGTGAGGAGTTGGGATTTTCTTAGATGTATTAGAGTGGTAGCTCAGCCTTGGAGGCGAGTTGGGAAGCTAGGTATACCTTCTGGATTTGTGTGGCCCCTTTGTGGCTCGGGGGGCTAAGGGGGAAGCAGAGTACCCCTAGCGTTTGGATGCGAGGTATCGGTGTAGTCTCTACGGTCGGCGAGCAGGAGCAGCACGGAGCACAGGAGTCATTTGCGGCAAGAAATAAGGCAACGTAGAGTAGAATGCATAGTTATTTACTGCTGCGATTATGATTGTATTGTTGTAAAATGTTATTTCCTCATCCTTTAAACTCTGCAAGAAAAAAAGGGGGGTATTTTCTGAAGATTTTCATTTTTATACTTAGTACAGTTTTAGGGTTTCTGGTAAATTTGTTTTGGGTTTATGGTTATTTCATTTTTTTTATATTTGGTACAGTTTTAGGGTTTCTGGCAAATTTGTTTTGGGTTTATGGTTATTTCGTTTTTATATTTGTCACAGTTTTAGGGTTTATGGTAATTTGTTTTGGGTTTATGTTATTTTGTTTTTACTATTCCGTGGGCACTTTGCTTGGGCTGTGGGCGTTTGATTTTTGATGGGCGTTTTAAAATCTACTAAGATTTGTTTTGAACGCTGTGTATTGTTGAATGCTGGTGGGCGTATAAATCGGTCGTGGGTGTATCTACCTCTGTATGGGCATATTTATTTCTGTGGGGGTGATTTCACATTGCCAGGAATGTTTTTTCCATTTGCTATGGACGTTTTGCTTTGCTGTGGGTGTATTTACCTCTGTATGGGCGTATTTATTTCTGTGGGGGTGATTTCAAATTGCCAGGGATGTTTTTGCCATTTTCTATGGACGTTTTGCTTTGCCGTGGTGTATTTACCTCTGTATGGGTGTATTTCTTTTTGTGGGGGCGATTTCACATTGCCAGGAATGTTTTTTCCATTTGCTATGGACGTTTTGCTTTGTCGTGGGTGTATTTACCTCTATATGGGTGTATTTATTTCTGTGGGGGCGATTTCACATTGCCAGGAATGTTTTTTCCATTTGCTGTGGACGTTTTTCTTTGCCGTGGGTGTATTTACCTCCGTATGGGCATATTTATTTCAGTGGGGGCGATTTCACATCGCCAGGAATGTTTTTTCCATTTGTTGTGGACGTTTTGCCTTGCCGTGGGTGTATTTACCTCTGTGTTGGTGTATTTATTTCTGTGGGGGCGATTTTCCATTGCCAGGAACATTTTGCAAATTGTTGTCAACCCCAACCTCTGTAACTTCATTTACCTGTGTGTGGGCGACTTACATATTGACTATAAATATGATATAGATCCTAAGTTATTAAGAAATTGTTGGAAAAAAAATTAGGTTATTATAAATGTGTAACTAAAAATGTTTTTCAATTGTTTTTATCCTATCTTAAATTTAATACGTAATATTGATTGGTCCATGATTAATAAATGCTTTATCCTATCATAAATTTGATTGTTTTATACTATTTTAAATTTGATTGTTTTTATCCTATCTTAAATGCGCTGTAACAATAATTTCCCTTGTCAATGGAAGGGTACGATCATGGTAATTATTATTTCTGAAATAGTAAGGGTAAATTTTATTTCCTATATTGAAGAGGGTAAAGTTAGTGCTAGAACTCATATAAAAGCATTAAATGGAACGTAATCATTTTAGGGAAAGTAAACGATTTGCATTAATGATTTCTTTATGAATTTTTTTTTATGTGGCATAATGGAAGGTAATCATCAGTTATGTTTAATGCTATTCTAATAGAAAGACAATTGAATGGTATTTATGTTCAAGTTTGGGAGATCCGTGGATATTAGTAACTAAAAGGGGGAAGTCCTCATTATTTAATTTGCAATGAAACCATGATATATAAGGCCATTGTCATCTTATTTGTGTGTGATAGATGAATATTGACATTTTGGGTGTAACTAAACCAATTATGTAAGGAAGGTGGTATTGATACTAATGATGTTCATGGTGATTTGGGTAACGTAATGATTAAAGTTAATGCTAAGGTTATGGTAAGGTTAAATTCTACGTTAATGGTTTTATGGAAATGTTAAGTAATGGTTATAGAAAATGGGAAGTTGCTAGGTGGTTGTAATTCTATTTAAGTTACTGTAAACATAATGTGGTTATGGGTGGGGTAACGAGTTGAGTTTAATTATCATTAATAAAAGTACCATGCCAGGTCTTGAACTATGTTCAATAAGCTAGTATGATTCAGTAAATGGGGTTGTGAATAACTGAATTACATTATTTAAGGTTGGATAACTCGTCGATTAATAAATTTTAAATTGGAGCAAGTGGTCTGTAATTTTGTCAGTGAGTCTTAATCATGGAGGGTCAATGTCGGAGTCCTTCATACTTGCGCCTTCCTGGAGGACATTTTGTTGTTCATATAATTTACATTGTACGAGGTTGTAATCATCTTATTGTTTGGTCAGTTTTGTCGGGCGGGATGTAGACACCTCATTGCAGCCTAGTATATAAGTCTGTGTGTGATTATTTATGTAAAGAATCTTGTGTCGTATCAAGAGTCTTGGGCCCTTTAAAGGCATGGTTTCCACTCTTGCGACACACCTGACGGAGATTACTAGTTTATGCCTGAGCAGTCGGCCAGGAGCCTATCTGACCTTCTCTCTCTCTGGAGCAGCGAACTAAGATTAAACGCCCTGCTTTCCTGTGCAGAAATAGTGAGATCTACTACTATGGATCCTTCCATCTGTGTTCATACTATGCATAACCCAGTATGTCGTTAAATGTTTGTGTTGTGCGCCTTGTGTCTAGGGTCCTTATTGCTTGCATTTACTCGTTGTGTGCCTTCAGTCTTCTTGTGATGAACATCGTGGGTGCATCTTGTTGGTTGTTGAGTGGCGACGTAGAGTCAAGTGTGTCTGTTACTTCTACATGCGCGCACACACCTTAAACATAAAAAAATAAAATTTGCACCTGTTATGAGAGTTGTTGTCGTAACGAGGAGGGTCGTTACATAAATTGTAGTAATCCCTTCTTGTCGATACTTAGATCCATTTTATCTGGGTTTGCGGTACCGTTCTGTAATTCTTCCATTACCTTAGTGTAATTTCCATCGTTAATACTTGATGTGCTTATCCTTTGTTCCAGGTCAATTTCGGCCCTGTTGATACTTATCTCAAATATCCCATGGACTCTTCTGCTTAAAGCGTCTGCTACTTTATTTTCTTTACCCTTGATATGTATGACCTCAAAGTCAAATTTGCTTAAGAAGGCTAGCCACCTTGCCTATCTTGCATTAAGGTCTGGTTGGTTAAAAATATATTTCATCCTGCTATTGTCCGTTAATAGTAGGAATTTTCTGCCCATTATGTAATGTCGCCACATTTTTAAGGCGTGTACTACTGCTGCTAATTCTAGGTCATGAGTGACATAATTTCACTCATGTTCCTTTAATTTCTGGGACTCATAACAAATAATGTGTCCTTCCTGAGTTAGAACACCACCTAGTCCTTCTTTACTTGCATCCACACATACCGTGAAGTCTTTATTGGGGTCTTCTACCTTCAATATGGGTGCAGTTGTCAATAATCCCTTTAGTTTGTTAAAGTTGTCTTGGGGCTTTTCTGACCAGTTAAACTTGGTTCCTTTCTTTTGTAATAAAGTGATAGGGTAGGCTATCCTGGAAAACCCTTCTATAAACCTGCGATAATATCCAGTGATTCCCATGAATGATCGTATATCTGCTACATCCTTAGGCACCGGCCATTCCATAATGGCTTTTGTCTTTCCAGGTCTACGACAATGCCTTCTGTTGAAATCACATGTCCTGAATATTGTATTTATTTCTGATAGAAGTCACACTTGCCAAATTTGGCGTACAGTTTGTGTTTCCTCAACGTCTGCAGAACTACCCTTAAGTGTTCATCATGTTCTTCTTCCGTTTTTGAATAGACTAGAATATCGTCAATAAATACTACCACAAACTTGTCCAAGTACTGACTGAAAATACTATTCATCAAACACATAAATGTGGATGGCGCATTAGTGAGTTCGAAAGGTATAACTACGAATTCGTAATGTCCACACTTTGTCTGAAAAGATATTTTTCTTATGTCCTCGTCTTTTATCCTAGCTTGATGATAACCGGATCGTAGATCCAACTTTGAAAAGATATTGTCCCCACCTACTTGATCAAACAGATCATTTATCCTTGGTAAGGGGAATTTGTTCTTAATCGTCATTTTTTTCAGTTGTATATAATCAATACATAGTCTTAGAGTACCATCTTTTTTTTTCACAAAGAGGACTGGTGCCCCCCATGGTGAGACACTAGGTCTGATATACTCTTTGTCAAATAATTCCTGTAACTGTATTTTTAATTCTGTCAGTTCTGGTAGACTCATTCGGTAAGGTGCCTTTGATATAGGGGATAAAATTGGTAGTAGGTCTATGGAGAAGTCTATTTCCCTTCTAGGAGGTAATTCTGGTATCTCATCCACAAAGATGTCTCTGAAGTCTCGTAGGACAGCAAAGTCTTCTAGTTTTGGCTTATCATTTTTTTCTAGCAGATTCATTACTTGGATGGCATAAACTTGATATCCCTTCCTCATACATTTCCTGAGTTGCATTGCTGAAACTTCTCTGACTGATACCAGTTTTGGTATACCTTGGGATGTTCTAACAATGCCAAAATCATCCTTGTAGATAAGTACCTTTGTATAGCAATCTCGTACTGCTTTGTGTTGTTCAAACCAATCCATCCCGATAATCATATTGTAAGATCCTAGTGGTAGGATGTTCAGATGGGTCTTTATATTTTGACCATCTAAGCTGAACTCACAATCTAGAACAAACTCTACCACTTTTGTTTTAGTACCAGTCACTAATTGTACAAGCCATGATTTTGCATGCTTCAGTTTCTTAAGTTTGTTTGACTCTGCCACATTAGGGGTAATATAACTTAACGTAGCTCCAGGGTCAATTAAAATAGAAATTCAAGTATCATTGATTTTACTTACGATTTCTACCACTGAGGACTCGTGGTCATCTTGTCGACCATCTATGGCTACATTTATACGATGTAGGCTTCTGCCCACGTCACCCACTGTCGAGACTTCTTGCATATTATGAACAATAGTTCTGTTTGTTGAGCTCAAACGTGGACAGTTCCTCCTTAGATGAGGCTCTCCACATTCCCAACACTTTAATGGCTCGTGGGGGTTGTCTCCAAACTTCTTCATTTCTAGGTTTACTGGTTTACCACTTCCTTGCGTATTCGGATGGTTGGAGTGAAAATCCTTTCTCGGAAAACCTTTTGTTGTATTCTGATAAGGAGCTGGCTAGTACCCCTTCTTCCACTGGTTCATTCTCTCTTGTTTCTTATCCTTCCATGCCTTGGGAAACTCTACCCATTGTTTATATTGATCGTAGAACATTTGTTCCTTCCTAAATACTTCACTCAAGGATTTGGGGTTCTTAAACTCAATTATGTCCTTCTAGGACTGTGGTAGATAGCTTAGAAATCACTGAATTTTTACTTTATCCTCACGGATGTACGGTACGAACCTTAGCAGTTCCAAAAATTTATTTATAAGGTCCTCCATTGCCATCTGTCCAAGTCATAACTTGTAGAACTCCTTTGTCTTCCTTTCATAGTAACTTTCCGAAAGGTATTGTTTCTTGAAATACTTTTTAAAATCAGACCATTCCAACTATTTCTCCATTAGGTCGTTGGCCAATTTCATGTCCTGCCACCAAATGTTGGCCTTCCCTTTCAGATTGTAGATGGCCATTCTGACCTTCATGTTGCTGGAATAGTTGTAGATCTGTAATTATTTTTTTATGTCCAACAGCCATGCCTCAGCTTCTTCTCCCGTCTTGGATTCTCCATCAAAGGTAGCTGGTTTAATCTTTTTAAATTCTCCTTTCAGGTGGTCTACTTGTTTTCTTTTTCTGTCCGATTTAGTTTTTCCTTCAGCTGAAGGTGTTCCTTCCGACGAACTATATCCTTTTTCTATTTCCAGCCCTGAGTTCTTGGAGGCCCTTTTGCTAACTTCTTCCTCGTGGTTATCATCCTTTGGGATTTTCTTGGTCACTATACTGCGCAGCAGGACTTCATTTATCTCCTATTGTTCCTGTTGTGCTTTTTTCAATTTTTCATTGTCTTCCTTGGAAATCTGTAATTCAACAATAAGGTTCCTCATTGTTTCTAACACTTCCGTGGGTGAGCTTCTGTCACTCTTATGTCTTGGATCTCCAGGGGGTCCTTGCTACGGGTTTTCTCCCATCCTAATTTATGCATCGTGCTGAGCTTCCATAATTAACGCAAAATAGAAATAGCTTTCTGTTTGTAACCATAATATTTTTTATTAGTTTTACATAAATCGGAATATATATACTAAGAAACTATTGTGGCCCTATTCAGGTCCAGTGTTGTATAAACTTTTTGCTCTAATACCATATGTAATGTACCTCAAAATTTACATAAAAAAAATAAAAATTAATTGGGAACTTTGAATTGGTTCTGTGTCTTTAAAGCCTTTCAGTCATTCGTCAACCATATTATACAGCAGTCCTATTGCCTTTCACTTATCTATCCTATTTTAACATAAAGTCACCACTTCCTATTTCGGTATTGAGTTATATAAGAACATGCATACATAGCTAGGGATATCCTATTTCATTGCAACTTGTTATTATCTAATGTTTTCATTGCCAAAACCCACTTTATGATATGGAGATGTAACTACTTAGAGTTGTTATAACCCTAAAATGCACCATACAGGTTTACCTGGCATCAGGCCAACTCATGCCTCTTCCTAGCCAAAGCCATGCTGAGTAATTCCTCAAAAACCACTTAAAAACAAGCAACCCACGCCCTAACTTCTCACTGGGCGCGG
>ML776738.1:931016-960185 GCA_009831015.1 Picea engelmannii
AAAATAGATGAAAAATGAGCATTTAAAAAAATTATGTGGAAACATTGTGGATCGAAAAATTTTAAATATAAAAAATCACCTAAAAACAGAGAGGGGGTGCTACCAGTAGCACCATTTTTAAAAATGAGTTAAAAAATTGGACCCCGAAAAAAATGAGAACTCTGGAGAGTTCTCGTTAAGTTGGTAACTATGTTGCATGTAGAAGTGGGGAAAACTCATGAATCTCGGAGTCCCAAAATCTTTGTGAGTCATAGATCTCGATGTGTACTATGAGTTGTTGATCCCCTTCGTTGTTCATGTTTTCGGCGTTTGGGAGAATCCTAGTGTGTTGTTGTTAGAACTCTTGAAGCCCGAAGATCCAAAGTGTTGGAGTTTCTACAGGTTAAAGAGCTTAGCCCAAGGTTTTGGCCCGAGGTCATGTGGATTTATCCACTGACATGATAAGACCCTCACAAGCACAAACTTGTGCGCAGGGAAAAGGAAAAATACCTATTGTATATAGTTTTGAGGGTTTAGGGAGGACCCAAGAGCTAATTCGTATCCCTTGTGTAATGATCCTAGACCGGGAGGTTGCACAATACCTTGGGAGTGGTGGGGTTTTCATCAAGTGGTGTCAAAGCAAGAAATAATCTATGTGAGAAAGAAAATTTAGAAGCATGAAGACGAGAAGACGTAGTGAGAGACCTGTAGTCAATGCATCCATGGAAGAGGAAACAAGATAACTTATTGCAAGGTTGGAATCCATGGAGACAGCATAAATAAGAGAACTCAGAGTTGGTGACATCAGTGAAGTTGAAAGTGAATATGTAGAAGAAGAAGAAGTTGTAAGAAAACAAGAATAAAAGGAGCGATTGTTGAGGGTTGTTGTCAAGCTATGAACAAGAGAAAAAATGGAAGTCTCAATGTATGAAGGTAACTTGAATGTATAATAATTGCTTGACTAGATACATTCTTTAGACAAGTACTTTGACTATGAGGAAATTGATGATGAGAAGAAGGTAAAGCATGTAGTGTCCATATTGAAGGGACATGCAACTTTATGGTGGGACCAGTTGCAAGCTAACAGAAGGAGGAAAGGTAAGTACAAGATTAAGATTTTGGATAAAATAGTAGCTACGCTCAAGGATAAATTCATACCCAAGGATTATCAGTTAAATATGTTCAGGAAGTTGCAGAATCTGAGATAGAAAGGTTTGTCAGTGAAAGAGTATATTGAAGAATTTTATAAGTTGAATATAAGAGAAGGACATGGGGAGAATGATGAAGAAAAGGTTGCTAGGTACATTAATGGATTGAGGTACAAAATCTAGGATGAGATTAGCATGATGAAAATGAGAACTGTGGAAGATTTTTTTCGGGTTTCCCTGAAAGAAGAAGAAAAGTTGGCAAGGAAGAAAAGTCAAAGGAACATAGGAAATAGTACTAACAGAGGAAGAGGAATCATCAAAGAAAAGTTTCAGAAACCCATATGTGAAGCTGGAAGATATACCAGTCAGACAGAGAGAGGAGGAATTTCTAAAGGAGGACACTATGGAGGAATAATTTTTTTTCCCAAAGGTACAGGAAGAGGCAAAGGAGGATAAATGAAGTGTTATGCATGTGGAAAGAAGGGACACATGTATTGGGAATTTCTCGAATATCTTAGAATGCAGGAGGTGGAGAAGCTCACATTTTTTAGGCACATAAGAAGAATGTGGAGACAGATATGAAGGCAGAATCAACAAAATAAGGAATGTCACTCATGATGAGGAAATCTCTCGTAAATCCAGAGAAAGAGGTACGAGAACCAGTCCAGAGGAAAAATTTGTTCAAAACTACTTGCAAGACCAAAGATAGGGTATGGAAGGTGATCATAGACAGTGGAAGCACTAATAACTTGGTATCCATGGAGATGGTGGAATTTCTAAAGTTGGAGAAACCTGCACATATGAATCTGTAAAAGGTGTCATGGTTGTATAAAGGACATCAAGTCATGGTAAGTTGACAATTTAAATTTGAGTTTAAAATAGGTGGTTCTAGAGATGAAGTTTTATGTGATATCATACCTATGATGTTTTTCATGTTCTGTTGGGGAGATCGTGGAAATATGACAGTAATGTAATAAATGATGGGAGGAAGAATACTTATACCCTTGAGAAGAATGGGTGTAAACATATAGTGTTGCCAATAGAAGATAAAGGAGTCAAACAAGAAGCTAGTCCTAGTATACTTCTCATGAGAGGGAAGGAACTCTTGAAATAAGTTAAGAAAGACCAAAAAATGTAGTTTGTTGTTGTAGGTAAGCCGAAATTCATTCTCACAAGCACTTCTATGAATGATTTTCCTATAGAATTCCAGGAGTTATTGGATGATTTTGTTAACATTGTGGTTGATGAGTTACCTCACTCTTTACCTCCCATCAGGAGTATCACTCACCATATTGACCTTATTCTAGGAGCAAGGTTTTTGAACAAAGCAGCATACAAATTAACCCCTCGAGAGAATGAAGAGGTCAAGGAGAAAATCCAAGAGATTTTGGATCATTTTTTTATCAGGGAAAGTTTGAACTCGTGCACAGTACCAACTTTGTTGAGCCCAAAGAAGGATGGAGGTTGGAGAATATGCACAGATTCTAGAACCATCAACAAGATAACCATCAGGTATAGATTTCCTTTACCCAAAATGAATGATTTAATAGATTGCTTGAGGGAAGCTAGTTATTTTTCCAAAATATACTTGATCCAGGTGGATATCGGTGGCCACCCACCTTTTTCGACTGGCTCAAAACTATTTTTTGGCAATTTTGGCAATTTACTATTTTTAGCAGTTTTTCGGGTCCTGAACTTCTAGCGTCGTTTTGAGGCCCTAAACGACGTTTTTTGGGGTATGTTGGTTGAAAAACTTCATCATGAAATTTTGTGTAAATTGTTGTAGTCCTCGGATAGATCTTTCCAATAAGCTATCACACGCCTAAAACGGAGATCGTATGCAAAAGTTACGACCCAGGGAAGTTGATGCACCAACTTACCCAAACGGGGCCCACATGACTTTTGGTGCTTCATCTCTTAGGGTTAGGTTTTTGGATGTCTAGGACTTTTGGAATTCCCGTATATTGTAAAAAGGCCTTCCGAGCCTCATTGTAATCATCTTATTGCGAATGCGAGTAGCCGTCACATCTCTTCTCAGAGATAAGCTGCCACCATTCTAGCGAGTCTTTCACTCTGTATTTTTACAGTCTCTATACATTTCTTTGATTAATAGAAATCGTGTATTACTGTATATCTGTGTTTATGGTTTCATCTCTGATACATTTTTGTTATAATATTGAATATCTGCGATATCTCTGTGCATTTCTTTATTATATCTCCGCTCTCATTTCGCGCCGAAAATAATCTGGATCAATGGTGTTAGAGCAGGCTGCTCTTGATTGTTTTTTCAGTGCATGTCCCCGACGAGGTCCAAGTATAGCAAGTTGGGTCTCGAGCTTGTCTCTCTTGAAGACAATCGCTCTCACACACCCAAGAATTCCTCAATGGTGGAAAAAAAGAAAATCGACGGAGCAGACGATTCTATCAATATGTTGCTTGAGCAAGCTCTCACGCGACAGAGGGACGAAATGATAGAGAATTTGGCCCACATCCTTCAATGCTTGCCGATAATAGTAGGCACATATTCATCAAGCGGCCACTTTGGAGGCACCTCTCCTTTCAAGGTAAAGGTTAATTTTGATATTCGTATATTTGAAGGTCAAATAGATGCAAATTCCCTAGATAAATGGTTAAATCTGCTAGAAGGTTATTTCTCTGTTCATAACTTTTCAGACAAGGAAAAGATCACCTTTGCACTCCTTAAGGCTCTCCCCCATGTCAAACATTGGTGGGAAACTTACTGGGAGAAGAGTTCCACAGAGGATTCTGGAATATATGGGGCCGAGCCCACTTGGGATTTTTTTGTGGATGCGGTAAAGGAACAGTACTACCCTGTTGGCAACTATGAGGACCGGTACATGAGATGGACCACACTGCGACAAGAGAGGGGCCAATCAGTTCCAGAGTTCACCAATAACTTCCATACCTTGCGCACCAATATGGGTATCAAAGACTCTGAACGACATTTGGTTCTGAAATACCATGGGGCTCTACACAGATACATCCAAACTGAAATGGAGTTTCTGGACATCTCATCACTCGGTGCTGCTTATCGATATGTTGTTAAAATTGAGCAGAAATTTAAGCATCAGAACAAATGGAAATTCGGGTCTGCAAATCCGCAAAAACCAAAGTATGACAAAGACGGTCCGAACAAACAGTCTCTCGAAAACCAGTCCAAGACACAGGAAAATAAGGGTCACGGGAAGACAAAGAAGGACACTGGAAAATGGTGTGAGTTCCACAAAATCCCTTGGAACAACACTGATGAATGTCGCTCAAAACAGTCATTGGTGGCTGAGATCAACGACACGGAGCCAAACATTGATTCAGAATCTGATTCTGAAAATAATGGTAAAAGACAGATCATCGACGCAGACCCCACTGCTATTGTCGCAACCGCAACAATTCAACCAGCAGCACCAACAGATCTTGAAGAAGGGGAGCGCCTTTTTCATTCACAGATGTGGGTGAAGGGGACCCCGCTACATTTTACTGTTGATAGCGGAAGCCAAAAGAACCTCATCTCAGCAGAGGTAGTCAAACAATTGGGATTGTCGACAACACCACACCCGTAACCATACAACATCGGGTGGCTTCGCCAAGGACGAGATCTTCGTGTCAGCCAACAATGTTGATTTTCATATGGCATCCAACCCTTCAAGGATGAGGTATTATGTGATGTTTCCCCACTGGATGTCTGTGATGTTCTCTTGGGCCATCCATATATGTGAAAATGCCATGCTATCTATGAGTCTCGACCTCGTAGTGTCATTATTACTCTGGGGGGTCATCTCTACAGGATACCAGAGGTAATTTCAACTATTGCCACACCTAAATAGTGCCACAAGGTAGTATCTCATACTACAAATTTCATCTTCTCCACAATCTGTTTAAAGGGTGAACAGAAAGATACTGCAACCACCACAACGTTGACCCAAGCACCTTCTATCCAACAAAAGCAGGTCGACAAGGTTGAAGCAAAGAACAAAAATTTCTTCTGCACACCTTCCTCTCGTGTATCTCAACTTGTTGAGCAACCTCAATGTCAACAGGTTCATGACAGACTTCCACAAACCAAGTAGCGCGAGGTCTCCAGCAATACAAGCAGCTCACCCAGATGCAGATCCAGCAAATGCTTTGCCCTCTCCCATGGAAAATCAACGCAATGGATACCATTGCTTCCTAAGGAGGGAGGATTGATCCAGGTTGATATCAGTGGCCACCCACCTTTTCCGACTGGCTCAAAACTGTTTTCTGGCAATTTTGGCAATTTACTATTTTTAGCAGTTTTTCAGGTCCTGAACTTCTCGAGCCGTTTTGAGGCCCTAAACGACGTTTTTTGGGGTATGTTGGTCGCAAAATTTCATCATGAAATTTGGTGGAAAATGTTGTAGTCCTTGCATAGATATTTCCAATAAGCTATCACATGCCTAAAACGAAGATCGTATGCAAAAGTTACGACCCCAGGAAGTTGATGCACCAACTTACCCAAACGAGGCCCACATGACTTTTGGCGATTCATCTCCTAGGGTTAGGTTTTTGGATGTCTAGGACTTTTGGCATTCCCGTCTATTGTAAAAAGGCCTTCCGAGCCTGATTGTAATCATCTTCTTGTGAATGCGAGTAGCCGTCACATCTCTTCTTAGAGATAAGCTGCCACCATTCTAGCGAGTCTTTCACTCTGTATTTTTACAGTCTCTGTACATTTCTCTGATTAATAGAAATCGTGTATTACTGTATATCTGTGTTTATGGTTGCATCTCTGATACATTTCTGTTATATTATTGAATATCTGCAATATCTCTGTGCATTTCTTTAATATATCTTCGCTCTCATTCCGTGCCAAAAATAATCTGGATCAGTGGTGTTAGAGCAGGCTGCTCTTGATTGTTTTTTCAGTGCATGTCCCCGACGAGGTCCGAGTATAGCAAGTTGGGTCTCGAGCTTGTCTCTCTTGAAGACAATCGCTCTCGCACACCCAAGAAACCCTCAATGGCGGAAGAAAAGAAAATCGACGGAGCAGATGATCCTATCAATCTGTTGCTTGAGCAAGCTCTCATGCGACAGAGGGACGAAATGATGGAAAAAATTTCCCACATCCTGCAATGCCTACCGATAACAGTAGGCACATCTTCATCAAGAGGCCACTTTGGAGGCACCTCACCTTTAAAGGTACAGGTTAATTTTGATATTCCTATATTTGAAGGTCAAATAGATGCAGATGCCCTAGATAAATGGTTAAATCTGCTAGAAGGTTATTTCTCTGTTCATAATTTTTCAGACAAGGAAAAGATCACCTTCGCACTCCTTAAGGCTCTCCCCCATGTCAAACATTGGTGGGAAACTTATTGGGAGCAAAGTTCCACAGAGGATTCTGGAATATATGGGGCCGAACCCACTTGGGATTTTTTTGTGGATGCGGTAAAGGAACAATACTACCCTGTTGGCAACTATGAGGACCGGTACATGAGATGGACCACACTGCGGCAAGAGAGGGGCCAATAAGTTCCAGAGTTCACCAATAGCATCCATACCTTGTGCACCAAGATGGGTATCAAAGACTCTGAATGACATTTGGTTCTGAAATACCGTGGGGCTCTACACAGATACATCCAAACTGAAATGGATTTTCTGGACATCTCATCACTCGGTGTTGCTTATCGATATGTTGTTAAAATTGAGCAGAAATTTAAGCATCAAAACAAATGGGAATTTGGGTCTGCAAATACGCAACAACCAAAGTATGAAAAAGATGGCCTGAACAAACAGTCTCACGAAAACTAGTCCAAGACACAGGAAAAGAAGGGTCACGGGAAGACAAAGAAGGACACCGGAAAATGGTGTGAGTTCCACAAAATCCCTTGCCACAACACCGATGAATGTTGCTCAAAACAATCATTGGTGGCCGAGATCAAAGACAAGGAGCCAAACCTTGATTCAGAATCTGATTCTGAAAATAATGGTAAAAGACAGATCATCGACGCATACCCGACTGCTATTGTCGCGACCGCAACAATTCAACTAGCATAACCAACAGATCTTGAAGAAGGGGAGCGCCTTTTTCATTCACAGATGTGGGTGAAGGGGACCCCGCTACATTTTATTTTTGATAGCAGAAGCCAAAAGAACCTCATCTCAGCAGAGGTCGTCAAACAGTTGGGATTGTCGACAACACCACACCCGCAACCATACAACATCAGGTGGCTTCACCAAGGACAAGATCTTCGTGTCAGCTAGCAGTGTCGATTGTCATACGGCATCCAAATCTTCAAGGATGAGTTATTATGTGATGTTGCCCCACTCGATGTCTGTGATGTTCTCTTAGGCCAGCCATATATGTGGAAACGCCATGCTTTCTATGAGTCTCAACCTCGTAGTGTCATTATTACTCTGGGGCGTCATCTCTACAGGATACCAGAGGTAATTCCAACTACTGCCCCACCTAAACAGTGCCACAAGGTAGTATCTCATACTACAAACTTCATCTTCTCCACAATCTGTTCAAAGGGTGAACAGAAAGATACTGCAACCACCACAGCTTTGACCCAAGCACCTTCTATCCAACAGAAGCAGATCGACAAGGTTGCAGCAAAGCACAAAAATTCATTCTGCACACCTTCCTCTCATGTAGCTCAACTTGTTGAACAACCTCAACGTCAACAGGTTCATGACATACTTCCACAAACCAAGTAGCGTGAGGTCTCCAACAATACAAGCAGCTCACCCAGATATAGATCCAGCAAAAGATTTGCCCTCTCCATTGGGAACCCAACGCAATGGAGACCATTTCTTCCTAAGGAGGGAGGATTGATCCAGGTTGGTATCGGTGGCCACCCACTTTTTCCGACTGGCTCAAAACTGTTTTCTGGCAATTTTGGCAATTTACTATTTTTAGCAGTTTTTCGGGTCCTGAACTTCTCGAGCCATTTTGAGGCCCTAAACGACGTTTTTTGGGGTATGTTGGTCGCAAAATTTCATCATGAAATTTTTTGGAAAATGTTGTAGTCCTTGGATAGATCTTTCCAATAAGCTATCACACGCCTAAAACAGAGATCGTATGCAAAAGTTACGAGCCCGGGAAGTTGATGCACCAACTTACCCAAATGGGGCCCACATGACGTTTGGCGATTCATCTCCTAGGGTTAGGTTTTTGGATGTCTAGGACTTTTGGCATTCCTGTCTATTGTAAAAAGGCCTTCCGAGCCTCATTGTAATCATCTTCTTGCGAATGCAAGTAGCCGTCACATCTCTTCTTAGAGATATGTTGCCACCATTCTAGCGAGTCTTTCACTCTGTATTTTTACAGTCTCTGTACATTTATCTGATTAATAGAAATTGTGTATTACTGTCTATCTGTGTTTATGGTTGCATCTTTGATACATTTATGTTATATTATTGAATATCTGCGATAGCTCTGTGCATTTCTTTATTATATCTCCGCTCTCATTTCGTGTCGAAAATAATCCGAATCAGTGGTGTTAGAGCAGGCTGCTCCTGATTGTTTTTTCAGTGCATGTCCCCGACGAGGTCCGAGTATAGAAAGTTGGGTCTCGAGCTTGTCTCTCTTGAAGACAATCACTCTTGCACACCCAAGAAACCCTCAATGGCGGAAGAAAAGAAAATCGACGGAGCAGATGATCCTATCAATCTGTTGCTTGAGCAAGCTCTCACGCGATAGAGGGATGAAATGATGGAGAATTTTTCCCACATCCTGCAACGCCTTCTGATAACAGCAGGCACATCTTCATCAAGCGGCCACTTTGGAGGCACCTCGCCTTTCAAGATACATGTTAATTTTGATATTCATATATTTGAAGGTCAAATAGATGCAGATGCCCTAGATAAATGGTTAAATCTGCTAGAAGGTTATTTCTCTGTTCATAATTTTTCAGACAAGGAAAAGATCACCTTCGCACTCCTTAAGGCTCTCCCCCATATCAAACATTGGTGGGAAGCTTACTGGGAGAAGAGTTCCACAGAGGTTTCTGGAATATATGGGGCCGAGCCCACTTGGTATTTTTTTGTGGATGCGGTAAAGGAACAGTACTACCCTGTTGGTAACTATGAGGACTGGTACATGAGATGGACCACACTACGACAAGAGAGGGGCCAATCAGTTCCAGAGTTCACCAATAGCTTCCATACCTTGCGCAACAAGCTGGGTATCAAAGACTCTAAATGAAATTTGGTTCTGAAATACAGTGGGGCTCTACACAAATACATCCAAACTGAAATGGATTTTCTGGACATTTCATCACTTGGTGCTGCTTATCGATATGATGTTAAAATTGAGCAGAAATTTAAGCATCAGAACAAACGGGAATTTGGATCTGCAAATATGCAACAACCAAAGTATGACAAAGACGGCCGGAACAAACAGTCTCCCGAAAACTAGTCCAAGACACAGGAAAAGAAGGGTCACGGGAAGACAAAGAAGGAAACTGAAAAATGGTGTGAGTTCCAAAAAATCTCTTGGCACAACACCGATGAATGTCGCTCAAAACAGTCATTGGTGGCCAAGATCAAAGACAAGGAGCCAAACCTTGATTCAGAATATGATTATGAAAATAATGGTAAAAGACAGATCATCGACACAGACCCCACTGCTATTGTTGCGACCAGAACAATTCAACCAGCAGAATCAACAGATCTTGAAGAAGGGGAGCACCTTTTTCATTCGCAGATGTGGGTGAAGGGGACCCCGCTACATTTTATTATTGATAGCATAAGACAAAATAACCTCATCTCAATAGAGGTCGTCAAACAGTTGGGATTGTCGACAACACCACACCAGCAACCATACAACATCAGGTGGCTTCGCCAAGGATGAGATCTTCGTGTCAGCCAACAGTGTCGATTGTCATATGGCATCCAACCCTTCAAGGATGAGGTATTATGTGATGTTTCCACACTGGATGTCTGTGATGTTCTCTTGAGTCAGCCATATATGTGGAAGTGCCATGTTATCTATGAGTCTCGACCACGTAGTGTCATTATTACTCTAGGGGGTCATCTCTACAGGATACCAGAGGTAATTCCAACTACTGCCCCACCTAAACAGTGCCACAAGGTAGTATCTCATACTACAAAATTCATCTTCTCCACAATTTGTTCAAAGGGTGAACAGAAAGATACTACAACCACCACAGCTTCGGCCCAAGAACCTTCTATCCAACAGAAGCAGGTCGACAAGGTTGCATCAAAGCACAAAAATTACTTTTTCACACCTTCCTCTCATGTAGATCAACTTGTTGAACAACCTCAATGTCAACAGGTTCATGACAGACTTCCACAAACCAAGTAGCGCGAGGTCTCCAACAATACAAGCAACTCACCCAGATGCAGATCCAAAAANCCCTCTCCCCTGGGAACTCAATGCAATGGAGACCATTGCTTCCTAAGGAGGGAGGATTGATCCAGGTGGATATCGGTGGCCACCCACCTTTTCCGACTGGCTCAAAATTGTTTTCTGGCAATTTTGGCAATTTACTATTTTTAGCAGTTTTTCGGGTCCTGAACTTCTGAAGCCGTTTTGAGGCCCTAAACGACGTTTTTTTGGGTATGTTGGTTGCAAAAATTTCAATATGAAATTTTGTGGAAAATGTTGTAGTCCTCGCATAGATCTTTCCAATAAGCTATCACATGCCTAAAACAGAGATCATATACAAAAGTTACGACCCCAGGAAGTTGATGCACCAACTTACCCAAAAGGGGCCCACATGACTTTTGGCGCTTCATCTCCTAGGGTTAGGTTTTTGGATGTCTAGGACTTTTGGCATTCTCGTCTATTGTAAAAAGGCCTTCCGAGCCTCATTGTTATCATCTTCTTGTGAATGCGAGTAGCCGCCACATCTCTTCTCAGAGATAAGCTGCCACCATTCTAGCGAGTCTTTCACTCTGTATTTTTACAATCTCTGTACATTTCTCTGATTAATAGAAATCCAGTATTACTGTATATCTGTGTTTATGGTTGCATCTCTGATACATTTCTGTTATATTATTGAATATCTGTGATATCTCTGTGCATTTCTTTATTATATCTCCACTCTCATTTCGTGTCGAAAATAATCCGGATCAGTGGTGTTAGAGCAGGCTTCTCTTGATTGTTTTTTCAGTGCACGTCCCCGACGAGGTCCGAGTATAGAAAGTTGGGTCTTGAGATTGTCTCTCTTGAAGACAATCGCTCTCACACACCCAAGAAACCCTCAATGGCGGAAGAAAAGAAAATCGACGGAGCAGACGATCCTATCAATCTGTTGCTTGAGCAAGCTCTCACGCAACATAGGGATGAAATGATGGAGAATTTTTCCCACATCCTTCAACGCCTGCTGATAAAAGCAAGCACATATTCATCAAGTGGCCACTTTGGAGGCACCTCGCCTTTCAATGTACAGGTTAATTTCGATATTCCTATATTTGAAGGTCAAATAGATGCAGATGCTCTAGATAAATGGTTAAATGTGCTAGAAGGTTATTTCTCTGTTCATAATTTTTCAAACAAGGAAAAGATCACCTTCGCACTCCTTAAGGCTCTCCCCCATGTAAAACATTGGTGGGAAACTTACTCGGAGCAGAGTTCCACAGAGGATTCTAGAATATATGGGGCCGAGCCCACTTGGTATTTTTTTGTGGATGCGATAAAGAAACAGTACTACCCTATTGGTTACTATGAGGACCGGTACATGAGATGGACCACACTGCGGCAAGAGTGGGGCCAATCAGTTCCAGATTTCACCAATATCTTCCATACGTTGCGCACCAAGCTGGGTATCAAAGACTCTGAACGACATTTGGTTCTGAAATACCGTGGGGCTCTACACAGATACATCCAAACTGAAATGGATTTTATGTACATCTCATCACTCGGTGCTGCTTATCGATATGTTGTTAAAATTGAGCAGAAATTTAAGCATCAGAAAAAATGAGAATTCGGGTCTGCAAATCCTCAACAACCAAAGTATGACAAAGACGACCTGAACAAACAGTCTCCCGAAAACCAGTCCAAGACACACGAAAAGAAGGGTCACGGGAAGACAAAGAAGGACACCAGAAAATGGTGTGAGTTCCACAAAAGCCCTTGGCACAACACCAATGAATGTCGCTCAAAACAGTCATTGGTGGCCGATATCAAAGACAAGGAGCCAAACCTTGATTCAGAATCTGATTCTGAAAATAATGGTAAAAGACAGATCATCGACGCAGACCCCACTGCTATTGTCACGACCACAACAATTCAACTACCAGGACCAACAGATCCTGAAGAAGGGTAGCGCCTTTTTCATTCACAAATGTGGGTGAAAGGGACCCCGATATATTTTATTGTTCATAGCGGAAGCCAAAAGAACCTCATCTCAGCAGAGGTCGTCAAATAGTTGGGATTGTCGACAATACCACACCCGCAACCATACAACATCGGGTGGCTTCGCCAAGGACGAGATCTTCGTGTCAGCCAGCAGTGTCGATTGTCATACGACATCCAACCCCTCAAGGATGAGTTATTATGTGATGTTGCCCCACTCGATGTCAGTGATGTTCACTTGGGCCAACCATATATGTGGAAATGCCATGCTATCTATGAGTCTCGACCTCGTAGTGTCATTATTACTCTAGGGGGTCATCTCTACAGGATACCAGAGGTAATTCCATTTGTTGCCCCACCTAAACAGTGCCACGAGGTAGTATCTCATACTACAAAATTCATCTTCTCCACAATCTCTCCAAAGGGTGAACAGAAATATACTGCAACCACCACAGCTTCAACTCAAGCACCTTCTATCCAATAGAAGCAGGTCAACAAGGTTGTAGAAAAGCACAAAAATTCCTTCTACACACCTTCCTCTTGTGTAGCTCAACTTGTTGAACAACCTCAATGTCAATAGGTTTATGATAGACTTCCACAAACCAAGCAGCGCGAGGTCTCCAACAATACAAGCAGCTCACCGAGATGCAGATCCAGCAAATGCTTTGCCCTCTCCCCTGGGAACTCAATGCAATGGAGACCATTTCTTCTTAATGAGGGAGGATTGATCCAGGTGGATATTGGTGGCCACCCACCTTTTCTGACTCGCTCAAAACTGTTTTCTGGCAATTTTGGCAATTTACTATTTTTAGCAGTTTTTCGGGTCCTGAACTTCTAGAGCTGTTTTGAGGCCCTAAACGACGTTTTTTGGGGTATGTTGGTCACAAAATTTCTCCATGAAATTTCGTGGAAAATGTTGTAGTCCTCGGATAGATCTTTCCAATAAGCTATCACACGCCTAAAACGGAGATCGTATGCAAAAGTTACGACCCCGGGAAGTTGATGCACCAACTTACCCAAATGGGGCCCACATGACTTTTGGCGCTTCATCTCTTAGGGTTAGGTTTTTGGATGTATAGGAATTTTGGCATTCCCATCTATCGTAAAAAGGCCTTCCGAGCCTCATTGTAATCATCTTCTTGCGAGTGCGAGTAGCCGTCACATATCTTCTCAGAGATAAGCTACCACCACTCTAGCGAGTCTTTCACTCTGTATTTTTACAGTCTCTGTAGATTTCTCTGATTAATAGAAATAGTGTATTACTGTATATCTTTGTTTATGGTTGCATCTCTGATACATTTATGTTATATTACTGAATATCTGCGATATCTCTGTGCATTTATTTATTATATCTCCGCTCTCATTTCGTGCCGAAAATAATCCAGATCAGTGGTGTTAGAGCAGGCTGCTCTTGATTGTTTTTTCAGTGCATGTCCCCGACGAGGTCCGAGTATAGCAAGTTGGGTCTCGAGCTTGTCTCTCTTGAATACAATCACTCTCGCACACCCAAGAAACCCTCAATGGCAGAAGAAACGAAAATCGACGGAGCAAACGATCCTATCAATCTGTTGCTTGAGCAAGCTCTCACGCGACAGAGGGACGAAATGATGGAGAATTTTGCCCACATCCTTCAATGCCTGCCGATAATAGCAGGAACATCTTCATCAAGCGGCCACTTTGGAGGCACCTCGCCTTTCAAGGTACAGGTTAATTTTGATATTCCTATATTTGAAGGTCAAATAGATGCAGATGCCCTAGATAAATGGTTAAATATGCTAGAAGGTTATTTCTTTGTTGATAATTTTTTAGACAAGGAAAATATCACCTTCGCACTCCTTAAGGCTCTCCCCCAAGTCAAACATTGGTGGGAAACTTACTGGGAGCAGAGTTCCATAGAGGATTCTGGAATATATGGGGCCGAGCCCACTTGGGATTTTTTTGTGGATTCGATAAAGGAACAGTACTACCTTGTTGGCAACTATGAGGACCGGTACATGAGATGGACCACATTGCGGAAATATAGGGGCCAATCAGTTCCAGAGTTCACCAATAGCTACCATACCTTGCCCACCAAGTTGGGTATCAAATACTCTGAACGACATTTGGTTCTGAAATACCGTGGGGCTCTACTCAAATACATCCAAACTGAAATGGATTTTCTGGACATCTCATCACTCGGTGTTGCTTATCGATATGCTGTTAAAATTGAGAAAAAAATTTAAGCATCAGAACAAACGGGAATTCGGGTCTGCAAATCCGCAACAACCAAAGTATGACAAAGATGGCCAGAACAAACAGTCTCCCGAAAACTAGTCCAAGACATAGGAAAAGAAGGGTCACGGGAAGACAAAGAAGGACACCGGAAAATGGTGTGAGTTCCACAAAAGCCCTTGGCACAACACCGATGAATGTTGCTCAAAACAGTCATTGGTGGTCGAGATCAAATACAAGGAGCCAAACCTTGATTCGGAATCTGATTCTAAAAATAATGGTAAAAGACAGATCATCGACGCAGACCCCACTGCTATTATCGCGACCGCAACAATTCAACCAGCAGAACCAACAGATCCTGAAGAAGGGGAGCACCTTTTTCATTCACATATGTGGGTGAAGGGGACCCCACTACATTTTATTGTTTATAGCGGAAGACAAAATAACCTCATCTCAGTAGAGGTCATCAAACAGTTGGGATTGTCGACAACACCGCACCTGCAACCATACAACATCAGGTGGCTTTGCCAAGGACGAGATCTTCGTGTTAGCTAGCAGTGTCGATTGCCATATAGCATCCAACCCTTCAAGGATGAGGTATTATGTGATTTTTCCCCACTGGATGTTTGTGATGTTCTCTTGGGCTAGCCATATATGTGGAAACGCCATGCTATCTATGAGTCTCGACCTCGTAGTGTCATTATTACTCTGGGGGGTCATCTCTATAGGATAACAGAGGTAATTCCAACTACTGCCCCACCTAAACAGTGCCAAAAGGTAGTATCTCATACTACAAAATTCATCTTCTCCACAATTTGTTCAAAGGGTGAATAGAAAGATACTGCAACCACCACAGCGTCGGCCCAAGCACCTTCTATCCAACAGAAATAGGTCAACAAGGTTGTAGCAAAGCACAAACATTCCTTCTGCACACCTTCCTCTCGTGTATCTCAACTTGTTGAACAACCTTAATGTCAACAGGTTCATAACAGACTTCCACAAACCAAGAAGCGCGAGGTCTCCGACAATACAAGCAACTCACCCAGATGCAGATCCAACAAACACTTTGCTCTCTCCCCTGGGAAATCAACGCAATGGAGACCATTGCTTCCTAATGAGGGAGGATTGATCCAGGTGGATATCGGTGGCCACTCACCTTTTCCGACTGGCTCAAAACTGTTTTCTGGCAATTTTGGAAATTTACTATTTTTAGTAGTTTTTCGGGTCCTGAACTTCTGGAGCCATTTTGAGGCACTAAACGACATTTTTTGGGGTATGTTGGTCGCAAAAGATCATCATGAAATTTTGTGGAAAATGTTGTATTCCTCGGATAGGTCTTTCCAATAAGCTATCACACGCCTAAAACAGAGATCGTATGCAAAAATTACGACCGCGGGAAGTTGATGCACCAACTTACCCAAACGGGGCCCACATGACTTTTGGCGCTTCATCTCCTAGGGTTATTTTTTTTGGATGTCTAGGACTTTTTGCATTCCCATATATTGTAAAAAGGCCTTCTGAGCCTCATTGTAATCATCTTCTTGCGAATGCGAGTAGCCGTCACATCTCTTCTCAGAGATAAGTTGCCACCATTATAGCGAGTCTTTCACTCTGTATTTTTATAGTCTCTGTACATTTCTATGATTAATAGAAATCGTGTATTACTGTATATCTGTATTTATGGTTGCATCTATGATACATTTCTGTTATATTATTGAATATCTGTGATATCTCTGTGTGGTTCTTTATTATATCTCCGCTCTCATTTCGTGCGAAAAATAATCTGGATCAATACTTCAAGAGTGGTTATCATCATATAAGGATGAGAGAGGGAGATGAATGGAAAATAGCGTTCAAAATAAAGGAAGGATTGTATGAGTGGATTTTTATGTCGTTTGGATTAACGAATTCTCCAAGTACGTTCATGAGATTAATGATTGAAGTGATCAAAGATTTTATTGGTAAGTTTTTGATTTTTTATTTATATGACATCCTAATTTTCAATAAGATTGAAGAGGAGCATTTAATACATTTGAAAATGGTGTTGAGAAGGTTGCAACAAGAGAAGTTGTTGGTGAATTAAAAAACGTATTCTTTTATGAAAACAAAACTTGTGTATTTGGGGTTCATAATCTCTTCAAATGAATTAAAGATGGATCTAGAGAAGGTGATGGAAATAAGAGACTGGCCTTCTACAATAAGTGTGTTTGAAGTAAGGAGTTTACATGTGTTGGCAAGTTTTTACAGGAAATTCATCAGGAATTTTAGTAGTATTTGTGCACCCATAATGGATACCATAAAGAAGGAACATGGATATTTTAATTGGACATAAGAAGATGAGAACGAATTTAGAGTGTTGAAAGAAAAGATAAAAGTACAACCTATTTTATTTTTTCCATATTTTAAGAAGACATTTCAGGTAAAATGTGATGCAAGTGAAGTATCCATTGGTGCAGTTTTAACTCAAGATAATAAGCTTGTTTATTATTTCAGTGAGAATTTGAATGATGTTAAGAGGAAGTATTCAACATATGACAAGGAATTTTATGTTTTGATTCAAGATTTGAAAAATTGGAGGAATTATCTTATCTTGAAAGAGATTGTTTTGAATATTGACAATAAAGCTTTGCAGTTAATAACTAGACAAGAGAAATTGAACCAAACACATGCCAAATGGGTATAATTCATGAAAAATTTTACTTTTGTTATCAAGCATATAAGTGGAAGCGTTAACAAAGTTGCAGATGCTTTGAGCAGGAGATGTTTGATCTTGCGGGAATTCCAGGTGGAGACTTTGGGATTTGAACAACTCAACGAGATGTATCAAGAAGACTCGGATTTCAAGGAATATTATGAAGCATGTGAGAACCCTTTGCTAAGAGACATAAATCAATGGATGAAGTATCTGATCCAAGACAGACTGTTATTCAAGGAGCTAAAGGAAAAACATAGTGGAGGATTGGTTGGACACTTTGGCCATGATAAAATGTATGTGCAGTTGAGTTCTTCATACTATTGGCTAGACATGAGGTCTAATGTGAAGAATTTCGTGGAAAGATGCAGAATCTGCCAATATGATAAATGAAACCAAAAGAACGCTAGATTATATCAACCATTTCCTATTGTAGACAGGTCGTGGGATGCTATAAGTATGGACTTTGTTCTTGGATTTCCAAGAACCCAGAGAGGAAGATATTCAATCTTTGTGGCAGTTGACATATTTTTTAAGATGGAACATTTCATACCATGTCACAAAATCAATGCTGCTACTCACATAGAATTTTTTTTTTTCAAGGAGATTGTGAGAATGCATGGGTTTCCCAGGACTATAGTTTCAGACAGAGATACTAAATTTGTGGAACACTTTTGGAGCACCTTGTGGAAGAATCTGGGGACAAGTTTGTCTTTCAGTTCAGCATATCATCCTCTGACAAATGGATAGACTAAGGTAGTGAATCAAATTTTAGGGATTTTTTTAAGGAGTTTGGTCACTGAAAATAAAAGTCAGTGGAATCAAATTTTCCCCCCAGTAGATTTTGCATATAATGAATCACCAAATAGGAGTAATGGTAAGATCCCATTCCAGATAGTATATGGGATGCATCCAAGAGGAATTTCAAAATTGAGAGAATTGGGACGAGATGAATTATGAAGTGGAGGAGCAGAGGATTTTGTTGCAGAGATGCAGAAATTTCATGATCATATTAAAGGACGACTACAAAATAACATCCAGAAATACAAGAACATAGTAGAGACAAAAAGAAGAGAGGTTAATTTTGAAATTGGAGATCAATTCTTAGAACACCTAAGGAAGGAAATATTTCTGAAAGGGAAATATAACAAGTTGAAGATGAAAAATATAGGACCTTGTAAAATCCTCAGAAAATTCTCGACAAATGCTTATGAGATTGAATTTCCAGAGGACATTGGAATATTGTCAATATCCAATGTAGAAGAATTATACCCTTACAATATAGATGGTACGAATGGGACAGATGATCAAGAGGATATTCAGTGGAAGCGAGATATGCCCATAGAAGAGAAGCCAAAGATAGAGAAGATTTTGCATCATACGATTGCTAAAAAGACCAAGAGAAAATTTTATTATGAGTATCTGGTTAAGTGGAAAGATCATCCAACAAAACATGATAGTTGGATAACTGAAACTGATATCCATAAACATGGAAAGATAGTGGAGGAGCTCATGGAAGAGTCCATCAATATTTTTGTCCAGAGTAGTATGATGAAGGATCATTGCCATCAACATTCAATAAGGCCAAGTGGAGGACAACTCAACATCCAGCATGTTCATTCAAAGTGTTTTGGATTCCAAGGAGAGAGCGACACTTTAATGTTTTGAAAATATTGTAATTAAAATCCCGTAATATTTTGAGGCAAGAGCCATTGTAAATAATCCAGGAGATTGCAATTTCTTCAATGCCTAAAGGATTGTACAGATTTAGAGCATCGACTCATATCTATATTGTAAATGTTCATTTATTTGTAATAATCTTAGTGATAGAATGCTTTAATTATGATGTGAAAGAACTAGAGTAGTCATTAGGAAGGCTCGAGAAGCCCCTCCATGTATAAATGTGTGTAATCTATGACAAAAAGAGGTTGTTGAGAGTCGTTGCTATAGCTACGGAGAGTTGTTGTTATTACTCTTGAAGATCATTGTGATTTTTGTTGATAAAGAGAAGTTGAAGAGATGTTGGAACTCTTGTAATATTTTTGCTAAAGGAATATAATAGAGGAGATTTTCTTAACATGTTTGATTTTTCTTACCTCTGAGTTATTTGGGTAATGTTATGTTATCTATGTTTATGTGTTTATGTGTTTATATGATTGTGTGTGTATTTCATGGTTGAGTGAATGAACCTTTGATGTTCTATAAGTTTCAATTGTTTCTCTTCTGAAATCCTAGTGCAAGGAGTGCACAATGGCCATGCAAGTAGTGCGAAGGCAGAGTCATTTTTAGACTCAATATCTCATGAGAGATAGCGTGAATTTCATAGAGTGAGTGAAAGGAGTGCACATATACTCATTTGAGTATAAAATCTTGAAGGATAGACCCATGCAAGGTGTGCACAGGGATAACACTTAGAGAAGTGTTGAAAGAATCTCTAGGTGAGATGCGCAAAGAGTGTGCGAGAGATTTTATAAGTCTCAAGCTTAGGAGAAGTGATGCAGACCCCCTACCTTAGCAGGGTTCATGACCTCCCAGTCACTGGATCATTCTACCTCCACAAGCTGAAATGGCTCTTTGGTTCCTTGTTGGAACCTCTTGAACAAATCCACAGGTCTCTTTTTCCCTGATGCAGACTTTGAGAAGCTCTGTGTGTGCGTCACCTTTTCAACGCTCCTCTTCTTTTTGAACCAACACCCCAACACGATGCTGGCTCCTTTAATAATTAGCCCCTTTTTCTCTCATGACCCTGGGATTTGACCCAAGGCTTTAGGATGCACACCTTTCACATTTTAGTATTTATGCATGTGAGCTCTCCCCGGCTTCCTGTACTCTGAAATGTCGAACCCCGAAATGGGGCCTAGCTCCACAACTAGATCCTCCCCTATCTCAGGCATGTGACCCTTAGTTCATGAAACCACGACACTATGAACATGGCCTACACCCCAAAGGTTATTTCACATTTCACGATTTCGTGGGTGTGGGTGTAATGTAAATCCAACACTCCAATCCCCAAAACCCCGAATCTCGATCCTTATATAGGCCAGATCCAATGGCCCTGCTTCCTCCTCACTTCAACGGTCATGATTGTTTCAAGGTTTATAGAGTCGGGACTCCACGTCTCTTGACTCCTTCTCCATTGAACCCCCGAATCCCAAAATGTCGATCCACGGGCTAGCACCTCCCTTCACTTCTCACCATGCGACTTTTCTCCTGTGACCTAGGGCTAAGTCCCAAGGTGTTTCAGGACTTTACGACTTGTGAAGTCGAAGGCCTCTATTCCCTGATATTCTAGTTTCCAAAACCCTGAAGTTCCTCCTTGGACGCTCAACGGTCCAGATCTTCCCCTAGATCAACATCGCTAACCCCTTCGCGAGATCTCGTATGAGAGTCGAAAGATTCTCCCTCTCGTTTTCCCGGTCCAAGAAACACTGAAATCCCTCCTTGAAAGATCAACGGTACATATTCCTCTTGAACCAACGACCACGATCCAACTGGATCAACGACCCACAACCTTTCGGTGGTTTCCTCGAAACCTTGACCGCTTGCCAAGTGTCCTGCTTGATGAATGACCCTAATGTTTTCGTGAACTCTCCTTTCATGAGATTTCATCGGTCTTCAACCTTGTTCTCCTGATGATGAAAATGTCAATGGCCTCCAGATCTCTGCCACGTGTCCTCCAAATCTAACTTCTCATAAACCTCTGTGACCGACGGTCTAGATCCCTTCATGAAATATCCTTTCACGACTTTGGGGAACGAGTGTCGAGACTCTTCCCTCGTATTTCCCGTAACAAAATGTCAAAACACCTCCATGGCACGAGTGCTAAGACTCGCACTAATCTCACAGATCGTGCAGATTTCGGCCCTCTGCACGAGATCTGACGGTCCAGACTCTAGACAATCAATGGTCCAAATCTCATCCTGATTGATGGTCAGGATCTAATCGCAAGCCTCCCTTTCACGATTCTTGGCATGAGATCTGAAAGACTCCCCTCTTTCGTCTCCCAGTACGTGAAATGCCAAAAACTTAAACCATGTGCACCTTACCTCAAGATCAATGGATGTTGATCCATGCCTCTAGATCTGATGGCTCAGATTTGAACATCTCCTATGTGCGCTCCTCCTATCTGAACACTCATCTAATGATCCAGATCTCATTTTCCCAGCTGGTCTAACGACAACTGTTGCTCCTCCTTCTTGAGCTTCCCTTGCTCTCTAACATAGGATATTTTCTAAGTGTCGAAGGTTTCAACCTTCGACTCTTCCTCTTACGAACTTGGTTCCTTTGGGTCTCATCTACATTATAGAAACGCTTCCCCTCCTGAGCTTTGTCAACTCAGAAACCTTGAAAGGTTTTCTCTGCCTTCTGCTCATTTTTTATATTTCTCTATGCACAAATACATTGTTCCTCCTGAACTTAAGGACTTGATACAAGTTCACACTCGCACGCTCCTGGTGCTATTGAAGTTTTGAATAACTCAATTCGAATTATTTCTTACAGATAAATGATTCACGCCCTCCTGTCATTCTTCTGCTCGATGAACACCTTGCAGTGCCTAAAGAGTGTTCAACAACTCTGTAAGTGTCTCTCCTCGACACTTTTCCTCCCTGAACTCGAAATAGATTCCCTCTTGTTCACTCTATGCACATGCTCAATTCCCTTCTGATAGATCTTTACCGAACCTTCAGTAGTTCTGTTTTCCCTAAACTCGCGACATAGTTCTTCTTGTGCACTCCTTACACTTATGCTGATGAAGGTTCAATGCTATCCCTCTTGAGATTTACTGAGGTTACCTCACCCCTATCAACGTACACCTTGTAGACTATGTGCATTCCTTACAGTCAGAAACTCAAAGACGAGAGTAAATTGAAACCTCTAAAATGCTTCACCAATTACGCATTTAAAACATGAAATGCATAGAAACATATAAACACCAAACACACAGTATGCAGGAAAATCTACTTTTCTATTAATCTCTATGTATCTATACAATGCTTACAAAGAATGCACTGTAACAAGTCTTAGTTCTATCAAGTTCTCCTAGAACTTCTAAGAACTCTTAAGGCCTCTCTACCTAGACCTCTCTAACCAATATCACCTCCTCCTCTAACTCTCAACTCTGAGTTCTAACATTCCTTCTACGAAATGAGGGCTCCCATGAGCTTATCCTCATCACCGTCTCTGAGCTATTGCTATCACAAAGCAGCTCCATACCTCTATGACTTCATTCCATAAATGAATTTCCAGGCCTGACTACGACCTGGACCTGCTACAAGTAACCATTTAAGGCAACCCTAACCACTACCTATACAAATGTGTGCTCTAGCATTTATCATCCTTACAACCATTTATTACATTTCAAATTTTAAAATTGAGAGGGTTTCTCGTCTCCCTTTATCCATTAATGTATGCCAAGTGTGCTGGTTGGCTAGCACGTTGTTGACATGGAGAGATGCTTCTACATCATACTCCTCTGCTAGAAAAATCATGAGCTCCCCTTCTCTACTATTGAAATCCACCTAGATCCCAAATTTTTCCTTGGAGTTGTCTTCTTGCTTCTCTCCAACTATGTTGTTGCTTTCTCTTCTTCCCTGTTGCTATAGCAGGCTCTCCTCTGCTTAGCTTCTCCTCACTGAATCCTTCTTGCGCTGACCTCAACATCATTCTTCTTATCTTCTCAAGTACCTCGTCCAACTGCTCCAATGGCTATCTCTCCTCATGCAGTCTTCTCGGTTGCATTTCCTCCTCCTTATGAGTGGGCAAATCTGTTCGATCTCCCCTACTATTTTTATCTCCTTTTCTAGCACTAAGCAACCACTCTATTGCAGACTCCAACTCTTTAGTCTCATCATTGAGCTTCTTCTCAACTTCTTCCTATGACAGTTCTGCTGCTGCCATTTCTCTTTCTAGCATACTTCTAGCTTCTTCCAGCTTCTCCCCAAGCTGGTATTCTCCTCTACCTATCTCCAACTTAGACTGTTTGATGTGTAAGCTTTGCATCATCACCTTTCTCTCCAAGGATTCCAATTCTTGATACAGATTAGCAAAATCCATGTTGTTTTCTTCCTCTTCTGCTGCAGGCTCCAGTACTGCACTCACCTCTGTTTCAGCTTCCTGGCTGAAAGTTTTGAGCCTTTCTTCTTAATGCTCTTTTCCTTCTGTCGGGGTAAACATCAATGTATGATCCCTATTTTCCCCTTCTTTGACAGTCTTTGTTGGTTGTCCTCCTACTATTGTTGCATCTGCAACAAAATCTCTTGCCTCAACTGGGCTATATGGAAGGAATACCTCTATTCTTCCAATCATCAGAATGCTCTTCTAATCCTCTTCTGTTAGCACTCCTTGTTGATCCGAACTCTCCTCTGAGTTCATGAGACTTTCACATAGCCTCATCTTTTTCCCCTTGCCCACTTGGCATCCTGGAAATTTTCTACTGCCCACCTAGCAGTCTATGAGACCGACTAGTCCCATCTCATTGCCCATTTTGAAATTTGAACTTCAATCGCTTCCCTCCTGGCAGTCTATCAGATCATACATCGATATCCTTCCATTGCCCACCTGTAAATTTGAAAGTTCACTTCTGCCCACCTGGCGGTTTATGAGATCCTCAACTAATCTCATACCATTTCCCTACTAGCAATATGAATTTCCTTTTCTTTCCTCCTGACAGTCTATGAGATCCTCCAATGATCTCATTTCATTTCCCACCTGGAAATTGGAAAAATCATCTCTTCCCTCCTGGCTATTCATGAGATCTGAAATTGATCTCTCTTCCTCATCACTGAGGGTTTCTCCAACTTCTGGCTCATAGATGAAAACCAGCTCTGTGTCACTGAGGTTTTCAGCAGGCCTCAACCACTTCCTCAACTCTTGTTGTTGCCCTCTAGAAAACAAATTTTGAACAGGCCATTTGGATTTCCTGTTCATAGGCCATTTGTACCTCCAATGTACTTTTGCCTCTTGTTGCCTCATCAATGTCAGCTGTTCCATTCTCTCTCTTATCTCAGTGAGTTATTTGTCAATCTCTGCCATGCTTTTTTACTGGTGATCTCCTCTTCGAACATGTTCATGGCCTTCAGTAGCCATATTTACCTTCTATCTTCCCTCCTGTCAAACTTATGGATCACTATATGCCTTAGAGCATATCCATCTCCTCTTACAGCTCACCTGGTTGTCTATTGACTATTGCACACCTGCAAACAATCACCACAGATCATCAATACCCTACTTCTTTCACTTGTGATCTACAGGCAAACCATTCCTTCTAATACCACTTGATGTTACCAGAATTCCTCCTTCATTGTCTTTCCCTTTGCCTACTATCTGCAAACAAATATCGACTTTCCCCTCTTTTTCTCTTTCACTTGAAATCTACAGGCGAAAATATTCACTCTGATACCACATGATGCAGACCCCCTACCTCAGCAGGGTCCACGACCTCCTGGTCACTGGATCGTTCTACCTCCACGAGCCAAAATGGCTCTCTAGTTTCCTGTTGGAACCTCTTGAACAAATCCACAGGTCCCTTTATCCCCAACATAGGCTTTGAGAAGCCCTGCGTAAGCGTCACCTTTTCGATGCTCTTCTTCTTTCTGAACCAACACCCCAACACGGTGTTGGCTCCTTTCACGATCAACCCCTTTTTCTCTCGTGACCTTGGGCTATGACCCAAGGCTTTAGGTTGCACACCTTTCACGTTTCAGTATTTTTGCGTGCGAGCTCTCCCCGACTCCCTAACCTCTAAAATGTTGAACCCTGAAATGGGTCCTATCTCCACAGCTAGATCCTCCCCTATCTCCGACATGTGACCCTTCCTTCATGCGACCACAGAGCTATGAACATGGCTTACACCCCAAAGGTTATTTCTCATTTCGTGATTTCATGGGTGTGGGTGCAATGTAAACCCAACACTCCAATCCCCAAAACCCAGAATCTCGATCCTTATATAGGCCAGATCCAACGACCCTGCTTCCTCCTCACTTCAACAGTCATGATTTTTTTGCGGTTTCGCGAGTCAGGACTCCACGTCTCACGACTCCTTCTCCATTGAACCCCTGGATCTCAAAATTTCGATCCACAGGCTAGCGCCTCCCTTTGCTTCTCACCATGCGACCTTTCTCCTATGACCTAGGGCTAAGTCCCAAGGTGTTTTGGGACTTCGCGACTTGCAAAGTTGAAGGGATTTGTTCCCTAATCTTTTGTTTTCTGAAACCCTAAAGTTCCTCCTTGGATTCTCAACAATCCAGATCTTCCCCTGGATCAACAATGCCGACCCCTTCGTGACATCTTGTATGAGAGTCAAAATATTCTCCCTCTTGTTTTCCCAGTCGACCAAACACCGAAATCCCTCCTTGAAAGATAAACAATATAGATTCCTCTTGAACCAACTACCACGATCCAACTGGATCGACGACCCACAACCTTTCTGGGGTTTCCCCGAAACCTTGACTGCTCACCAAGTGTCCTCCTTAATGAATGACCCTGATCTTTTCACGAACTCTCCTTTCATGAGATTTCACCAGTATTCACCCTTTTTCTCCTAGTGATGAAAACGTTGATGGCCTCCATATCTCTGCCACATGTCCTCCATATCCGATGACTCATAAACCTCTATGACCGACGGTCTAGATCCCTTCGCGAAATCTCCTTTCAAAACTTTGGGAAACGACTGTCGAGACTCTTCCCTCGTATTTCCCAGTAACGAAATGTCGAAACACCTCCTTGGCATGAGCGCTAAGACTCACACTAATATTGCAAATCATGTGGATGTCATCCCTCTGCATGAGATCTGATGGTCCAGACTCCGAACGATCAATGGTCTATATCTCGTCCTGATTGACGGTCAGGATCTAATCACAAACCTCCCTTTTGCAATTCTTAGCATGAGAGCCAAACGACTCCCCTCTTTCGCCTTACAGTACGCGAAAAGCCGAAATCTTAAACCATGCGCACCTTACCTTGAGATCAACGGATGTTGATCCATGCCTCTAGATCTGACGAATCAGATTTGAACATCTCCTATGTGCGCTCCTCCTATCTGAACACTGATCTAATGGCCCAGATCTCATCTTCCTAGTTGATCTAACGACAACTTTTTCTCCTCCTTCTTAAGCTTCCCTTGATCTCTAACTTAGGATATTTTCTAAGTGTCGAAGGTTTCAACCTTCGACTTTTCCTCTTGTGAACTTAGTTCCTTTGGGTCTTGTCTGCTATATAGAAATGCTTCCCCTCCTAAGCTTTGTCAACTTAGAAACCTCCAAAGGTTTTCTCTACCTTATGCTCCTTTCTGATATTGCTCTATGCACAAAGACACTGTTCCTCCTGAACTTAAGGACTTGAGACAAGTTCACACTAGCATGCTCCTAGTTTTGTTGAGGTTTCGAATAACTCAATTCAAAGTATTTCTTGCAGAGAAATGCTTCACGCCCTCCTGGTGTTCTTCTCCTCAATGAACGCCTTGCAGAGCCTATAGAGTGTTCAACAACTCTGAAGTGTCTCTCCTCAACACTTCTGCTCCCTGAAATTGAAATAGAGTCCCTCCTATGTACTCTATGCACACAATCGATGCCCATCTGACAGATCTTTACAAAACCTTCAGTAGTTTTTTTTTCCCTGAACTCGCGACAGAGTTCTTCCTGTGCACTCCTTACACTTTTGTTGATGAAGGTTCAACGCTATCCCTCTTGATCTTTCCTGAGGTTACCTCAACCCTATCAAAGAACACCTTGTGGACTATCTGCACTCCTTTCACTCAAAAACTCAAACACGAGAAGAAATTGAAACCTCTAAAATGCTTCACTAGTTACGCATTTAAAACATGAAATGCATATAAACATATAAACACCAAACACACAGTATGTAGGAAAATCTGCTTTTCTATTAATCTTTGTGTATCTATACAATGCTTATAAAGACTAGACTGTAACAAGTCTCAGTTCTATCAAGTTCTCTCAGAACTTCTAAGACCTCCTAAGGCCTCTCTACCCATACCTCTCTAACCAAGATCTCCTCCTCCTCTAACTCTCTACTATGAGTCCTAACATTCCTTCTACGAAACAAGGGCTTCCATGAGCTTATCCTCATCATCGTCTCTAAGCTATCGCTATCACAGAGTGGCTCCATACCTCTATGACTTCATTCCATAAATGAATGTCTAGGCTTGACTATGACGTGGACTTGCTATAGGTAACCATTTAAGGCAACCCTAACCACTACCTATACAAAGGCATGGTCTGGAATTTATCAGCCTTATAACCATTTATTACATTTCAAATTTTAAAATTGAGAGGGTTGTGTGTCTCCCTTTCTCCATTAATGCACACTGAATGTGTTGGTTGGATAGCATGTTATTGATGTGGAGAGATGCTCCTGCATCAAGAAGTAGCGCAAGTGTGCGCCAAGGCCTAAGTCCTTTAAAGTTGGAAAATCTCAGGAAGGATAGCGAGATTTAGTTCTCGAAAGGAAGAATCCCTTTTGTTTGGAGGATGAGTAGATGAGATCCTTTCGAGAGGAGTCAGAGGTTTTCATGAGCATTGGATCTACAGAAAGCGCACAGGTGTTAACCCTTTAAGTCCTCCGGACTTCACGAATTCATAATTTTTAGGGTGTTTATTGTGGAGGAGACAAATTTTCCAAAGTCCAGGAGTCAGAAGTCAATCTGGACCATAGGTAGATGGGGGACACATTTCCACAGATAAACGGGTGTCCGGAAGTTTGACTATCTAGATAATTCGAGGTGAAGTTGCAAGAGTGCGCAGAATCTTGAAGCTCCGAAGCTCGGGGAAGATCTTGGCCATCATTCATGAGTACAAATGTCGACAGATCAAGCATGGTTCGAAATTCGGCACTCCGGAAGTTTTGAAGCGTATTTTTTTTTCTCTCAAAAGTCCCCGAAGGTTGGAGTCTATCTTGACTGTCAGTTGGCATGGACATGTGGACCACTGATCAAATTCCTTCACATGTTTGGATATTGGAACTCTGGAAGGAAGTATGGTTCAAGGCGTGGAAATCTCTGAATCTCGAAGCCCAGAGTAAACAAAGGTTGTATATCTGAGGCGAGTGTCAGTTGTCCGATCCATGTGTTCGGAGTTCGAGTATTCAGAGGAATTGCATGCTACAGTGGGGAAAACTCTCAAAGCTCAGAGTCCCAAAATATAGGTGAACCATAGATCTCGGGGCGTAGTGTGAGTCGTTGATCCCCATTGGTGTTCGATTGTTCATGTATTTTTCATTCGGGAGAATCCTAGTGTGTTTTTGTTAGAACTCTCGAAGCCCTGAGCTTCGAAATGTTGGAGTTCCTATGGGTTAAAAAGCTTAGCCCACGTTTTTTTCCCAAGGTCACACGTATTTCTTCGTTAATGTGATAAGGCCCTCGCAAATGAAAATTTTCGAGCGGCGAAAAGAAAAAAGGCATGTGGTATATAGTTTCCAGGGTTCAGAGAGGACCTGAGAGCTAATTCGGCTCCATTTTGTAACGATCCTAGAATGGGAGGTCGCATGAGCCCCTAAGAGTGGTGGGGGTTTGCATCACTCTCTCTCACCCCCTCCCTCCCACTATCTCTCTTCTCTCTCTCTCATACATCTACCCCTCCCTAATATCTCTCTCCCCCTTCCCCTCAATCTCTCTCTCTACCTGTTGTCTTTTTCTCCCTTTCTCTCCCTCTCACACACTCAAACACTTCTTTTCTAGCCCCCTCTCTTTCTTTCTCTTCCCCCCCTCTCACACTCACACATTTTATATCTACCCCCCTCCTCCCTCTATCTCTCCCCCTCCCTCCCACTATATCTCCTATATTTCTCTCCTACATCTACCACCTCTTTCTCTCTTTCATTTTTTT